>MNCI01013594.1:75728-99883 GCA_015680685.1 Gnetum montanum
ATATCGCATATGCAATATCGCGGCCTGTCTCCTTGTCTATAAATAAGAGGTAGATATATGGGTTTAGGAATATAGTTTTTTAGTTCCTTACCTAAACTCTTGCAGTTTTTCCTTCTTAGAGTTAGAATTATTTCCTAGTGTATGCCTGCAGTGTGGTGAATGTAATTGTATGAGATCCTTTATTCGAGTGTGACGTACTTGGACACGCACATGACCGGCAATAAAGATCGAGATTGCTTCATCATTGCAGCATTCACCTTATTTAATTATTTAATTAATTGTTATTTACTACTTTCCTAGTTAATCTCTCTTACCCTTAAACTCATGTTAAAACGTGGAATNTATTGCCGGTCATGTGCGTGTCCAAGTACGTCACACTCGAATAAAGGATCTCATACAATTACATTCACCACACTGCAGGCATACACTAGGAAATAATTCTAACTCTAAGAAGGAAAAACTGCAAGAGTTTAGGTAAGGAACTAAAAAACTATATTCCTAAACCCATATATCTACCTCTTATTTATAGACAAGGAGATAGGCCGCGATATCGCATATGCGATATGGTGGGTTGGGCTACGATCTCACGTATGCAATATTATGGTTACCCCAAATGATGACTCACCAACAAGAAATCAATATTCAAAGGTTTCTATATGCAACAACCACAAAACAAGAGGGCACCTAGTGGTTGATAGCTAACTCAAATACCAAAACATTATGCATGAAACCAACTGAGAGCCTAACATGTGCTTATGTTGAAGGCATGGATAAACTTGAATAAGTTCATCCCCAACTCTTTGATGAAAATGATTATACTTGTTGAAAGAGTTGGAAATCCCTAATAACTTCAAGCAAGAGCCCCTAGAGCTAAAAAATTTACTAGTGGACATGGAATATGTATTTTTAGACAATGGTAAACTGGTCATAATTAATGCCAAACTTGCTCTTAAACAAAAACAAAAACTATTAAAGGTGATTAACAAATGGTCAAAAACCTTTGCTTAGTCATATCCTAAGATAACAAGAATCGATCTAAGGATATGTCAACATCATATTTACACTAACCCAGCCATGAAGCCTAGAAGGTAGCCATAGAGGCTACTAAACCCCAAATTGAATCAGATCATCAAAGAGAAAGTTGAACAACTCCTCAAGGCAAGATTCATCTATCCCATCGTAGATAGTAAGTGGGTTAGCCCACTCATAATTGTGCTAAAGAAAGGTGACAAGTGGTAGGTCTACATCAACTTTAAGCTATTGAATATGACAACATTTAAAGATCATTTTCCAGTACCATTTGTGGATCAAGTGTTGGATACCATATCTAGGCATTGTTATTATAGCTTCTTGGATGGCTGTAGTGGCTATAACCAAATCCAAATTGTGCCAGAAGATTAGATCAAAATAACATTCATGAGTACCTAGGGGACTTTTGTATATTGTAAGATGCCATTTGGTCTGTGTAATGCTCCTACAACATTTTAATGCTTGGTCCTTAGGATTTTCCAACAACAAATTGGTAGTGGTAGGGAAGTCTTCATGGATGACTTCTCCACCTATGGAGCTACATTTGAGGAAGCCTTGGACTGCCTTAAGCAAGTATTGAAGAGATGTGTTGAAACAAACCTGTAGCTCAACTGGAAAAATAGCCATCTCATGGTCCAAGAAGGCATTGTGCTAGGGCATTGAATTTTGCAAAATGTGATTGAGGTAGACTAAGAAAAGATAAGGGTCATCCAAGGAATAACACGCCAACCAAAGAGAGTTAAAGATGTTCAGTCATTCCTTGGACACATTGGCTACTACCGATGATTCATAGAGAATTTCACTAAGATCACAAAACTATTAGTAGAGCTTATAAAGAAAGAAGCACTTTTCATCTAGACTAAGGAATGTGAACATGCATTCCAACAATTAAAAGAGAAATTTGTAGAAACACCAATCCTACAAGCACTAGATTGGTCTAAACCCTTCCACATCATGATGGATGCATCTAACTATGCCTTGGGAGCAGCACTCACATAGATGGATAATAAGAAACACCCATACTACATCCACTACGTAAGTCAAATCATTATGGAGGAATAATTAAATTACACTAGCATGGAAAAAGAATTAATGGCACTAGTGTACACTCTAGAAAAGTTTAGGCACTATGTGCTTAGCTACAAAGTATTTTTGCACATGGATCATAGTGTAGTTTGCTTTCTCATGAATAAGTCAATGGTGAACCCTCATGTCATACGGTGGCTTGTGATCTTGTAGGAGTTTGATCTCACAATGGTAGATCAAAACAAGGCTGAGAATGTGGTTTCTGACCACCTCTCTCACTTAAGATGGGATAATAAAGAGGAGGAGATCCTACTCTCTGATTAGTTCCAGATGAACTCCTCTTTACAAGAGTAATAAATGAACAAACACCCATAGAAACAACATGGTACAATGGAATCCTCACCTATCTTCTCACTCAAGAGATGCCACAAGATCTTGATTTCAAAAAGAAGAAATAATTTTTTCATCAGGCCAAATACTTTATAAAAATCAATGAACACCTCTACAAGACGTGTGCAAATGGCCTAATTTGTTGGTGTGTCCCTAATGAAGATAAAGTACATGTTCTCTAGGATGCTCACAAAGGACCTTACAGAGGCCACTATGTAGGGAGATGTATGGCCATAAAAATCTTGATGGCAGGGTACTATTGGCCTATAATCTTTAGGGATGCCCACTGGTTTATCTAATCTTGTGAACATTATCAATGAGATGGGNTAGGAGACAAGGTCCTCTATTGGAACCCCACACATGTACCTCAGAAGGAAAAATTTTAAACATTATGGAAGGAATCTTATATAGTTGATCAAACCTTTCCCTCTGAGGCCATGTTGATCTAGAACCCTGAAATCCTAAATAAAAAGTAGTTCATTAACATCCAATAAGTAAAACCTTTCCTTGAACTAAGATAGGCTAGTGCAACTACCACCTTTATGGATGGACAATCTCCAACTTAGTCATGGGGGAGATGGTCATTCATGCTGACAATCCATATGGCTTCTCAGTTTTTCTACTTTTTTTTCCATGTTTTTTGATTTTACAAGTTATTTATTTTACAAATTTTTGGTTTTTAGATTTTTCTATCATTTCTTGGTTATTTTACACTTTCTTGTATATTTTTTTTATTTTTTAGTGTGATATTTCCTTATTTTTACTAATAAAATTGCTTGATTACCATAGGACATAGTGCCACTGTTGTTATTTACTAATGATGGTTTGTGCTTAATGTTGTGATTGTCGATGTCTGGTTTCTATTTTTGAGTTTTGATGTCTACTGACTTTCACATGGTTTATTTTTCATGGAATAGGCAATGAGTCCACATCATCTGCTATCCAATCAACTCTATGGTTTTCCTTGTTCTAGTAATTTGAGGTTCCTTTTATTAAAGAAACTTTTAATTAATCAGTAACCTTAGTAGTTCTAGAATTATGAAGGATTCAAAGGTTTGTAAAGGGTGTGACTTCAAGGGGACTCAATGCTCTTTGTACTCTTCTACTTGCTTGAGTTCTTGAGTGTTTTTCATGAACATCTTACCATTCCATTCCAATGACTATTAGGAAGTTAAATAAAATCTTTGCATGGTGTGGTTCCCATAAATGGGCTACAAGCACTGGTTATGGAACTAGAAAGATATGCGCCGATACCTAAAGGTCCCCTCTAACTAGGGCCCTCTTTCACTTCCTTCTTTTTTTCTCATTATGGAATAGTGGTTGTTTTGTGAAATCACTCTTGTATCTTGTGTGAGTGGATCAGTCTTAAGGTGGTGATGCAAAGTCATTGAAAGTGGATGGTTTTGGTTTGGACTAAGGATGGACCTTCTCAGGTCATTTTAAACACAAATTTCATAAAAGACTTATTATGACCTCAATTTGGAATTCTATTCGACCTTCTCCATTGTCCATCCATGCTGCCATAACTCATCTCACTACTGGATTCTATGTTATGCTCTATGTCTTAGTCTAATGTGCTTGAATTCTTGGATAGATTTTTTTTTGTTTATCCTTAAGTTTTCATGACCATTAATTAACTGAGGGGCCCATAGACTTCTTAGTTGAGGTTATGCAAGGGTAACAAGGGCATAAGATTTCTATGGGGAGGACCTACTTACATAGCCCTTGGTTTGGTTTTTTAAGGTTCCTTACCTTAGACATTACTATAATTCTATCTTTCACATATTCCATTATGTATTCCACTCAGTGCCCCTTAACCTTTTATTTCCTTCATCTCCCAAATCATTTTTTTCTTCATTTTTTCCAAATTTATAAGCTCCAACACCCTCTTCTCATGTTTTCATATTGTTCTTGGCCTTTTGAGCTTTCATTTGATCTCAATTTCATTCAAAAACTCTTTATATTTTGCAAGTTTGACCAAAGTAAACAATGGTCAATAGCTGCATCAACATGGCCTCGTTGATGTAGCCAACCACGTCGACAAGGCCTCATCGATAAGGGCTCATTAATGCATCGTAAAAATACTTTATATACCACCATGTAGTTAGAAATTTTTGACATTTGCCTCATACTACATGGGGAGTTTTTGAAATTTTTTAGAGCCCATAACTTCCCAACCATTTGTCCAAATCACTCCGTTCTTTGACCCTACACTTACTAGAGGTAAAATCTTTATCATGGGGGCTACAAACCTTAAGGTTTCTGCTGAAAATTTTTGAAAATTTTTCTAACTCCCCCAAGGTTTAATAAAATTAATAATATATAAACATCAATTCTTTTGAGAGTTAACCCTTTCAACAACCTCTGAGATGATTTATTAATAATAACATATAAATAAAATATTAATTAGAGTAATTAAATCAATCATAATCACAACTTAGCCAAGTGTAACTATCCTTAAGAGATAAAGGTATCTCAATTACTTTATGTTACCCAATGATTGCTAACCCATGGTCTCATTGTGATTATAGATGGCACTAAAACTAAAATGCCCATAGGAAGAAAAATCCTCTCAACCAAGTGAGAAGCAACCCAAAGCTAGAAGGGGCCAACAAGAACAAGCCTAAGAACTACTAGAGGTAACCCATGCAATGAGACCTTTTCATGAGGAGCCTGAAGTGAAATCTATTCGACAGATTCAAGAAGAAAAAGTGCTCACCAAGCAATCATAGTAAGGAGAAGTGCCTAGACCCATGCCAAGGCTTAAAGTCACTTTGACTCAAGCCTGCCTTGACATCATTAAGTCTTGAGAGATTCAATGATCAGTTCTCCAAGAAATGAACTTTGGACCATTCTTAGAGAAAGCTCCAATGGAAGTTAAAACACAACTACAAACCTTTCCCATGTGGCCAATCATCACATCCAATGGGGAACGGTACATGGGAGAGACATATCTCTTCTGGAATAATCAAAGGCCAGGATCCACAGTCAATATCAAGGATATTCAAGTATCCTACTTGGCTGAAGCTATCACATAGGAACTAGGGTTGCCTAACATTGGAACATAGTTGGTAGAATTATCAATGAAGGGTGATCTTGAGGCCAAAAGAGAGTGGACTTAGTGGTGTTATAGGGTTGACTGTAAGGAGTATAGCATGGTCACACCAGTAGAGCATATCTATTTCAAAATTGTGGCATATCACCTCAATCCAAAAATGAGGCCATGTAAGATGACCGCCTTTTCCCCCTTGAGCATGCACAACCCTATGTGGGAAATTTCCTACGAACTTTCCACAACTTATCTACTTGGNTAACTCTATGTGGGAAATTTCCTACGAACTTTCCACAACTTATCTACNTCCCCTTGAGCATGCACAACTCTATGTGGGAAATTTCCTACGAACTTTCCACAACTTATCTACTTGGAAATCAAGAAGCATTTCAAAGAATACAAACATGGAAGGAAAACCTTGCTCTTTCTGTGCCTTATTTGAAAACTCTACAAAAGGGCAGAAATCATCCACTATTCTAATGATATAATCAAGCATGCTCCTTTGGCCTCATGAGGTGAAATTATGAAGGAAAAGATGCCAATGACAACTCAAGAAGAGGAGCAGCTACCACCACCACCGCTTACTTAAGAAACAACACTGGAGGCCTTTGTAGCCATTGAGCACCTATGCAAAATATAAGACTAGCCTTTGAGTGAGCAAGAGTAATGTGTAGGGACAAGTGAAGTGGATCCATCTATGTACTAACTAGCAATGAGTCACCTTAATGAGGTGGATCAAATAATCAATTAGATGGAATGAGATGGACTGCCCAACGAATGTAGTTGCCTGTGAAGTTAGATCCCAATGCTCAAGAGGTGATGGTGTCCTTATCACAATACCATTTATTCCTAGAAATCTCTAGGAATGCCACCACCTTCTTGGTGCAATTGGAGGAAGGTAAAGGAGTAACTATCTTAGTGATGTAGCACCAAGGACAAGAGACGATAGCTGAAGTGATTGCTGACTATGTAGCTAAAGTACTTAATGCACCTACAACATCTGTACCAAATCTATCTACACTTCAAGATGTGTAGATGTCCATGGGCATGGTCAGTAAAATACTGAATGTAGCCCAACATGTAGAATTGTTGGATCAACTAGTGGGAACAGGGCAATTGATTCTAGATATCTTTGATTTTCTAAAAAACATCATCACAACCTAGTCATAGATGCTAGATGTAAGGGGCAAGTGAATCATTCTAGAGGGGCAACTCAAAATGGCTCAAGTACCAAAATCAATTCTTGGCCACAAAGGTTTCTGAATTACATGCCTACCTTGCTGATCTTGCAATCCTTAGCCCAACAAAAACCAAAGATGAAGCTTTTCAACAGCTTTAAGAACGATTTCAAAAAGCTGAGGATGAGGTAGTAATGACCATATTTAACCAGTCCATAGAAGAAGCAAAGACATACTCAATTCAGAAGGACTTGGCTTAGATGAACTAGAAGAATGAGACTTTGACTACACAGAATTATCACCTATGTAATGTTGATGCCCAAAAGGAACAAATGCAAGAATTTCACCAACAACAAGAGCAGCTAGTCAATGTGAATACTAAATTAAGGAGATTGGGTATAGAGAATTGAAATCTATGAATGAAGAAAGTTTGTGCCTTGTGCCAAAAGTCTGCTATCAAAATTACCACCTAGAAGAATGAAGTCTTTAAGTTTGAAAAATTTAAAGATCACTACAAAGACCAATTTTTTCTACAAAATAAAATCAATTAGAAACACATCTAAATGGTGAAGATAAAAATAAATAAAGCCTTCTAGAAACTCCAACAAGGAAGAGAAGTTGGCAACCCATCATTAATGGGATTGATGCCTACAATAAAGTGAAGATCTACCTAAAGGAATAGAAGAAATAACAGAGTACATGGAGTTGGCCAATCTCTGATATGAAAACTTGGCTATGCTGACTACCAAATGACCATGGTTAGAGTTAGAGAAACAAGTGGCTAGCTCATATTTGTTATACGAGGTAGAGTTCAAACATCATAAAGACTCTAAGCAAAATCTTGAGACTACAAATGTTGAACTCGAGGTTCTCAAAGCATGCTTCACAGATCAATGATCAACTACTGAGAACCTAGCCAAAAAGATGAAAGACTACTAGTAGCTGAAAGATACAGCAAGAGCATTCGACATTGAATGTAAACAATTCACTACCTAATTCATCAATGCAAAGAAGTTTTTTCCAGCAATCCCATGTCCTTGGGATGTGCCCATTTCAACCCACACTAGTGAAGCTACATGGATGGTGCATGATCCTAGGAATGAGGAGAAAATGAAAGCACTATTAGATGCTTTCCACCTCCTTCCAGAAGCTACAATAGTAGCAGAATAGCCACAGCTACCTTGACCATTGCTCATGCGTGAAACCAGTGAAGGTCCCTTAGAACCTTAGGAACCACTACCACTTGGGACTATCTTATCTTCTCCACCAAACTTCACACCATCAAGGAATGTACTATCCAATTTTGAAGAGTCACATCATGGTGTTCAATTTTGTGTATTGAACACTGTCATTTATGTAATGTGTTGATCTGTACAGTGAGGCACTCCATTTTTTATCAAGTTAATCTATCTATTTTGTTTGTGAAAGGTTAGTCAATAATACCATACCTTCCTAATTTTTTAAAGAGCTTGAGGGCAAGTTTTCATTCAATCATGTGGGTATGATGAGTTGTGGTTCTATCAGCTACATTGACGAGGCCTCGTTAATGCAACCTCATTGACTAGGCCTCGTTGACATGTCGTATGATGTGTCAACAAGGCCTTGTCAATGCAATGTCTGCATTTCACTATAAATATGCATCCACTAATAGCATTTATGGCAATTGAGATTTTAGTAGTAGTGAAGATCTTCTAGTTTGTTCATTTGAAAGTTAGAATTTTTCTCCTGAGTGCCCACAGTAGGAGTCATTGAGTGTATGGATCTTTATTATAGCATTGGTGTACCTGAGCATGATAGTGTGTGCAGCAATAAATATGAGCTTTCTAATAAACCTTGCAGCATTATGGATAGATTAAATAATTTATTTATGCATTTAACATTTCTATTTATTTATTAAATATTTTCCATTATTTATTAAATATTTTCTTGTAGTTAATTTAATGAAGCAATTAAGAAAAAGAGATTAAACACATAACTATGACCGCTTTAAGTGTAACACGTATTTTCTTGGCAATCCCAGTAGCATTATTGCTTGGTATGCCCAGAAGCATAGTGCTTGGTAACCCACCAAAGCCATGAGCTAATAGGGTTGCAAGGCTAGGCTACATCAAAAATAGTGTAGCTACACCAAAATGATGTTGCAAAGGCTACACCAATAGCATGGCACATGCCACTGCTAATGATGTGGCATTAACCATTGTCTAAATGTCATACATATGGTGTTGAAGCTCCCACAATGCCACCATCAAAATAGANGCATACATATGGTGTTGAAGCTCCCACAATGCCACCATCAAAATAGACACTATACGTTGCACATTTCTCACACCTTCTCTACTGCTTTGGTGCTAAACATGTTGTGCTTCTCATTGCTTTCACCATGTATGCCTTTTCTAACTTGCCACTTATTTGGCTTCACCTGCTATCTGTCAAGTTTCTTGCTACTAGCCACACTCCACCGATGCTAGAAGAACCATCACTCCATACTACCATGGAGTCCACTATACCAATGCTTCATACTCGCATAGTGTCCATTATCACTATTTCTCTGTACTGGCACAGTGTTGGAAAAAATTCTATCAAGTGATAGAAAATTTAAAAAAGTTCATCAATTAATAAAAAGACCACTTAATTTAAATGTGTGGACATGGTCGAATTTGACCAATGGTCAAACTGATAGTTTCATAGCAACTTGAATAAAAATTTCATAATTAAGTATGCTCATACTGGAGTAGTAGTAGGATGAATGACCTCTTGGGAAGTCTCAAAATTCATGCCCAAGATTTTAATCATTAGAATCCCATAATGTTTGATTCTAGAATACTTTTTCAACAAAAAGGAGTTATTTCTAATAAATTTTGACCTCATGGATGCAATGAAAAAGCTAGATCTATCCTATGAAATTTCAAAAATTAGTTTTTAATCCTTGTCATTAAACTATGCTTTAAGATCATTAAAAGTTAGATTTAGCATAACTCAACTATTCAATGTTCATTCCTAACATATGAATAGTTATTACTAATATTTTACAACCTTACAAACTAAATGATGAGCTTAGATTGGTCATTTGAATAGACAATAAATAGGTGATACCAGAAATCATGTCTTAATAGGCCATACTAACTATGCCTAATAATCTAATTATTGGGACTAATAAATCTAACCCATTTTAACCATATTAGGTCTTAGGATTAGGTGATTAGGTTATGCCTGTAATTAAACTTGGGTCACTAATCTAAACTAGTGTGTCATTAGTTCCACTATTGGATTCATTATCCTGAGGTAGAAAGATCATTAAGAGTATAGGAAGTATAGCCAAGTGATTACCAATCCAACGAATCAAGTAGTTGGACAATTAATTGATAAACTAAAATACAAGAAAGATTTACATCAATACAACAAGCATCCAAACCCTTTGGTAGAGATCAACCATAATGGAGAATCATATTCTTGTTCCATAAAAGTGTAAGATACCTATGAGAAGGAACAAGCTACAAGAGATTCCAAGAATAATAATTAAGATCACAATATACAATGTTATTTCAAGGTTCCTAGCCATTAGAAGACAACATCGACTCCATCCACCTTGGACTTTGTATTATCATGAATATGAATACTCATGCATCCATGTAGAATTACAAAGCCTAGATGTTGATGTTATGTATTTACAAGGAGTCCTAACATGAAAATTTCTATACCAATTGTAACTCAGTTTAAGAAAGTTAGGATATGAAGGTGTCTATAAGAAAAAAGGCTCATGTGATGGTTCTTCTTAAATCCATACGAATTAGCCTATTACAGGAACAACAACATGGATGGCTATGAGATCTTTTATAAACTAGTTAGGTTTGAGTTGATGTAAATATTTGAATGGAAATTAGAAGACATGATTTTTAAAATTTCAAAACTCGAAGCTATGGGGAAGAAAGAATGATCAAGCTTCTAGAGAAGCCATGTAGCCTTGGAATTGGTACTTAAAATATAGTCATTGAGGGGATGTGTATGTGTGGTCAACTCACATTTAATCATTAACCCAACAAGTCTAGATGTAAAATAGTGTCAAGTATCATATTGGTTAACCAAATCAAGGAAAGCTTAAAGAATAATTTATTTCTAACCCATACCAGTCTCAAGCTAGTGTCATTTTATCCTTTGTGGAGACTTCAATGCAAAAGTTGAAAGTAGAGTTTATCAATTCCTAAAATATGGAAGTATGAAAGAATCTTTGGAAGAGGAATCCAATTTGAAGAAGATGTTCTCATTCATTCATCCTACAATTTCATTGGCTAGTGCATATTATGCATATGTTGAATCTTCAATAGATAAATTGAATTCTAGACTTTGATGACAGATAATGCTAATGAATATTGTTCATCAAGAACTACAATTTAATAACTATGGTTCCATGACTACTAAGTATAGATTAACATTATTCCTCATTGAGGTCTTAGACTACATTTAATATGATGATCAATCCTTCAAGGTTACCATGTTATTGGAGTTAATTCCTAGGGAAGAAGTTGAAGACAAGATCAAGCCCTACCATCCTAAAGAAGGCTATTCAATAATAAAGCCCTTATAGTAGAACTACAATTATATTTCTTGATTGTAGAGGTTGATGGAAATAAGGGAATTTTGTAACTTACTTCTATTTTAAATTTTATTTCCCTTTATTTATTTAATTTATATTTCTAAATTAGGTAAGTAAAATATTTTTAGGTAATACAAGTGGATTAAAAAGGATTTACTCTACCTCCACTTGGGTAACTAGATATGAGTTGCAATTTGTGTAACCATGGTTAGGAGTAGTAATGGATGGTTGTAGAACTTTAATTCAACTCTTGTTATTACTTAGAGATGAAGGTAACTATTAATAAAATGAGATTTATTTTTTCAAATTTTTTTCTCACTTATATATTTATTTGTAGAATAAGTAGGAAAATAAATATTTAACCCCATTTTAAAAGAAAAAATCAAACATTAGAGCATTGAAGCATGGAGTGGGCACTAGAGCATGAAGAAATACCTATAATGTGGATTCATTTGAGGATGAAAAAAAGCTAAAGAGGGTAGTTTGTTACATTCCAATTCTTGAATAAAGTCGTTCTATAACAAAGATAATCTCACTATCTAATTAATGATGCAATAAGACCCAAAAAGACAAGTTGTAATTAGACCCAATAGGAACTTTGTAATAATTACCTAAGGTATTTATTCCTAGGAATTAGAGGTTATGCTAGCAAAGAGTTGTGGAGTGAATAAAAGACAAGTGATGAGTATCGAGTGAAGTAAGATAGAAAAGTAACTTGCCATGCCTTCTAGTTGGTTAGAAGCCTAATCATGATGCTAGTGTTAGATTGCCTCTAAGGGATAGATATTGAAGGAAGAAACCCCCAAGATACCCTCAAAGCATGAACTGATTACACTATTTCCACATCAATAAAACATTCCTTTCATTTTTGTATGCATTTTCCTTGTTATATTCTTTATGATAATGTTAAATGTTATATATATTTAATGTTTTCCATAACTTACAATAACAAGATGTCACAGTAAGGTTACTAAGCCTCATTAGCTAGGAGATTTAAGAATGTTCATCTCTTAGGACACATCCCTCCTTGCTTGATTGTCCATCATTAATAGAATCATAAATGAAGATAGTGTACCATAGATTTAGCTTATATTTTAAAAGTACAAATAATTAACTATTCTTAGTCCTAATCAAAGTTTAAAATCTTTCTTTTCCTTGACCTTAATAGATGTTGTACATATTTTAAATGGTCTTAATAGAAAACCCTCATTTTAAATACTTCTTTCTATTTCGTATGTATTCTAGATTGAATTCTTAATGTGTTATTTAACTAGCTTATGCTTGTGTTGGTATCTTATATCTTGGCATATCATATATTTGACATATTTTTTGGGTTTATTTATATCATTGAACAATTTTATTTAAAAATGTTTTTATAAAGTATATTTGATATTTTAATTTTTTCTATTTTAAGCATAAACAAGGATCTAGCTCTTCATAAAAGTGAATGGTAAAAAAAAAAATCATGTAGCCAATCCCATTTTGTTGGTACAAAGCTAGGATAAAGATGATGATAATGATATGTGCACTAACTCCTTTGTAAGAGTTTTACATATGTATTAGGTACTAAGTCATTGGCACATGGGGTTCTATATCAAGCTTTTGATATGCATGGATTGTTACATGTATGGTATGTTTTTATGATAGTTTGATATTTAATTAAAATTTTTGGTATTTTACTTTAAAAATTCGTAGTAGGCTTATTGCCTCTTAGATGGTTATATTTGGGTTTGAACCTAAGACCTTTGTTAACATGTGACTTTTATATAGCTTACTAGGTGTTACCTAAGGGTTCTTAAAGAACCGACATTGGGTATAGATCCTTTTTAGAAATGGAAATTATATTTTAATGTTATAATTTGGTTACATGTCTTTTCTTTTTTATTTTTAGTCATCCATTAGCATCGTCATTGAGTAGACCCTAGGAGATCCTTGTGAGTATATATACATGGAAATGCTTTTATTAGAGATAATCCATTTACTTCACAAATATTTCGGAGATTAAGCTAAAGGGGAAGACCTTGCTAAATAGGAGAAGAGACATAGTTAAGCATGTGTAATTGTATAGATCTATGTAAGTGCTTTCCTTCCTAGGTTTCTATTTTAGATCTCATTTGGATTTGATCATTGATCGTTTGCCTCCACTTTGAGTTGGAGCTTATGTGGAAGATCTCAACCATGTGAATATTCAATAATTCTTCTAATTAGATAGGGAAATTCATTATCATGCTTATTTTTGGATTTTAAAATTTGTAACGTAAATGTACTTTCTATTTTAATGGCATATGTATTTGAAAAAATTAATGTATGGGATGCATATTTTTGCAATTGGATCTAAATCTATGTTTCTACTATCATATGAATGTTCTATCATAAATTTCATTCAATTCTATCAAATTTTTAGGTTAATTTATTAGGGAGTTTAATTTGTTTTAGACTATTTGCACCTAATTCCTTATTCAATGGCCAATGTCTAGAAGGAAAAAATCTGTATACTAGCAATGAAAATTTCAATGTGCTTTTAAGTAGTTACATAATCATTGTGACCTATATTAGATGTTGTGATATAAGTCGTAATACTTCATATAGATTATACAAAAATGATAACATGGGAAATAGTGAAGAAAAGAACAACTTCAACTAGCAAGGTTCCATATGCTAAGTTTTAATGCCCAAAACATAGTTTTGACTTGTTAAATTGGAAAAATAAGAAGGAGAGACCTTAAGTAATTATCATTAAGATTCTTGAATTAGCATTTGAGAATCATAAACTTAACACTATTCAATTTGGACCTCAAATATGTAATTTAATTATGTTTCAATTTGCTTACATTTTGTGATACTAATTGACTAATAAAGTTAATTTTTAGTTGGCAACAATATCGTAACTATGATATTGTAGATTCGATATTGTAGCACAAGCTACATCATTGTATAAATGATATCATGGAATGTGTGCATCCTCTAAATATAACACTTGGGCACACAAACTCACATAAGTTTTTAGTCCAAAGTAGCAGAACACTTTCAGTTTGTTTTTGTAATATAGTACTTAGCAATGTGAATGCCCTCAATGTAGTGTGATGTAGTGCATAGAGTCTTTGTTTGAACATCTTGTACTTGGGCACAAGTGTGACCAAAAATCAAGCTATTTCTCACTATTGTAGAATTCTCCTAGTTTATATAGGTAAAACAAGATTCTACATCGATGGGATGACATTAACATAGCAAACCATGTGTTGATGTGACCACGTTGATGAGATTGCATTGATGGGATACATCAACACAATTAAACAATGCTTCATCATATCTCCACTATTGAATGAAACTTATCCTCAAGTGAACAAAAGGAGGAACAAGTTCTTTATAAAAAAATTGGGAAGGTACGAGATTATTGACTAACTATCTAACACACAAATTGACTCAAACAAATACTAAGTGCCCAAGTCTATAGATTTACAACTGAAAAAAAANGGATCATACATGTTTCATGTAGCATTGCCAATGTGGGTTGGTATGACAACATCCCAAGAAAACAACATTGTGGGAAATAGCTCCTTCACATTAACAAACTAGGCAACATACTATTTTCATTTGATGTTGAATGTCCTAACTACATTGCATAACTCCTAGTAGTCATTCATACTCTTAGCTAGGTTCTTAGCTATTGATCTCTGATCTATGAACTTTGCCTTAATAATCTCAAGTTTAGCATTTGCTATTTCCAACTTCTATTTTATATCTTTGTGGTACTTGCACTCGGCCTCATACAGAAGGTACAAGTTGACCACCTGTTTCTCTAAGTTTGAACATGGCTTTCCAGCAGTCAACATGACCAAGTTTGAGTAACAAAGGCTAGTAAGCTCCATGTACTCCATTATTTCCTCAATTGATAGCTCCTTGAGATGGATTTCTACTTTGTTATAGATGTTTAGTCCATTAAAGATGGGTTGCTACATGTTGCCTTCTTCCCTAAGATATTAAAGGGCCTCATTCACCTTTTCCTTCATCAACTAGATGTATTTTTCATTGACTTCCTTCTACAAGCCAACCTAGTCTTTGTAGTAATTTTTGACTTTCTCAAATTTGAGGGCCTCATTTTTCTAGGCAACAATTTCAATTATAGATTTCTAGCAAGTGGCATGCAGCTCCTCCATCGAGAGATTATGACTTTTTGATGTAAATCTCATCAAATCGTTGTTTACTCTAGCTAGCTACTCCTGTTGCTATTGAATAAATTATACCATTTGATCCTTTTGCATTTCAACATTTTACAAGTGATGATTCTATTGGGTCAAGTTCATGTTCTCCTAGAGAACCTCTGATAAGTCCTTCTAAATGTTGTGTATAGTGGAATCTGCTAAGGATTGATCAAAGATTTCCAACTCCTTCTCATATTTAGCCTTCTAAGGCTTTTCCTGAAGCTATTGAAAAGCTTCATCTTTGGCTATGTTCTAGCTAAGTACTATGGGATCAATGAGGTAGAATTTCAATTCTATAACCTTAGTAGCCAATCATGAATTTTTCTCTATGGCTACCTATAGGTGGGCATTGGCGATGAGAACTTTGCCCCTAGCCTCAAGCAACTTCGACTAGCTTACTGAAATGGTTTTCAGTATATTAAAGATATTCAAAATCGATTACCTAGTTCCTACTAGTTGGTATAGGAACTCCTCATACTGGGCTATGTTAAATCTTCCACTTTTTTCTTTTTCAAAGACATACACATCTTTGAGTATAACAACATCTGGAATAGATACCATCAGAGTGTTAAGTGCATTGGCCACTCTGTCAATGATCACCTCTACTACCATTTCCTACCCTTGGTGCTACATCACTAGAATAGTTGCCCCCTCACCCTTCTCTAAATGCATAAAAAGATAGTGGAATTCCTAGAGAATTTTAGAAATTATTGTTGTTGATAGAGAGATACCATTACCTCTTAAGTGTTAGGATTCGACCTTGAGAGCACTTGCATTCTTTGAGTAGAAAACATTGGCACTAAACCCTCCATCCTACTAATGGATTGTGCTACCTCATTGAGATGGCTCAACATTAGTTGATAGATGGAGGGTTCACCACCACTCAATCCTGCCTACTACTACTATAGGAGTTACTCATAGAGCTCATGCATGGGTTTGATGACAAGATGGGACTCCAACGTTGACTCTTCATGAGTGGGTGATGATGGTAGTTACTGCTCTTCTAGCACCTTGGCAAGTACCTTATCCTTCATCATTTCTACTCAAGAGATAGAAGGTGCATATCTAATATTTTTGTTGGCATAGTGGGCTATCCCTTTCCTTTTGCGTAATTTTCTAATGAGATATGGAAAGGGGAGTGCCTTTCTTCTATATTCATTTTCCTTAAACTGCTTCTCTATCTCAAGATAGATTAGCTATGGAAGGTTGATGCGAAATTTCCTACTCAAAGTAGTACATGCACAAGCAGAGAAGGCTATCACCTTACTGAGCCTCACCATCAGATTAAGGTGGTAGGCCACCATCTTGAAATATTCTTACTCTATTATTGTAAGTACAATGTACTCCTTACAGTCAAATCCATAGCACCGTTGGACCCACTCCTTCTTAACCTTAGGGTCCACTTACATTGAAATCTCTATCAACTTTACCCTAATTTTTAGTAACCTAGGGGCTTGAGAAATGGCCCTCATCGAGTAGTACACAAAGATGTCCTTAATCTTCACAATGACATCAGCCTGCCTATTTTTCTAGAAGAAATATATTTCGTCCATGTATCATTTTTCCTTGGAAGTGAGAATGGGCCACATGGGAGAAGTCTAAAGTGGTATCTTGACTTCTTCTAGGGCAAAGTCCAAGAAAGATTGAAAGTTTAGTTCAAGGAGATTAGCTTTTTGGATCTACTTGGCCCTAACTTGCCTCAAGTAGGCCTCTGTCAAATGACCTTAAGGTTTGATCTTGGTCTAGGTGCCTCATCCTAGTGGGATTACTTCATTTCAACTTCCAGAATCTGTCAAATAGATTCCACTTTGAGGTCCTTACAAAGAGGTCCCATTGCGTGAGTTTCTACTACCTACTCCTAGGGTGGCTCTACTTCTTGGTCTTTTCCAATTATAGGTCACTTGTTCCTTAGTTGGAATGATCTTGCTTCCTACCCATGCTTAGGTCTAAGTGCCATCTGTAATCACAACATGACCAAGGATTAACATTTGATGTGTAGCTTTAAACATTTTGGGTACCTTGTCTCTTGGATTAGTTACACTTATCTAAGTTGCAATCATGGTAGATTAATCATTTTAATATTATTTTAATGTTAGTTTTAATTGGAAGGCTATCAGAGTTCATTGGAAGGGTTTAATGCTCATTAATTAGTAATTTTAATATTATTTCATTGGTTAAACCTTGTAGGAGTTAGAAAATTTCCAAAAAAAATTTCTTCAAAAACCTAAGGTTTGTGGACCCCACAATGTAAAGCTCACCTCTAGTAGCTGCAAGAACAAAAAATGAGGTGAATTAGATAAGCAATGTAAAATTTATGGGCTTTGGAAGGTTTTGGACTCTAAAAATTACAAAAACTCCTTTCTCGTTGAATGCAAATGACAAAAATTTTCAAAGTGTTATGCACTATATATAGAATTTTTATATTGTGTTGATGGGATCCCATAGATGAGGTCGTGCCGAAAGGGTGGGCTATGTCAACTAGATTGCATCAACATAGCCAAAAGAAAAAAAATTTCACTTTGAAAATTTCAATAAAAACAAAAAGTTTTTGCCTAAAATTGGGGGTCCATAGAGACCTAGAAAGGCCAAAAACATGAAGAAATGCTCAAAGAGGGTAAAATAATTCATAAAATTAGAGATTTAAGAGAAAAATATTGGAGAAAAATGAAAAAGGAGCATAAAACTAGACACAATCAACATGGAGTACAAATGAATTGATTGTGAAAATGCTTACGGGCTAAGAAACTTAACTAATCCTACCAAGGAGTATGCAAGTGGATCCTCCCGATATCAGGCTCATGCCTTTGATGCCTTTGCATGTCCTCAATAAAAGGATTTTGTGGGCCTCATAGATGATTAATGGTTGTGGAAAGTTAAGGACCAAATCATCAAAGAAACTACCTAAAAATTTTAATCAAATCAAACTAAGACATTGAAACAAACATGACAAATGATAGTAAGGTGAGTTATGGAAAGCATTAATGGGTGAGAGAGAGTGTGTGGAATGGAGTCCAATATCATGATCACACGAAGTTCCTTATGGATCTTGTGGTTAAGATGACATGATAAAATCCATCCTTGGTCCTAATTAAGACCAACCAATTTTAGTGACTTCACATTAACACTTTTATACTAGTCCACCCTCCCCCAAGGCATAACAATACCTCCATAGATCAATCACCATTCCTTAAGAAGAAGAAAAGAAAAGTAGAAAGTGAGAAGAACCTTAGTTAGAGGAGAACTTTAAGCATGGGTAACATGTCTTTCTAGTCATATAAATGGTGCTCATAGCTCATTATTTGATCTTAGGGATGTACTTTGAATTCTCATTTTTTTTCATTTTCTATTTTTGTTTGTTTTTTATGGAAACCACACCATGCAAAGACTTTTTGACTTCCTATTATTGGTCAATAGCAGAATGACAAAGGACCTGTAAAGATACTAAGGCATCCCAATACAGTAGGCAAGTACAAAAGGCATCAAATCCCCTTAAAATCATACCCTTATCAATCCACTTAACCCATCCCAAGTTTAGAAACTATCAAGGTCACAAGTTCGTTAAAAGTTTTACTTAAGAAGGGACCTCATACTTCCAAAACAATAGAAAACCATAGAGTTTTGTGGACTGGTGGATGACATGAACTCACTACTTGTTAACATGAAAATAAACCATGTCTTAGTTATCAACCATTAAAACTCAAAGATATAATCTATACCTTAGCAATCAAACAACATTATAGTATAAACCACCATCAATTAATAGCTATAGTTGCACTTAGTCTTGGTGGTAATAAAGAAGAAAGAAAACATAAGAGAAATTCAAACCAAAATAAGATAAATATAGAAAAAATTATAAAATATTTATTAAGAAAGAGAAAATATACTAAAAATGATGTAATACCAAAAAAAAAACTATGTAAAAAATGGTAAAAATTGAGGAGCCACTATGATAATTTAGCATAGACGGCCATCTCCCTCATGACTAAGTTGTAAGGAGGAGATCTAAAAAATTGAGTGTGCTTGCCCATCCATTAAGGTGTTACATCCATTGGCTCTTCTACTCTTATGGAAAGGTTTTACTTGTTACATGCTGACTAGTAGTTTCTTATTTGGGCTTTTAGATTTGTAGATTAACATGACCCTAGAAAGAAAGGTTTTGTAAATGATATAAGGCCCTTTACACAACATTTGAAACTTATTTTGTTGAGGTATGTGTGTGGGGTTTTAGTATATGACCTTATCTCCTAGTTTAAATTTTATTTTCCTTATTCTAAGGTCATGTCATTATTTATTGAATGCCTTATGCACTTCATTAGATGATAGGGCTACCAATTAGTTTTTGTCTAGCAAGTTGTGGTTCATCAATCTTTCTTTTTGTGTTAGACTTAGGATAAGGTAAAGGTTACAAGTAGTTAAAAGTGTACAGAGTTCTACTTGGATAGGCAAAGTTGAAAGTTTTCTGTACACAAGCTCATAGGAAGAGTAGCCAATAGGAAATTTCCACATGGAGTAGTAGGCATAGAGGGCATTGTTGAGTTTTGTGTGCTCCAATCCCTTCTATATTTACTAATACTTCTTATTATTATCTTCATTATTTCCTTATTGGTGACCTCTACTTGATCATTAGTTTGGGGGTGGTAGGGTGCTGTTAATTTATGTTCAACCCCAAAGCATTACATAAGCTTCCAAAAGGTAGTGCTTGTAAAATGAGCTCCATTGTCAAAAATAATTTCACATGGCATTCCAAACTTGTTTACAACATTTTTTTGTTCAAAGTAAGTAGCTATAGAAGATGTGCAATCAAAGATGGTTGTAGCTTCTACCCATTTCATATAATAGTCAACAACGACTATGATGTATGCCCTTCCATTTGACATGGGTTTGATGGGACCTATGAAGTCTATGCCCCATATATTGAAGGATTCTAGTGATTGGATCCACTATTAAGGTTCCTTCATACAATTGGTCATCCCACCATCGTGTTGGGAACATTCACAAGAGTAGATGTAGTGCTAAGCATCCTTAAAAATTGTTGGCTAGTAATATCTTATAATGAAGATCTTAATGGTTGTGTGTCTCCCAGCATAGTGGTCTCCACAAAGGCGCTTGTAAGCATCTTGGAAAATGTGCAATTAATTAGTATCAAGAATGCACTAATGAACTAGGCCATCAGTGCACACCTTGTAAAGGTGTTTGTTGATTTCCATGAAGTGTTTTACTTAGTGAAGAAATTTTTGTTTATTCCTGCTATGCTAATCCTATGGCATCTCTTGAGTGAGAAGCTAGGTAAGGATGTCATCGTACCAGTTGGCTTTAGTAGGCATTTGTTCAATTATAACCTTGTCAAAGAGGATTTCATCAGGAAATTGGTCTAGAAGTAGGCTCTCCTTCTCTTTGCTATCCCATCGTAACCAAGACAAGTGGTCAACTACCATGTTCTTTATCCATTTTCGATCTAGCATTGTGAGATTGAACTCCTATAAGATTACCAAGAACCATATAATACAAGGACTTACTATTGGCTTATTCATTAAGAATTGAATTACACTATGGTCGGTGTATACAAATGCCTTATATCCAAGCACATAGTGCTTGAATTTCTCCAAGGCATACACCACTACAATCAATTCTTTCTTTGTGATGATATAGTTTAAGTTTGCATTAACAATGCTCTTGCTTCCATAATGGATGCAGTAAGGATGTTTCTGATCATCCAACTATGTGAGCACAACTTCCAAAGCATAATTCGATGCATCCATCATGACATGAAAGGGTTTAGACCAATCAGGTGCTTGTAGGATTGGAGTTTCTACGAGCTTCTACTTGAGATGTTGGAATGCATGCTTGCATTACTTAGTCTAGAAAAGTGAAGCATTCTTCTTTATTAGCTCCACCAACATTTTGGCAATCTTAGAGAAATTCTCAATGAATCACCTATAGTAGCTAGTATGGCCAAGGAATGACCTCACTTCTTTCATTATTTATAGTTGCCTAGTAATTCTTTAGATGACCTTAATCTTTTCAGGATCCACCTTGATCCCTTTCTCTAAGATTTGGTGTTCCTAAATAATGCCTTCCTGGACCATCAAGTGGCTTTTCTACTAGTTGAGCCTAAGATTCATATTCACACACATCTTTTCAGTACTTGCTCAATATGGTCAAGGGCTTGCTCAAATGTAGTCCCATAGGTGGAGAAGTCATCCATGAAGACTTCCACCTTGTTACTAATCTACTATTGGAAGATGCTTAGGACAAGACATTGGAATGTGGTAGGGCATTGCATAGACCAAAAGGCATCCTTTTGCATGTGAAAGTTCCTTAGGGACTCATGAATGTAGTTTTGGCCTGATCTTTGGATGCGATCTGAATTTGGTTATAACAACTATAACCATCTGGAAAGCTATAGTAACAATGCCTAGAAATGGTATCCAACACCTGGTCCACAAATGGCAATGTAAAGTGTTCCTTGAATGTTGCCATGTTCAATAGCCTAAAATCAATGTAGACCTTTCATTTTACACCTTTCTTTGGCACTATCAATAGTGGACTAATCCAATTGCTATTTGTAATGGGATAGATGAACCTTGCCTTGAGGAGTTGTTCAAGCTCCTCTTTAATGATATACTTCAATTTGGAGTTCAACCATCGCTATAATTGCCTCTTTGGTTTCTTGGAGGAATCATTATAGATGCGATGTTGGCATATTTGAGGATCAATTCCTATGAGTTTAGGATATGACCAAGTAAAGGTTGTTGGCCATTTTTTGACCATGTTCAATAGTTTCTTTTTTTGTTTAGGAGCAAGGTTGGCATCGATAATAACCTACTTTCCATTATTTATAAAAACATATTCCATGCAAATTGGTAGAGATTTAAGCTTAAGGGGTTCCTATTTAAAAGTATTAGGGATTTCCAACTCTCCCCAATTGATTTCATCAAGTTCATTATTAGAGAGTTGGTGATGAACTTGCTCCAGTTCATTCATTCCTTCAATGTAAGCACTTATAAAACTCTTAGTTTGTTCCATGCATATTGTGGAACTACATTCTACATTAGATGTCAACCACTATATCTCCTATTTTGTAGCTACTGTGTACAAGCAGCTTTGAATTTCAATGACATCTACACACTACCTACATGTTATGATTATTGTGCTTTTAACATACCATAGTTTCTACATGTAGTTGCACCCTATGTCATTGTGCACAATGCATGGAATGCACTTATTCTCAAAATTTTCCAATTCATTCTCCTTGAAAATCTCCAAGGATAGGTCTCTAATTCCTAGCCTAGCATCAATGATACTCAGCCAAGCCCATCACATGATGATAGGGAAGTCCCATTTGTAGTTGTCCACATGAATCACTAAGAAGTTAGCAAGATAGGACTAACCATAGATGGTGTTCACAATGTCCTCTACTAGTCCTAAGGGAACAGTGTTTGACTGATCTGCTAACTTAAGATGAATGTTGCTCTTCTTGAGTGGAGGTAGGTTTTAGGATTTGTACATCTCTTGGAAAATCAAATTTACACCAGAACATGAGTCTAGAAGAGCCTTACAAGGCTCATTCCCAGCAATTTGCAGGTGAATTAAGGGACTTCTAGGATCATATCTTTTACTGGGAAGGTGGTCGACCTTAATCCAATACGTGACCACATGGGTCAACATTACCATGTGTAGCTTGGAAGGCATTTGGTTCAAAGGGATCTTGAATAATGTTGCAAAGGATGTGGGAGAAGTAACATCAATAGCCATAGGTGTCGGTGAGGGCTTAACAAGATTGTTAGTTTAGAAGAAAAGTTGTTTTCAAGATCAGGTATTTGAACCACTTGGCTGAGGAGCCAACTATAAATTTACAACCCTAGTGGCATTTCTTTGGTATGTTTGGTTGGGATTTCACCCTTCATGGATGGAGCTAGTGGCCACTAGGTTGAAGGTGGATGAATGGGTGCAAAAGAATGAGAAAGGTAGAATGGAAATGGGGACTCCCCTCTTGGAGATTGTTCTCTCTAATATTCAAGAGGGTAGTAGTAATATTGGAAAGATGCATGACAGGAAGAGTCACATGGAGAAATTAGTACCTGAACATAATGCCCATATGGATTAGGCTACTAGTAAGGGTATTACTACCTTGGTGGTGGCATCTCCCATGATTATGGATGCTACCATTGTTGATACTACTCATAAGGTTGAGGGGGCACTCCACTTGGATAGTAACTTTGTTGGTGAAATTGCCTATAGTTGCATTGAGGATAAGGAGACCTCCTAGGTGGTTATCATCTTGCTAGATGAGGATTCAAAGCATACACCTTAGATTCTTACAAGTGTGACACAATAGGGTAACATCTCTTAGGATGTTTATGATGGCACACATCACACCCCTCATCATCTAATTTAGAATCCTCAACCTCCTCAAGTGCAACAACCTTGCCCTTACCCCTTTGGTGGTCATGTTCAACTTCTTTCTTTCTCTTGCAATCATAACCACTACTTTGCTCTTCGGACTAGTTAGCAATTCTAAGAGTAGTTTGGAACTTTTAATCGAAAGGATCCCACATTTTGTCACCTTGGCTGAAATTTTAGAAACAAATTTTTGAATCAACAAGGTCTTTCATTGCACCACCTCATCAAGTGGTGCCTCTTCCTTGTTGTTATAAAACTAGACCTTTCTTTTGCAAGTGAAAGGA
>MNCI01013596.1:0-15924 GCA_015680685.1 Gnetum montanum
AGAAATAAAGATCGATCTATTCTCCACTATTGTAGCATTCTCTTGATTTTACTATTTTACTTAGCATAGTTTTTACTATTTTATTAGTTTAATCATTTACATTTCCAAGTACTTTACTTTCTAGTTGATTAGTAAAGTAGAATGAGTACAACTGGTTTCAAGCATTTAAGCGTAATCATTTGGTAATCCTAGTAGTGTTATTACTTGGTTTTCCTAGTAGCATAACGCTTGGTAACCCAGTAATGGTTACATGAGCCTAAGGCATGTATGGTAAGCCAGGACTAGATGCTCATCACTCTAGGGTAGTTTAATTTATCTTCTTGTTGTTAGTTAGATTAAATAATTAATTTCTCTCTTATCATTAAGATTAGTTTAAGGCCACAACAACATCAATTATCATATGCCTCACTTAGGACTAAATCATACGTGACAAAGCTACCACTAGTCTAAGTGGGAAGATAGTGTCTTCCAATTAATGCTTAATGATCTAGATGCCACAACTAGTCCCATCCATGGAATTTGATCAGATTATGCATGAACACTTGTGATTCATATGGTTGTGCATAGGGGATACCCATTGCTCATCAACTATCAAGAAAGGTCAATGAGTGCAATATAATTATATGAAAAATCTTAAATACTTTCTTTTAGTTTGTAAGTGNTAAACATTGTTAGCACATTATGGGTAAAATAAGATTCATATACTAGTGCATAAAATTCACACCCTAGATGTTATCATTTGGAGCAATGGAGGTGGGTTTAATCCTAGGCACATCCACTTAAAAAGAGGTGCATCCACTTAAAAAGAGGTTAGGCTTTGACTCATCTTGTAATATTGCTGGGCATCTAAGAGGGATGACTATTGAGCCTTATGTGATGTTCCTTTATTCAGTAAATTGCTCAATTGGGTAGCTAATTATTTGACTAGGATTTATAGGCAAGATGTTATTAGTTCAAGTTATGATTGAGGCAACATTTTATTCCTCTATCATTTTTATTTTTCATTTTTTATAGATCTCTCTTTATGTTGTTGGACTTATAAGATATGTTTAGAACTCTTTTTTTAAGGAGCTTGCTTTTGCTAATAAGAGGAAAAATGGAACTGCATATGCAGACATGATATGGATCTTCCTCACGTTGAAATTTTGTGATTCATGCTCTAGATTTATATTTTATTTGTAATTAATGATGAGCACATAACAAGTTGATGCACCAAACATTTTGCTATTCAAAAAGAAAGCTCATAATTGAAATTGCTTCAATTTCCAACAATAGTTAAACATTACAAAAATTCTACTTTGTAATTTCTTATGAAGGCTAATCAATTTCTATGCAAATTCATGATCCCAATTTTACTAACTTCATCATTACATCTCAAACTTATTTTTAGAATAATGAGGAAGTTACCCTTGCTTTATTAGATCCCCCAATAGGTATTCACAGAGTTGCCTCTACCATAGGCCCAAGTCAATTTTACATTATTCCCTTCTCTATTTTTCTTTTCATTTGTTGGTATTTACATTTTTTTCTTTGTATTATCTTGACAAGATGGGGTATTTAAACTTAATTTATAATAGTTCCAACCATGCTAGAAGCCATTGTGCTTGCAATTTAAATGTTCTATCTCTTCTTTATTATCTAGTTAATAAATTCCTTTTAATTTTAGTATGTTGTTTCAATTGTCTAGATGACTTTGCCATGGGTATGTTATTTAAATTTTTCCATCATTTTTCCTTTTTCATCTTTTTAAGTTTCTGTATCACTTTTAGCTACAAAATTTCATGAATACCTTCTTCATTTAATATGCTAATTTTATATACTTGAGTATTGACTATTACTATGTGTATTTCTTAATAGTCAATGAAAGCTTTATTTAACTTATAGTATATTGTTTTTAGAATTTTCTTTGTATATTTCATTCATGATAATGTTGAATTATTTTTAGTGTCCATTATAGCAAATGAATTTCACTTTTTGAAGTTCTATAATTACTATAAATGAGTTTTACTTTTTCAAGTTTTATGATTTGATCTCCCTTTCATTTTTGTCCTTTTTTGGTTGGGAAGCTATGGTGCTCTTGCCATCTTTATTATAAAATTTTTAATTCTATATCATGAAGATTGATGTTAGGTATGACTATTGATGAGTCATGATTTGCTTGGCCTTGACATCGGAGCCTTGTATCAAAGCCTTGTTTCAGAGCCTTATTATTGGTGCCTTGATGTTGAAGCCCTGATGTTAAGGCCAAGACGTGATGTCAAATACCTACTGTTGAGATATATACTCCAATATATAACTATAGGTCTCGAGCTCACAAGTTTAAGATAGTGTCCCAGTTAAAGTAGCAGAGCTCTTGCAGTTTGTTTTCTCCAGAGTTAGAATATTTTCTGAATGCCTGCAATGTGATGTTTGTAATCATATGATACCTTTGTTCGACTATGACATACTTGGACATGTTACATGACTAGCAATAAAGATCGAGATTACTCCCATCATTGCAACATCCACTTAGATTATTGTTGCTTTTAATTATTAAATTATTTATTGCTTTCTTTAGTTAAATATTTCCACCTTAATCATGAATGTCTAAGTGTAGATACTTGGTAATCCAGAAGTGTATTTTTTGGCACAACCAGTGACATACACTTGGAAATCTAAAAAGTAGTCTCATGAAGTCCAAGACATGTACAAATGATTAAGTGTAGATACTCATCACCCATAGGCTAGTTTAGATATTGTTTTCCATTATTTATTTGTTTAATTAATTTATCTCTTTATTGTCATCAGGAAGCATAGAATTAGATAACATCATACGCCTCACTTTGGACTAAACCATACGTGATAAAGCTACCACTAGTCCAAGTGGGAAGATAGCAAATTGCAATCAAAGCATAGCAATCTAGATACCACAACTAGTCCCATCCATGAAATTTGACCGAATCATGCATGAACACTTGTGATTCGTATGGTTGAGCATAGGGTTACCTCACTACTCATCATTGGCACCGTTGTTGGGGATGATGCTAGTTATCTAGATTAGTTATATAATACAAGATTGCTGTAAAGGTATTAAAAATATATCTTTTCGAAAATATTAACTCACATACATCATAAACCAATAATAATGTCTCTCTTACACAGAAGTGACTATGAACTATATAGCACACACATTCATTGGAGAACTAACACAATATACGATGAAGAAGACTGGAGTGATCAACCTTATGCAGGGGTTTCTTATGATCATGACCACCATGATGACACTTGAAGACTACATCCACCTAATATAGATCATCTTGGAGGAGATGACATAGGTCCTAAATAAGGGGAGGCCTCAAGGCCTAAGACCTCCTTGAAACTTAGAAATGATAAATCAAGGGACCCTAATGAACACCATAGAATCCATGGAAATTCTTCCAGGTTTTCATCTTTTTCTTTTCCTTCAACGTCTAGTTCTGATAAAAATGAACGTAGGTATAGAGATAGAGCTCCAGTAAAGGGTCGAATTAAAAAAATGGAATCGAACCCACGGGGAAGAACATAGATAGCATCATCACAATCAAATCCATATACATAGAAATTTCCCTCACAATGTTTTTGATGATGATGAATCCTTTTTGGCCACTAACAACATAATGCATATCATAGTGGCCGTTAAGATATCTCATAGGCATCGCAAAAAGAGTTGTCTACCTAAGCTTGATACAAACAACATTCCTAAATTTGTAGGAGGCTATGATGTAGATTTGCAACATCATTTACAAGCCACTACAACATTGAAAGTGAATGGAAAAAGCTTAAGCTCTTTCGTAGGAAACTAATTGATAGAGCCTAATTGTGGTATAGATCGTTGAGACCAAAATTAATCTGATGATGGTCTATAATGTTGGAACGTTTCAACAAGAAATACCAAACATATGCAAGAGTGTCCATCCTGAGGAGATAGATCCAAGAGTGGAAACAAGAACAACATAAACCCTTGGACATGGCCTTGGATAGATATTATGCCTTATTGAATTGATGCCTAGGCCATGGTTTCTTTGAGGAAGAGAAAATTTACCACATCATAGATGGGCTTCGTAATGAAGCAAGGGAGATCCTTGGGATGTATGCCCTAGGGAAATTATAGAAGCTCCAAGCCCATCAGATCAAAGAGCTAATAGAACGTGTGGCAAAAGAAGAAGGAGAGATATGCAAATGGATGAATGTCAAGAAAAATCAATGGGACCTAACTATTCAATAGAGGGAGGTCTAGATCTATGGTAAGGAGAATGAAACTAATCTTGATAAGGTGATCCCACAACAAACCTTACTGATACAGGAGTTTATTGATGAATTAGAAGCAAATTTTAATAGGATGTTCAAATAGATATATGAAAATGTCACAACTCTCATTAAGATGGTGGAGGAGAGGATCATGCAAAATAAGCCAGGTGATCACAATAAACAAAGGACACAAAACTAAGAAATAGTTAGGAACAACTTTCGCCAAATGAAGAAACTAGCCAATGAAAGTGAGGCTAAAGACTCCACCACATAAGAAGATGATGGATGTGACCTATGCATATATGACCACTCAAGGGGCCAATGCCCTATGTTGTTGCATCTACAAGAGTATTGGGTAGGTGCCTTAAATCCTAAATTTGTGAAAAAGCACATGTTTGGGAAACTTCCTCTTCCACAAGGTAATTTTAGATAGTCCCACAATCAATTGTACCATACTAGGGAGACTTATTACTAGCCTTAACACAATCATCAATTGCAGTGGCAACAACCATAGTTGTGGGGGAGGCCATCACAAAATCAGCTAGATCCATTGAAACCTCATGGATATTGTATTCAACACCTTGTTTCTCCAACTAGTTCGACATTCTCCACTTCAAATTGCCACTACCACTCTCTCGAGTACCATTAATACATGACATCCCCTGAAGGATCACCACCTCATGCCTCTTACCATTCAATCTACCCTCAATATTCTCATCATCCACCTCCTTATACATCATCTCTAGCAACTTAGGAGGGCTTAGCACCATAATATCAACAAACGAGTGCCACTTGTGTTACCAATGTGCATAGACATGTTGACACCAGTCACAAAGTCAAAAACGTCCTTTCTGGAGGAAGGGCTATAAGCCAAAGCAAACCATGCATGAAACCACTACACTAACCAAGCTAGCATAAGGACAATATGGTCCACTACCTTCCTTTTCATCACCAGTATCCTCTGACTGTACACAAGGGCCACCATCTAGTAGTACTTCAATCCCACATTTAACCAATGAATCGACAAACATGGGGAGACAAACAAATCCATGCATACCATATCATGATCAAGGGTGTAATTATGAACTAGCCATCCATATTTAACAACCAAGTGTATGAGCAATGATTTTTCTACCTGATGAGTCATGATATTGGGGCCACGATATTAGATCTGCGATATCAGGTTCACGATATTAGAGCTCGCCAAGCAATATCGGACATCCGATGTCAGAACCTATCTCATTGCCTATAAATAAGAGGTAGGCAAACTTGGGTTAGCATAGTTAGTTTCTTAGTCCCTTACCCAAACTCTTATAGTTTTCCCTTTCTAGAGTTAGAGTTATTTTTGAGTGTCTGCAGTAAGAGTCATAAAGTGAATGGATCTTTATTTGAGCAATATGTACCTAAGCACACCTTGTGTTTGGAAATAAAGATGAACTTTGTGATAAACCTTGTAGCATTTAGAATAGCTTAATTATTTC
Organism: Gnetum montanum; assembly: GCA_015680685.1. Lineage (NCBI taxonomy): Eukaryota > Viridiplantae > Streptophyta > Gnetopsida > Gnetales > Gnetaceae > Gnetum > Gnetum montanum. The sequence goes on from MNCI01013596.1 coordinate 5,748, forward strand.
ATTTCTCCATTTTAAGTACCAGGAACGTAAAACATCAAAAAATCATAAAAATCACATACCTCAAGTTTACTTAATCATACAATCGTGCCATACAAGTAAACTTGGGAAGACAATAATTGTTTAGCCCATCCTTGTTTTGTGAAGGCGCATAAGCATTTAGTCCTTGGAGTTCGACGGGATCATGTGCGAATGCTCGTATTCGTATGGTTGAGTGTAGGGGTACCTTGCCGCTCATCATTAGCGCTGTTATTGGGGACTTTGTTGTTTGTGTGCTAGTTAGAACTTAGGAATCTTCCCATCGTTGGAACGAACCCTTAGGATTAGTTATCTTAAAATCACTAGAAAAAGAGAAGAGAAAAGTATTGCACATTGAACAATCAATCATGTTTCCTTCTTCTTATGAGAGTGCTTTACTGCCTAGGTCTAACACAATGAATAATTGGAGGCATAGTACACATGATGATTCGCTAGTGCCCTAATAGTTTCACTTGGTATACGCTCATCCCGATGAGTATGTACCAAAATTTACCTTTATCCTCCACCAAGATGAACAGTTGCAATGGCATGATTTAGAGGGTAACATAGTGTTACCTCCTAATTGCTTAATCCCAGGCATGCTTCATTGTGCTCTCACACGAATTGGTATGAAGCACTTACAAATAGAATACGTTATGCATGAATGTGACTCGAGAGAGTATCGACCTACGAAGGCACAATGTCAAAGGGACCTACAATAGGAGAGACATTACAAATCTATGAAGGGGAAGTGGTCTCAGGATGTCCTGTATGTCCTAAGTGAAAATGAGAGTGGTGAACTTGCCTTAGGAGGTTTTCCAAAAAATGATGTTCTTTCCATTGACTTCGGTAAAGGAGTTGTGTATCAAAATCTTTACTCAACTATCCATAACTCGGATTCTGGTACCAACAGATATAAAGGATCCAAAAAAGGAACATGAATGCATGAAAAAAATGGACATTTTGATTGTAATCGTGACTGAGGCCACAATCACTAAAGAGAAGGTAGCAAGCACAGTCATGATGCCAGTCCTCCTTTCTCTTCACCTTCATCATATCCTTCATCCTCTCCTTCAGGATCTAAATGTAGTTGCAAAGGAAAAGACCTTGAGGATAATGGTAGGTGAAATAGAGATCATAGAAAAAACAATCAAGAAAGGGGACAAAGGAATTTCAAAGAGACACATCACAAAAGAAGGGAGAGTATGAAACAACATAGGCATCATAGATGCCATAGACAGTATGATCACGATGAACCTCTACTCATCACCCAAAGTATGTTAGATATAATAGAGGCTATTAGAATCCCAACAAGGCACCAGAAAGACAGTACGATCAAAAGACTAGACATGAACAATATCCCATGATTTGAAGGGGGATACAATGCTAATCCTCAAAATCATCTACAAGCATTTCATGATGCATGTGCCTTGAAAAATATAGAGGATGAGTGGAAAAAACTAAAGTTTTTTCCACAGACACTGATCAAGGAAGTGGAAAGTTGGTACTAGTCCTTAGAACTAGAATCCATTCACCGATGGAGTACCATGTTAGAACTGTTCAACGATAAGTATCATATGTACTCCCAAGTGTCCAACCTACATAAGCAAACCCAAGGATGGAAGCAAGGAGGACACAAACCCTTAGATGCTACCATGGGCCAATATTATGCATTGTTACATCGTTGCCTCGACCATGGTTACTCACAAAGGGAACAACTATGCCATCTCATAGATGGGCTTAGGTACAAAATGTAAAGAACCCTTGGAACTTACACCCAAGGAAGGCTATCTAAGCTTAGAGCCCATCAAATACAAAGATTGTTGGAGAAAGTTTCCAAGGAGGAAGGTGAGTTAAGGAAAAGAGAAATTGTGGAAGAATACAACAGAGATCCTTCCCTCTGAAAGAAGGAAGCTGAATTTTGTGAAGATGAAGAAGAGTCACCACTTGAAGAGACGATGAATAGGAAAATGTTGCCCATTCAAAAATTTGCATCAGAAGTATCGACAAAGGTAGATCAAATGTGGAACTCCCTAGATGATAAATTTCAAATTATTCTAAAAATAGTAGAGGAGTCTAGAGAGCAAAGTAGTGAGTAGGAAAGAAGGAAAAGGAAAGAAGCTAAATATGAACATAACAAGGGTAAGGGAAAATTTGTCATCATTGAAGAAGTTGTGGATTTAGACATAGACAATGATGGAAAATGTGAGATATGCCAATATAACCATCCTAAAGAATGTTGCTCAGTAGTGTCACATTTGTAAGAGTATGGGGTGTATGCACTAAATCCATGATTAAATCGATGATAGACACCTAAGAGGTTACCTTATTCTCAAGGTAACCCAAGGCATTTCCACCAACCCTTGACATATTATCCAAGTGGAATCCCATCACAACCAAATGAATAGTATTAATAGTGGCAACACGCATAATCATGGGGAATGCCATTACCACGTTAAAAATGCCCTTACCGTCAAACTGACCCATACAGATACTACATGCAGCAGTCAATCTTTCCACGTGACTCTACTAGTCATGTTGCTTCTCAACCTCACTACTAGACCCATGAGTACTATAGAACTCCTTCTCCTAGAAGTGATGTTCCACATACACACTATCATTCTCATTCAGCTACACCTCTTCCACCCTTAGCTCCATTACCACCTACTCCAACTATGGAGGGTGAGCTCCCTACCTAGCCATAGCAATGTAACACTACAAGGGCTATCAACCCTCAACCTACTATTGGTTTAGAAAACCACATCGAGAAGAGACCTTTCTTTAGAACCAATAGTATAACTAAGTTCTTACAACCACAAGTAGCTAATTCTCCAAATGCCTCACCACCATTCGAATCTTTGGAGCTTCCTTTGAACCAAAAACCTAGCCCAATGCACATGGTCATGTTGACTCATGCCATCATCGATTAGATTAAATTTGGTCATGTTGCTAGGAAATTCTCTAATCTTGGAAGTCCTCTTATATATTTGCAAATCGCTGGGAATGAGCCTTGCAAAGCTCTTTTGGATTCAAGTTCTAGTGTTAATTTAATCTCTCAAGAAATGTACAAAGCTTGGAACCTACCTCCACTAAAAAAGAGTAATATTCATTTAGAGCTGGCTGACCAGTCCATCACTATCCCATTAGGACTAGTGGAGGACATTGTCACCACTGTTTGTGGGTGGTCATATCCAATTGACTTCCTAGTGATTCAAGTCAACAACTATAAGGGGAACTTCCCAATCATAATGGGAAGAGCATGGCTAATCATGATTGACATGCACCTAGGAATACGTGATCTTTCCCTAGAAATATCAAAAGAAAATATGTTGGAAAGATTGAGAAGAAGAAAGTTTCATGCATTACATATAATGAAATAGGGTGTAATTGCATGTAGAAGTCTTGGTTTGTACAACATTTAGAATTGCCTGCATGAAACTAGTGTGCACAAACAACTAACATACAAAGATGCCTATATGTAGCAGCCACAAGATAGGAAGACACTCAGTGGTTGAAAGCTGACCGAGAGAGCAACTCAACTTTATGCATAGAACCAACTAAGAGCTTGACTTGTGCTTACATCAATAGCATAGATACATTAGAGCAAGTCCATTGTCAAGTTCCAAGTACTAACATCGAAAATATCAACTGGGGGAAGTTGAAAATCCCTAACAAGTTTAAGCAAGAGCCCCTTGAGTTAAAACTATTGCTTATTGATATGGAATACACATTTCTCAAGAATGAAAAAATGGTAATCATTAACGCTATTGACAAATGTTTGGGACGTGACCACCAACGAGTGTCCTCGAACAGGATTTAGGTACTTGTTGGTCTCTGGCAACACCAAGGCCTAGATTCATGAGCAATCCCTGGGTATGTTGCCATTTCCGGTGAAAGAACACGATCTTTGTCATCTTGATTCTCCTCTTGTTCTACAATGTCATTTTCACCTTCACCATCTTTGTGTTCGTTTAAGTCCTTTGCTATTAAAAGAGACATGTCCTTCTTCTTGTGTTACCTAGTATTGCAGGTGCTTGAACGTAGATCCAAATCTTCATTATGGCAACATCAGTTTCAACTTCTCTAGCATGCAATTTTTATCACACAAAATGTTTTCCAATACACCCTGTTGACCCCAAAATCTCATCCAGATTCACCTTGATGACTTTGAATCTGAAACCAAGAGGGAAGCCATCCACCACCAAGAGTTTTACAGAGAAAAATAATGAACAAATCTGGGAAGAATCAGACACTTTGTTCAAGTATTTGGGCAACCTTTTTTATTCCTCATGACTATGATCCAAACAAGATTATTGCCATGTACAAGAAATGCCCATTTGTGTTTCTTCGATGTTTGCTGTAGATTGGCTTCACTTTTGGCCACTGGTTTTGCCTGCACTACCTGGACAGACTTCGCAGACACTCTAATTCCATGTTTAAGATGATTGTTCCTTGAGTGGATCTATCTCTAAGTAAGGATGCTCAGCATCAATGGAGCCCTTCTTTAGTAGCTAATGGATGGCCTGCCCATATTTTCACATTTGTGTTTGTAGGTTTGGCGTGGTGGTGATGCAGATTTGCTGATTGGTGGATGGCTTTCATAGTGAGAAATGGTCGAAGTCCAACATTTTGTTTTGTCCCAATCTTAGAAACATGAATCTTTCTTCTCTTTCTATGGATACATTCCAGTGAGGCGACTTGAGAACCACCAAATTATGATTCTTGAGCAAGTCATGAAATTAATCATTCAAAATTTGCATTGCAATTTCTGCTCATGACACCAAGATGGATAATTCCCTGTAAATGTAGCTACAATATCTAGCATATGTCATTCCAACTTCATGCTTAGTTAACTATTGCATAATTCTTCACGAGAAAGAGCATAATCCTCCTTAAATAGTTTCAGTTCAGTAGGATTCTATATCTCACTATTTGCAAATAAGTCCACCTATTCCATGAAATGGCCAAAATGTTCCAACAAACACTAAGCTCGCTCCTCAACAAAATGAAAAATTACTAAAAATGGTAAATAGTTGGTCAAAAGCCTTTGCTTGGTCATATCCCAAATTAATCGGAATAGATCCTAGGATATGCCAACATAAAATTTACATTAACCCCTCCATGAAGCCTTGATGACAACTGCAAAGGTCATTGAACCCAAAGCTTAAGCAAGTGGTTAAGGAAGAGATTAAACAACTTCTAAAAGTTAGGTTCATCTACCCCATTGTCGACAGTGAATGGGTTAGCCCATTAGTCATTATGCCTAAAAAGGGAGGTAAATGGAGGGTGTGTATAGACTTTAGGCTACTAAACATGGTAACATTTAAAGACCATTTTCCATTGTCATTCATGGACCAAGTCTTAGATACCACTGCAAGGCATTGTTATTATAGCTTTCTGGATGATTATAATGGGTATAATCAAATTTAAATAGCACCAAAAGACAAAGCCAAGACTAAATTCACAGGTCCTTGGGGGACATTTGCATATAGAAAAATGTCGTTTGGCTTGTGCAATGCTCTAGTAACATTTCAATGTCTGGTTCTAAGCATATTTCAGCAGTAAATAGGGAATGGTGTGGAGGTCTTTATGGAAGATTTCTCCACCTATAGAGTAGACTTTGAATAAGCACTAGACCGATTAGAGCAAGTACTGAAATGATGTGTAGAAACTAACTTAAGGCTCAATTTGCAAAAAAGCCATTTAATGATCCAAGAAGGCATTATATTAGGGCATAAGATTTCACAAAAGGGATAGAGGTGGACCCTGAAAAGATTAAATTCATCCAAGGAATCACTCGTCAACCTAAAATTGTAAAAGATATTTGGTCATTCCTTGGACACACTGGCTATTATAGACACTTCATTGAAAAATTTTCAAGGATTGCAAAACCATTGGTAGAATTAATGAAGAAGGACATACCCTTTGAATGGACCAGGGAATGTGAGCTAGCCATCTAAACCTTAAAATAGAAGCTCATAGAAACACCCATTTTACAAGCTTCTGACTGGTCCAAGCCATTTCATATAATGACTAACATGTCCAATTTTATTTAGGAGCCGTACTTACATAGTTCGATGGCCAAAAACATCCTTATTACATCCACTATGCAAGTCAAAGCATTGCTGGTGCACAACCCAACTATACCACAACCGAGAAAGAGTTAATGGCTATGGTGTTTGCACTAAAAAAAATTAGGCACTATGTATTAGGCTATAAGATATTTGTACATATGGATCATAATGTAATACGGTTCCTAATGAATAAACTAATGGTGAGCCCTCACATCATACGATGGCTTGTGATCTTACAAGAGGTCGATCTTACGATGATCGATTGTAAAGGCACCAAGAATGTTATTACTGATCATTTATCTTAGTTATGATGGGACAACAAAGAGGATGAATATCCAATTTTGACCATTTTCCCTAATGAACTCCTCTTTGTAGGTGTAATAAATAATCAATTAACCATATATATGAATTGGTATAATAGCATTCTTTCTTATCTTCTCACACAAGAAACACCACAAGAGATAGACATTAAAAAGAAATAGTAGTTTCTTCATTGAGCCAAGTATTTCATGGAAATCAATGGGTACCTTTATAAGGTATGTTCCGATGGCTTGGTTCGATGGTGTGTTCCCAATGTAGATCAATTACAAGTTCTCCAAGATGCTCATGAGGGCCCTTGTGGGGGTCATTACACTAGGAGATGAACAACCATTAAAATATTTCTTGTAGGATATTATTGGCCTATATTGTTCTGGGATGCTCATCATTTCATATTATCTTATGAGAATTTCCAACGTGATGGGGAAATGACTGCTAGAATGGAGGGTCCACAATAATGGATTCAACCCTTAGAACACTTTGACATATGGGGTATTGATTTTATGGGGCCTATTGCACCAATGTCCAATGGAAAAGTCTACATTGTTGTTGCTGTTGACTATTTTACAAAGTGGGCTGTTACAGACTGTGCATCATCTACCACTGCATGATTTGTTCAACAACAAATCGAAAACAGGTTTGGTGTGCCTCGTGCACTTATTTCTGATAATGGTACACATTTCACAAGTGCAACTTTTTGAAAGTTGATGCAACACTTAGGAGTTGAGGATAAACTGACTACACCATATCACCCTCAAGTGAATGGTCAAGCCAAAGTCACCAATAGGGAAATCATAAGAATCTTGACGAGAACCATGAGCAAGTACAGGTGAGATTGGAGCACTAAGCTAAACGACGCTCTTTGGGCATACAACTTCACCTAGAATCTCCCTATAGGCTACTCTCCTTATGAGTTAGTGTATGGTAAACTTCCAACACTTCCTATTCGAGTTGAGCTCCGTACACTATCTACAGCATGTGATCTTAAACTTGACCTCAATCTAGCACAAAAAGAATGGTTAATGAATCTTAGCTTGCTAGATGAGAATTGATTAGCCGCCCTGTCATCCAATGAACTGCACAAGGCCTTTAACAAACAACATCATGACCTGAAATTAGAAAAGTAAAATACCAACCAGAAGATAAGGTTATTTATTAGAATCCCACACATGTGCCAAAATAAACTAAATTTCAAATGCTATGAGAAGGATCTTATATTATTCATGAAACTTTTCCTTCAGGGGCCATGGATCTATAAACTTGAAAGCTTGGGTAGAAAATTATTAGTCAACATCCAACAAACCAAACCCTTTCATGAGCCTAAAATGGTCAATACTAACACTACCTTTATTGATGGACAATATTTCTCCTTATTTCAGATCTCGCCCTTCCAACTCAATCATGGGGGAGATGGCCACTAATGCTAATCATTCTAAGCACTCAGTTCCTTTGTCTTTTTTGTTTTACTCATTTTTCATCTTTACTTGTTTTTGTTTTACACCATCATTAGCATTTTTACTATTTATTTCTCTATTACATTTTTGTTTGAATTATTTTCACTCATTACATAATAAGTGCTCATAATGGTGGGTTGGAATATAAGGGTGTTGCTTGCTAATGTTTGGTTTTTGCTTATGAATTTTAATGTTGATACTAAGATATGGTTTCTTTTGATGAAATAGGCAATGAGTCCATGTCATGCATTCATCCATTCAATGCTATGATCTACCTTTGTTTTGGAAATGTACTGTCCCTTTTTCTAAGTAAACTTATTAATGAATTTGTGGATTGGTATTCTTCAAAACTAAGGAAAGATTCAAATGGATGGAAAAGGGTGTGACCTCAAGGGGATTCGATGCATTTGTGTTAGTTATTCTCTTGGGTACTTGGATGTTTTTTCATAAAGTCTTCCACCATTTTGCTATTGACTAATATTAGAAAGTTAACTAAACCAAATAAGTCTTTGCATGGTGTGGTTCTTAGAAAAAGGAAAAAAAAGTGGTGGGAATTCAAAGCATACCCCTCACACATAATAAAGAAACATGGGCTACAAGCACTGGTTATGGCATTGGAATGATATGTTACCCATGCCTCAAGGTTCCCTCTAACTAAGGTCCTTTCTCACTTCCTACTCTTCTGTTATTTTCTTAATGGAATGGTAGTTGCTTTGTAGAAGCATTCTTGCTGCTTCAGGTGGATGGATTGGTTAAGTGTGTTGATGTGAGATCACTAGATGTGGTTAGTTGAATCTGGATTTGGACAAAATTTTATTAAGTCACCTTAACCACATACCACACAAGGGACTTTACACAACCTTAATTTTTGGATTTCATTTCATTCCATTTTGTCCTCTCTTTTCATATTGCTTTCTAGATTCCATCTCATTGCTAGTTTTATGATTAGTCTATATCTTGGTTGATGCATTGTTATTCTTTGGTAAATTCTTGCAAGTAAGTTCTTAACCATTGTTTCCATATGTCATTCCTAGAGCCTACAAACTCTTTAGGTTGTGGGTTTGTCAGGGCATATAGGGCATGAGCCTACTTTGGGGAGGACCCACTAGCATTCCTTTATGATGCAATTATTAAGTTATTTCCCTTAAACATTTCCTACAATAAAGCATTTTCCATTTCACCCCATCAATGATATCCATTTTTGTTTTATTGGCTTCACTGTTCTTCTTCCTCTAATATTGTTTTTTTTTTCATTTTCCATCCTATTGCTACCTAAGGTTTGCTCTTAGTTGTGGGGGCCCTATCATAAATTTTTCCATTCCATTACTTATCTCACCCCTACACCTTAGGTAGTTATCAGTTACAAACCTCTAACCTAGTATCTTCCATACCCACAACCTAGCCAATGCACTTTATATCAAGGCAAGGTATCAACTACATCATATCTTATTTGTCCTTGCTAATTCATGATTGTGTTGTATTTGCAAATGGAAATTACATGAATAATGGACTAGGATAGGAGGAAGCACTCAAGATGGATTGGAGCTAGAGCATTTATGCAAGGAACACGCTTCATCATATGGCCATGGATGAATAATGGTGTGCACAGTTTTGACATTGGCAGCAACGCATCTCATTTTCTTCTTTTCTCTCTCTCTCTCTCTCTCTCCAAGCTATCAAATGAAGGTCTAGATGTCATGTATGTATAGTGTTCACCACAATGGTTATGAACACCAATCTGTAATATGTTTGTCGATCCATTCACCAGGCACTTTGAGTTTGTCATTCCATGTCATAGTAGTTGTCGTTTTGTCAATAATCCCATACCTTCCCAATATTTTGTAAGGAACTTGAGGATGAGTTTTCATTTAGTTGTGGGTGTATGATGAGTTGCGATATCAGGGCCACAATATTGGATTTGTGATATGGATCCATGATATCAGAGCCCATCATGCAATATCGGACATTCAATGTCGGAACTTGTCTCGTTGCCTATAAATAAGAGGCGGGTACACTTGGGTTGGCATAGTTAGTTTCTTAGTCCGTTACCCAAATTCTTGTAGTTTTCTCTTTCTAGAGTTAGAATTATTTCTGAGTGTTTGCAGTAGGAGTCATAAAGTAAATAAATCTTTATTCAGTATTATGTACTTGAGCATACCTTGTGTTCGGAAATAAAGACAAACTTTGTGATAAACCTTGCAGCATTCCGAATAGCTTATTTATTACATTTAATGTTATTTATAGTTCTTTAATGCTTTCATTAGTTAATTGATGTTACTTTTATTGAATTATTAATTTTCAACAAGTAAGCACACT
>MNCI01013596.1:16572-49414 GCA_015680685.1 Gnetum montanum
TTTCATGGATTTCTTACCATTCCATGTCAACCAATAAAAGGAAGTTGAATAAGTCCTTGCATGGTGTGGTTCTCATAAAAAAATGATGAGAATTCAAAGCACACCCCTTGGACAAAATAAATGCATACATCTTCACATGGTGTGGTTCTCATTAGAAAAAAAAAAGATGAGAATTCAAAGCACACCCCTTAGACAAAATAAAGGCATGTGTCTTTGCATGGTGTAGTTCTCATTTCAAAAAAAGAAAAAACAATGGAAATTCAAAGCACACCCCTTAGACAGAATAAATAGGCTACAAGCACTGGTTATGGGACTAGTCCCCTCTAACTAAGGCCCTTCCTCACTTCCTACTTATTCTCTAATAAAGAATGGTGGATGTTTTGTGGGGCACTTTTGTGTCTTATGGGATGGAATGGTCTTAGAATGTCGATGCGAAGTCACTAAATGTGGTTGATTTTAGTCTAGACTAAGGATGGATCCTATCAAGTCATTTAACCAAAAAATCCACAATGGACTTCATGTGACCTCAATTAGGAACTTCATTCCACTCTTTCTCATCCATCTATGCCTTTCCATGTCTCACCTCACTACTAGTTTCATGTTCTTGAACTGATGCCTTGGTTTGATGTGTCAGAATTCTTAGTTAGTTTCTTCTGGGTTTTTGTACTTAATCTTCTATAACCATTAATCATCCATGGAGCCCACAGACTCTTTGGTTTGAAGTTATGAAAGGGCATAAAAGGCTTATGCCTGCTTTGGGGAGGATCCACTTACATATCTTTTGGTTGGGCTAGTTAAGTCTGTATCCTTAAACAATCTTACAATCAAATCCTTTTGTTTACCCCATCAATGACATCCAATTATGCACATCTTCACAAAATGTTTTTAGTGAACTTTCTATTTTATTGTTATGAATTCTTACACCCTCTTCAAATATTTTCTTGTGTCAAACTTTTTCAACTTTAATAGACCACTTATCTATTTTGTCCTATTTGTCAGCCTTGCTGCTAACACTACTAAAGGAATCAATCTACCACAATCACAACTTAGCTGAGTGTAACCAACCAATGAGATAAGGCATTTAACAGTTATGTGCTACACATTACATACTAATTCATGATTCTATTGTGATTTTAGTGGGAAGTATGGATTGTAAGCAGGACTATCTTCACCAAGGATGATGTGGCAATACCACACAATGAGGATTGTTCATGATTGTTGGATCTTCTCTCTTATTTTTCTACTATTAAAAAGTGTTGGATGTCAATGTTATCTAGGGTGTTCACTTCTCTTATCATGAACATCCCATTTTGTAAAAATTGTAATTCTGTACACTTGGGCACTCATAGTCTATATGTTCCATTTAAGTCAATATGTATGTCAATCAATAATCCCATACCTACCCAATATATTTTGTAAGGAACTTGTTCCTTGTTTTGTTTAACTCGAGGATGAGTCTTCATTCAGTCATGAGGGTACGATGAGTCATGATTTTCTTGTCCTTGACATTAGTGCCCTGTTATCGGAGCCTTGACATCATAGCCTTGTTATGGAAGCCTTGTATCAAAGCCTTGTTATCAATTCCTCAACGTCAGAGCCTTGATGTCGAATATGTGATGTTGGGACCAAGACGCAACGTCAGATACCTAACATTGGGATATATGCTCCAGTCTATAAATATAGGGCTTAGGCTCATGATTTTGAGATAGTTTTTTAGTTAGAGTAGTAGAGTTCTTGTAGTTTGTTTTTTCTAGAGTTAGAATATTTTGTAAATGCCCATAGTGTGATGTTTGTAATCATACAACACATTTGTTTGAGTGTGACATATTTGGACACATTACATGACTAGTAATAAAGATCAAGATTGCTCCCATTATTGCAGCATCCACTTAGATTATTTTTTCTTTTAATTATTAAATTATTTATTGCTTTCTTTAGTTAAATATTTCCATTTATTGCTATTTACTATTCTTGTTATTAAGCGGAATGTGTATGCCTTAATCAAAAATGTTTAAGTGTAGATACTCGGTAATCCAGAAGTGTATCATTTGGCACAACTAATGATGTATACTTGGCAATCCTAGAAGTAGTCTCATGAAGTCCAAGACATTTACAAATGATTAAGTGTGGATACTCATCATCCATACGCTAGTTTAGATCTTATTTTCTTTTATTCATTAGTTTAATTAATTTATCTCTTTATCATCATCAGGAGTAGCATAGAATTAGATAACATCATATGCATCACTTTGGACTAAACCATATGTGACAAAGCTACCACTAGTCTAAGTGGAAAGATAGAGAATTGCGATCAAAGCATAGCAATCTAGATACTACAACTAGTCTCGTCCATAGAATTCAATCGGATTGTATGTGAATACTTGTGATTCATATGGTTGAGCATAGGGGTACCTTGTTGTTCATCAACTATTTTTGGAAATAAGTATTTGTTTCATTCTCTAGTTTTCTCCTTAGCTGATCTACCTTGATGTTCTTAACTTGGTTCTTTGTCTTTGTGATTTTGTTTGACAATATAGCTATAAGGAAAATTTTTCTTTTTGGCCAAGCTTCTAGATAGTAAGAAAAAATATATAACTTACTAGTCTACTTTCACTTTCTCTACAAGAAGCTTTTCCTTTATCTAGTTATTGACTAGTTCTCATCCATTTTTGCAAACCTTATTCATTTATAAATATGGTTCTCTCTCATTAAGACTATCTTCACTGGTCTATAAAATTTTGAATCGACTATGAATATTGTATGTCTAGTTACAACAGAATCAAATCTTGAGGATAGATAAAGCAAAGTCTCTTCAATGGTATTCTTAGAAATCATTATTCTTATCATATGTTTGCATCTAATTCATAGTAGTCATAGCTCTGGAAACTTTTCAAATCTAACATAAATACATTTTGAAAATCTTTCCCAACATCATCAAAACATCCATTTTAAAATATTCCATACTTCACACTATACCTGTTACAATAGTTTCTGAAAATGTTTATTCATTAAGAGGAGGTTTTTCCAAATTAAACACAACGCTTTACTATGTTCTACTTCACTTTGTGCCACTTTTTACCAACCATATCCCAAGGCTCCTATGACTAACAATGTTTCATCCAAATTTAGCAAATTCTTGAATTATCTCCATCTAAAATTGGTATTGGAATTGTAGACACAATTGATAATCTCATGTTTTTTTAGGTGGCAAATAAAACATCCTAAAGTTGCATTGCTACAAATTTAAAAGTATTATTTTAAGAATTAATAATCTTAATTTAGTCATATAGCAGCCTTGTTATATCAAGATAACTTGAAGAATCATAATAGTGTGATACACCTTTGTTCTGATGTTAAAAGAATTGGTTGGGAACAATCTTATTTTATTAATTTAGAAATTCTTCACATGCTCTCTTTCTCTATTGCTCTGGATTCATGGCTTTTAAGTTGTTATAAGTCTTTGATTATATAATCTATTTTTCTCTTTATTTTAAGACTTTGTTAAGTATCTTACATGATTAAGTATGTAATGACTAAAAACGTCAGTGGCTGGAATCACCGAGGGGTTGACAAACGCATAGCCCAACCCTAACCTTGTGCAAGGACCTATTGGAAGCAAAGATGAGACACGCTGAACAGTCTTGTTGATCGAATAGGGACTTTGTCAACTGCAACTGGGGGTGGCATGGTTAGCCAAGATGTGAACACAAAGAGTGCTAAGTGTTTAAGTAGTGTTTGCGGTGTTAAGTGTAGAGCATAGTCACAGGTGGGGGCCAGCGTAGTTAAGGGTTTTGGCATAAACGGTGCTGCAAACTTGCACAGACTATTACTCGAGCATAGTTAAAACGTGAATGTGGGTTGAAAGTGCCAAAAATGCAAATAAAATGCAAAAAATGTAGGAGAGAGAAATAGAACATTGCCCTAAATAGGGTTGAGTGTAGTTAACTCCAAAAGGGATTCAGAAGGTACACGGTGTATAACAGGTGTAGTGGAGAGCATAGTCACACTGTCGATGGTGTTGGGCCATGAAGTCTAGCACTCGTCATGGTGTATATGCTTGCTAGGTTGGCCACCATGGTGTACCACGGGTTGTGGTGTCCTGTAGGGCTATGGTGAGTTGTGATGTGCAACTCTATCTCTTTGTGGAGTGCCTTTGGATCTTGTTCGCCTAAAGTGCCAAAATGCCAAATGTAAAAGAATGCAAAAATGCCAACTACATTTGAGATTTTCCAACTAATGAAGTGCTCATCAGTTGATGCGTTGACTACGCCACATATACGAGGCCCTGTATACGCAGCCACATCGATGCAGCCCTATCAACACATCTGTCTATGCATCTACAAGGCCTTGTTTATGCTACGTCTGTTTTAGCCTATAAATAAGTGTGCTTCTGCCACACTTAGGTATCTTTTTGGTAGTTATAGTGAAGCTCTTACAGTTTGTTCTAGTGAGAGTTAGAATATTTTCCAATTTCTCATAGCAGGTGTAAGAAAGATATCCGACTCTTTATTCGAGCACTAATGTACTTGAGCCTATTAGTGTGACTGGCAATAAAGACGAGCTTTTCAAGCATTCCTTTCAGCAATTGGATTTATTCATTTAAGCATTTAATAGTTTAATATTTCTATGCTTCAAATAATTCCTTAAGTTTTTATTATTATCACTTTAATTGTCATTGCTGTTTTATATCTTGTAAAACCATAAGTACAACCATCTCAAACATAAATCCAACACTTGGCAACGCAGTGATGCTTAACATTTGGTAACCCAGTAGTGGTTAGGGGAAGCTTAGGATGTGCATGGTAGATGGGATTAGATGTTTATGATAGGAACAGTTAAGAGATAGAATAGGGTAATAATAGATTAATGCAATATTCCATTCCTTACATTTCACTTCAAGAAATATACTTTAGAAGATAAAGAGAAAATCCATAAAAATAATTTGCCTCAATCTCAGTTAACCATCGCATTAGAACACCACAAGTGAGGTTGGGAAGACAACGACTATTCTAACACAAGGTTTTGCTGGTTAGAGTTTGGTGTATGCAAGTGCTTACAGTCTATGGAATTCGACTAGGTCGCATGTGAATGCTCATGATTCGAATGGTTGGGTGTAGGGGTACCTTGCCGCTCATCATTGGCACTATCACTGAGGATTGTTAATCTTACATGCACTATCTAAACTTAGCAAAATTATGATTCACTTCATTGGAATGGACCTAGGATAGTAAAATCTATGCACGCTAGGCAATCTAAGTAAAACATAGGGTACACAAATCAGTGGATTATCTAACATCCAAAATGTCTTCTTCTCACAGGCAAGATGGATCCAACTCACCAGGGCCACAAGAATGTCGAGTGGTATATAAGCATCTAGATGAATATGTCCCCAACTTCACATTTATCCTACATCAGGATGAGCATTTGCGTTGGCGGGACATGGAAGGAAACATCATATTACTGCTTGATTGATCAGCTCCTAGAATGCTATTTCAAAATCTTAATAGACTAGGCATTTAGGACCGCGGTGTGGAGTATGTCATGGAGGACCATAACTACTGGGACTATCGTCCAACTGAGGCACAACATGTATGAGACTAGCAACAGGTAGAATGGTATGAACACATGAAGGGAAAATAGTTCAGTAATCCCTTATTCTTGCCAGGACTACAGGATGATGAGGAACCTATCTTTCATGATTTCCATTTAGTCAAAATTTCTCTAAGGCATCAGATTATTTAATTCATCATTCAAAATAAGAAATCAAGTGATTGGGACCCCTAGGAGGATGGGGCGTCATGCAGGAGAGGTCTTGGCAAAAGTAAAGATGGGCATGAAGATCGAGGCTATCATCAGAGTAGAGGAGAAGATCAAATTAGGGCAATGATGATTCCTCTCCCTCTTCTCCATCCTCTCACTCCACTCTACCTTCATCTAGCTCTAACTCCGATCGTAACCCTGGTAGAAAGGAGCAGGGTGATGGTGGTCGCAAGGGCTGAAGGGGATGACATGAGAAAGGGCATGACCAATCACGTGAGTCTCATCGTTAAGATAGGAGAGGCAACCAAAATCATCATAGACATCATGGCCTTCAGTAGGACTATGACTTAGATGAACCATTGTTGGCTACTTGAAGCATGCTCCATATCACCGAGGCAATTCAAATACCCAATAGACACTTGAAAGATAGTCAGATTAAGCGCATTGACATGAACAACATCCCCAAATTTGAAAGGGGATATAATTATGATCCATAGGCTCACTTGCAAGAATTTCATGATGCTTGTACCCTGCAGAACATAGATAATGATTGGAAAAAACTTAAGTTATTTCCTCGCACACTCACCAAAGAAGCAGAAAGCTAGTACTGGTTTTTGGAACTAGAATTAATCAAGAGATGGAGTACGATGCTGGAAATCTTCAATGACAAGTATCAAACCTACTCTAGAGTGGCTAATCTGAGATGCCAGATCCAAGGGTGGAAGCAAGGTGGTCATGAACCCTTGGATGTAGCCATGAGCAAATACTACTCATTGTTACATTGATGCCCTGGTCATGGCTACTCTCAATGGGCACAACTTCATCATATCATTGATGGGCTTCACTTTGAAACCAGAAAGACCCTTGGCATGTATGCCCAAGGACGACTATCAAAAGTAAGAGTCCATCAACTGTAGCGCTTAATTGAGAAAGTGGATAAAGAAGAAGAGGAACTTAAAAAGAAGGAGAGTGTAAAGGAATGTAATTGGGATTCCTCCATCAGAAAGAGGGATGTCCAATTTTGTGAAGATGAGGAGGAATCACCACTGGATGTAGTGGTGAACTGTAAGATCTTGCTTTTGAAATATTGGCCAAGGTTGACAAGATGTGGGACTCTTTAGACAAGAAATTTCAAAGTGTTATGAAAATCATAGAGGAGTCCAAAGAGCAAGGTAATGATTGTGATCAGCATAGGAAGAAGGAAGTTGAACATGCCTACCATAAAGGTAAGGGCAAAGTTGTTGTAGCAGAACAAGTTGCAAACTATGATACAAAGGGAGATGATGAATGTGACATATGCCAATATGAACATCCTAAGGGGTGTTGTTCCATGGTGTCACATCTACAAGAGTCTAGGGTGTATGTGTTGAATCCTTGCTTGGCAAAGAGGCAAACACCCCAAAGGTTACCTTACCCACAAGGCAATCCCAGGCAGTTCCACCAACAGTAAGAATATTATCCAAGTGGAGTGCCGCCACAACCCTATGAATATTTTCAGCAATGGCAGCACCCACAAGTGTGGGGGATGCCACCTTCAATGTAGCAGTACCCTTACCAACAACCCCAATCCCTATGGGTACTATGTTCAACAACCTATCTCCTCGCAAGACTCTTCTAGTCATGCAACTTTTCAAAATTATTACCACCCCCTGAAATACTTTTGAACACAGTCTCCATCACCTAGGGGGAGAACCCACATCTCTACTACCCTCCATCACCTTCTCTTGCCATCCCTACTTAGTAACACCCCATTTGGCTACCACCTGCTCCACCTATGTAAGGGAAAATATCACCACAACCACAGCAACATAATGCTACAAGGGTTATCAACTTACAACCAGCTCCTCAGCCAAGTGGATTAGAAGTGAAGCCACGGAAACATCCCTTTCTTCATCCCAATAACCTAAACATACCCTCACACACACCTATGGCTAGTGCCTCTAAACCTCCAATTACCTCCANTAGACCAATCCATTACTGTTCCCTTAGGATTGGTGGAAGACATTGTGACCACCGTTTGTGGGTGGTCCTATCCTGTCGACTTCCTTGTCATTTGTGTTGAGAATTGCAAGGGAAAATTTTTAATCATAATGGGAAGAGCCTAGATGAGCATAGTGGATGCAAGATTGGGACTCCAAGATCTTTCCCTTGAAATTTTAAAGGAAAATCCTTTTGGGAAGATCGAGAAGAAGCATGTTCCATGCATCACGTACAATGACTTTGAGTGCAACTATGTGCAGCAGTTGTGGTATGCTAAGCGAACATCTATTCAAGCATGCAGTCAATGTGTCAAAGAATTGCAAGTTTAACAATGCTTGTATGTAGCAGCCACAAATCAAGAAGGCACCCAGTGGCTAACCATTGACCCTACTAGTAGCACTTTATGCCTAGAACCATCTAAGGGGCTTGTATGCACCTATGTAGAAAGCATGGATGATTTGGAAGAGGTCCATCAACAAGTATCTACTTTTGATGACCATAATGATTAGGGAAAGTTACAAATCCCTAAAATTTTTAAACAAGAGCCCTTGGAACTCAAATCCTTACCAACCCATTTAGAATATGCATTTTTGTAGAATGGGAAGCCGATGATTATCAATGCCACCCTTGCTCCTGAACAAAAGAAAAGTTGTTGAAGGTGGTGAACAAATGGGAGGCCACTTATGCATGGCCATATCTTGAATTAATAGGAGTTGATCCCAGGGTTTTCTAATATTGAATTTATATCAACCCCTCCATGAAGCCACAACAACAACCACAAAGACGGTTGAACCCCAAATTAAAGTAGGTCATCAAAGATGAAATCGATCAGTTGCTAAAAGCAGGGTTCATCTACTCCATTACAAATAGCAAATGGGTTAGCCCACTCATTATTGTGACAAAGAAGGGTGAAAAATGGAGGGTTTGTATAGATTTCTGATTGCTCAACATGGCTACCTTCAAGGATCACTAATTGCTCCCATTTATGGACCAAGTGTTGGATACCATTGCAGGGCAATGTTATTATAGCTTTTTGGATGATTATAGTGGCTATAACCAAATCCAAATCATGCCAAAAGACTAGGAAAAAACAACATTTACAAGTCCCTGGGGGACTTTTGCATACAAAAAGATGCCCTTTGGCTTGTGTAATGCACCTACCACTTTCCAATGCTTTGTCATCAGCATCTTCTAGTAGCAAATTGATAATGGGGTAGAAGTCTACCTATGGAGCCACGTTTGAACAAGCCTTGGACCATCTTGAGCAAATTTTGAAAAGATGTGTGGAAACTAAACTACAGCTCAACTGGAAAAAGAGCCACTTAATGGTCCAAGAGGGCACTATTCTAGGACACTGTATCTCACAAGTAGGGATTAGCGTAGATTTTGAAAAAATCAGGGTCATCCAAGGAATTACTAGGCAACCAAGCACTATAAAAGATTTACGATCATTCCTTGGCCACACTGGTTACTACTGGTGCTTCATAAAAAATTTCTCAAAGATCACTAAGCCATTGGTGGAAGTCACAAAGAAATATGCTCCGTTCATCTGGACCAAGGAATGTGAATCTACATTCCAAACACTTAAACAGAAACTTGTAGAAACTCCAATTCTATGGGCACCTAATTGGTCCAGACCCTTCCACATCATGACAGATGCATCCAACTATGCATTGGGAGCCATGCTTACACAATGGGATGATCAGAAACGTCCATACTATATCCACTATGCAAGTCGTAGCATTGTGGGAGCTTAGCTCAACTACACACCACCGGAAAGGAGTTAATGATAGTGGTGCTTACAAGGTGTTTGTGCATACTGACCATAGTGCCATCAAGTTCTTGATGAACAAACCAACAGTGAGCCCTTGTATCATATGGTGGTTGGTGATTCTTCAAGAATTTAACTTTACTATGGTAGACTGGAAGGGAACCGAGAATGTGGTTGCTGACCACTTGTCTCAGTTGTCATGGGATGACACAGAAGAGAAGGAGCCACTCTCCAATCAATTTCTAGATGAACTCCTCTTTGTAGGAGTAATTGATAAGTAGATGTCCAAAGAATCACCTTGGTTTAGTTGCATCCTCACCTATCTCACAACCCAGGAATTTCCAAAGGAGTGGGACCATAGGTAGAAATAATAATTTCTCCATAAGGCAAAGTGCTTCATAGAAATCAATGGCCACCTTTATAAGGTGTGTGCAGATGGCTTGGTCTGATGATGTGTCCCTAATGATGATACATTGCATGTCCTCCAAGTTGCTCACAAGGGTCCTTGTGGGGGCCACTATGCTAGATGATGCTTGTAGGATATTATTGGCCTACAATTTTTAGGGATGCACAATGGTTCGCCCGCTTCTATGAATGATGTCAGAGAGACAGTGGGATGACTGCATGAATGGATGGACCTCAATAGTGGATCCAACCACTAGAGCCTTTTGACATTTGGGGCATCAACTTCATGGGTCCAATCACACCAATGTCCAACAGGAAGGCATACATCATCGTCCCTATTGACTACTGCACAAAGTGGGTAGAGGCAGTAGCCGTCATCGACTATTTGTCAAACACCGCCACATGATTTGTCCAACAACAAATTGTAAACAAGTTTGGAGTGCCACGTGCACTCATCTTAGATAATGGAACACATTTCATGGGCATCACTTTTTGTAAACTCATGTGACACTTGGGGGTTACTCATAAATTTACAACACCTTATCACCCCCAAGCCAATGGGCAAGCCAAAGTCACCAATAGGGAGATTACCAAAATCCTCACTCGAACTATAAATAAATATAGGAGGGATTGGAGCATCAAACTTAACGATGCCCTCTAGGCCTATCGCTCCACTTGGAAACTTCCTATGAGTTAGTGTACAGTAAGCTATTGAAACTTCTAATCCAAGCAGAACTCCAAATACTAACTATAGCCAGTGACCTAGGGCTTAACCTGCCACTAGCACAACATGAATAACTTATCAACTTAAGTGTGCTAGATGAGAATCGATTAGTGGCCCTATCGTCAAATGAGATACACAAGGCCTACAATAAAAAAACTTCATGATCTTAGGATTTGAAAAGTAACATTTAGATGTGGAGATAAGGTACTCTATTGGAACCCCACACATGTACCACAATGTATGAAGTTTCAAATGCTATGGGAGGGACCCTACATTGTCTTCGAAACCTTCCCATCTAGGGCCCTACTTATACACGAACTTGAGGACCCCACGAGGATACAATTAGTCAATAGGCAACAATTAAAACCTTTCCATGAACTCCATCAAACCAGTGCTACCACATCATCATCACAGGAACAACCTTGTTTAATTTTTCAGGTCTCCTCCTTCCAACCTAGTCATGGGGGAGCCCATTCTCCATGCTAACCCACTCTAGTAAGCTCCTCACTATTTTTGAAACATTTTTCTTTTACACTTTTTTGTTTTCCAACAGTGTTTGTCTATTTGTCCATTCTTACCCAGTTTTTCTTTCTTTATTTACTTTTCTGTTTATGTGTTTGTTTATTTATGTATGTGTGTGTTTCCTTTCTAGTCATTTACTAATAAATTGTCTTATTATCATCAGATGTACTAGTGCAATTAGTTTTTCATTGCGATGGGTTGTGTGAAATGGTCCACTAATTCTATCTTTCTCCCGCCATTGCATTATTGTTCTAGGAATTTACACATACTTTCATCTCATAAACTAGGCAATGAGTCCATGTCATCCACCCATTCATCCACTCTATGGTTTTCCTCCCTTTGGAAACATGCAAACCCCTTTCACTTAAAAACATTTTAATTAATTTGTGACTTGTGTAGCTCCCAGACTTGGGGATGATCCAATGGTTTGAATTGGGTGTGACTTCAAGGGGAATGCAACATTTGTCATACTTCCCTATTCCCTAGGTTACGAAAGTATCCTCATAGATTTCTTACCACTCCAAGTCCTTTCATATAAGGAAGCTCCTTGGCAATTTGGCCTTGCATGGTGTGTTCCTCATTGCAAAAACATAAAATGCAAAAAGAAAAAAAAAACATGAGGATTCAAAGCACACCCCTTGGTCAAATGCATGCAAACCAGCATGGGTCTTTGGATGGTGTGGTTTCCACAAAATAAAAATAAAAATACAATAATAACTATGTGGAAATTCAAAGCACACCCCTTAGACAGCCTCTAACGGGCCACAAGCACTAGTTATGGGACTTGCTTCATCCCCTCTAACTTAGTCCCATTTCACTTCCTTCCTTTCATGCATGTTGGAGTGGTGGTTATTTGTTTGTGCATTCTTGTACTTTTGGGGGGTGGACGAGTCTTCGCCTGTTGTTGCAATGTTACTGTATGTGGTTGGTTTTGGGTCTGAACTTGGGAAGGGACCTACCAGGTCACTTAACCACACCTTCACATGGGGTTTCATGTGACTGATAACCAAAATTCCAATTTACACTCCTCTCTCTTCATCTATTTCTCTTAATGAATCACCTCACTGCTGATTTTATGTTTTGATGGTTTGTTATGATTTATGTGAACTCCTAATGCTTCAACAGGTTCTCATGGATGTGATTATTAACTCACGGTCACCATTCGTTGACTCCGGGGCCCATAGATTCTGGTGTTGAAGATATGCAAGGTCTACTAAGGCTACTGCCTGCTATGGGGAGGACCCACTTGCATATTCTTAGTTCCATTCGTTAGTGTCCCATCCTCTTAATGTTGTTGGTTGATTGTTTCCACGCTACCCTTTGCTCAAATGTTTCTCTGCAGAGTTCTTTCTTATCCCACTTACCTTCCTCTATCTCTCAGCCAAGTCCCTGGTCTCTCAAGCTTTTAAACCACTCCAATTTGGTGTTTTAATTTCATGTTTTGGGATTTTTATCCTTCGGTCAATGCTAGTCAACGTTTCCCACACCCATGCATCGACTAGGCCCTGTATACGTAGCCCCCTGCGTATACGCGACCCCGTCGACACAGTGCACAAAAACTATATATACCACCATTGCACAATGGACTTTGGCCACTTTGCACACAAATTGGAAGGATATTTTTCATTTTTTCTGCCTCAGTTCTTCTTCCGAAGCACCTACATTTTCTATTGTGCGTCTGACTCAACCTATCTTTTCCCTCTTTCACAACTAGAGGTATGCTCTCAGTCATGGGGTGGTGAGGTCTATAGAAAAATTAATTAATTAAAATTAAAATTATTAAAGACTTAACACCCCTAAGGAAAAAAACAAAAACAACAGTTTAACCTACAACTCATGCATCATTGTTTTTGTTTCTAAACCATCAACCAATACTTCGGGAAATTTAATGGGATGCACATGCTAGCACCATAACTTAGTCAAACCGAGAAGGTGTATGAGGGCCATTTTAAGCAATTTGTGCATAATTTAATTAATGGTTATGTTTGACTGCAGATGGCATCGAAACCAAGCATCCAAGGGGAGAAGGATCATCACAACCAAGGGACAAGTGACTAAGAATGGAAAGACGATGAGGTGTGTGACACCCAGAGCATGCAGAGGGTTCGCATGCAACTGGCCCTCTCCATGAAGGACATGATGTGGAATCTATTCATCATATTTCTAAAGAGAAGATCCCCAGTGAACAATCGTAAGGGGATGAGACTCTAGTGATAGCTTCATGGCTTGAGGTCACCCTGACCCAGGCATGTCTTGATGCTATTAGGCCAAGGGAGGTGCAACGAATGGTCCTGTAAGAGATAGACTTTGGACCATTCCTAGAGAATGCACCAGAAGATGTAAAGCTCCAATTGTAGAACTCTCCTATGTGGCCAATCATCACATCTAGTGGTGAATGGTATTTAGGAGAGACTTACCTCTTCTGGAAAAATTAGCAACCAGGGTCTAGAGTAAAAATCAAGAACATTTATGTCTCTTACTTTGTGGAAGAGATCGCACAAGCTCTAGGGTTGCCAAAGACCAGAGCTGATGTGGCAGAGATCCCTAAGCAAGAAAATCTTGAGGTAAAAGGGGAGTGGAGCAGGCGGTGCTATGGGGTGGATCGCAAGGAATTTGGCACTTTGACCACCACAGAGAGGGTATATTCAAAAATTGCATCTTACCATTTGAACCCAATGGTAAGAGATAGCAAGATCATTGCCTTCTCTGCTCGTGCATGTGTCACTCTAAGTGGAAAATTCCAAATGAGTCTTCCATAATTGTTATTATTGAAGATTGAAAAATGGTTTGTTGAAAGTGAACGTTGAAGATGGGCTCTATCCTTTCCCTACTTAATTAGGAAATTATGAAAATGGGTAGGGATAGCATGATACACCAATGACACACTTCGACATGCCCTGATTGCCTCATGGTAGGAAATGATAAAAGATAAGACTCCCTCCACCACATGACCTGAGGAAGAGTAGCACCAGGGACAAGAAATTGCAGCTAAAGTGGTTGCTGACACAATTGCTATGGCCCTTAATGCACTAGTGGTGTTTGTATTGAATGTATGGGGTCTTGAAGATGTACAAACATCCATAGGAATTTCACATAGCAAGAGCAATGCAGCCTAACATGAAGAATTATTAGACCAACTAGTGGGAACCGAGCAACTGCTTCAAGATATATTTGATCTTTTGAAAAACATTACTACAACCTAATCAAAGCTACTCTTAGCAAGGGGCAAGAGCCTCATCTTGGAGGGGCAACTTGAAGTTTCTCAAGCAAATTGTCAACGCTTGGCGACAGCAGTTGCCCAATTAAGGGCCCAACTTGTTGACCCAACTCTCCTCAATCATGAGCTCACCAAGGATGAAGCTTTTTAATAGCTTCAAGCCAAACTTCAGACAATTAAAGAGGAGTGAGAGTCAACGATCTTTGACAAGTACTAGATAGACACTCACACATATCATCTGAACAAGAACTTGGTGGAGATTGGCTAGGATAATGTTAGGTTGACCGTGGAAGTTCATCACCTATGTAATATTGGTATTGAAAATCAGCACATGAAGGACTTTACCCACCAATAGTAGGAAGAGCTAGCCAGGGTGAACATCGATGTAAGGAGATTAGCTATCCAAAATCGAAATTTGTCTATCGAGGAGGTTTAGTCCTTATGACAAAAATCAACTATCGAGATTGCCGCTTGGAAAAATGAAGCCCTTAAAATTGAAAAAGTTAAAAATCATTACAAGGACCAAGTGGAATTACAGAAGGAAGTAAATGAGAAGCAGATTCAAGTCGTAAAGGCTAAATTGAACCAAGCACTCTAGCAGCTTCGAGAAGGAGGCGAGGTGTGGCAACCCATCTTTGATGGATTAAACACCTACAACCAGTTTGAGATCTGCCTCAAGGAACTGCAAGTTGAAGAAATGACAAAGTACATGGAGTTGGCCAACCTTCATTATGCAAACCTAAATATGCTAACAGCTGGAAGGCCATGGTTTGACCTAGAAAAGCAAGTGGACACCTTGTATTCTTTATATGAGGGTGAGTTTCAAGCACATAAAGCAAAGAAACAAAATTTTGAAATAGCAAATGTAGAACTTGAGGTTCTCTACACTCGTTTTGAAGGGAAACATGAAGTCACTGAGAAATTGGCTTGACAAATGAATAACTACCAGTAGCTAAAAAAATCCATCTGAGCATTCGACATCGAAAAAATATAGTTTTCTTCTTGATTTTTCAATATAAAAGAACTCTTCCCTACACTTCCATGCCCTTGGGAAGTTCTAGTCTTGGCACATAATGGTGAAGCTGCTTGGATAGTGAATGACCCTTGAAGTAAAGAGGAGAAAATTAGGGATCTCTTGGAGGCTTTTTGGTTACCTTTGAAAGTTGCAGTTGCTATGGAACAACCATCATCCATTGCATGGCCATCACATGTGCCAGAGGCTAGTGAAGGTCCATTAGAATTAGCCTCTTTCGGCACAGCAGAGAATCCAGGATCATTGGGATATTCAATTTTATCTTTGAACACCTCCATTTTGGAATTCATTCTTCTCTGTACACTCAGGCACTTGGTGCATCAGTAAAGCTAGTATCTTTGTAGGTGTGTTGCATCATGTGTGTTGTAATAAGAACTTCATACCTTCCAAATTATAATGAAACTTGAGGATGAGTTTTCACTCAGTTGTGGGGGTATGATGAAGTGCTCATCAGTTGATGTGTTGACTAGGCCATGTATACGAGGCCCCATATACACAACCACATCAATGCGG
Organism: Gnetum montanum; assembly: GCA_015680685.1. Lineage (NCBI taxonomy): Eukaryota > Viridiplantae > Streptophyta > Gnetopsida > Gnetales > Gnetaceae > Gnetum > Gnetum montanum. Next base: position 32,498 of record MNCI01013596.1, read on the forward strand.
CCCCATTAGTGCATCTATCCATGCATCTACGTGGCCTCATTTACGCAACGTCTATTCTAGCCTATAAATAACTATGCTTCCACCACACTTAGGTATCTTTTTGGTAGTTGTAGCAAAGCTCTTGCAGTTTGTTCTCATGAGAATTAGAATATTTTCCAAGTGCCTGCAGTAGGTGTGAGAAAGGTGTCCGCCTCTTTATTTGAGCACTAATGTACCTGAGCCCATTGGTGTGACCAGCAATAAAGACGAGCTTTTCAAGAATTTCTTGTAGTAATTGGATTTAGTCATTTAAGCATTTAATAGTTTAATATTTCTATGCTTCAAATAATTCCTTAAGTTTTTATTGTTATCACTTTAATCATCATCACTCTTTTATATCTTGTAAAACCATAAGTATGACCATCTCGAACATAAACCCAACACTTGGGAACCCAGTGACGCTTAACGTCTGGTAACCTAGTAGTGGTTAGGGGATGCTTAGGATGTGCATGGAAGATGGGATCAGATGCTTATGCTAGGAACAGTTAAGAGATAGAATAGGGTAATGATAAATTAATGCAATATTCAATTCCTTACATTTTACTTCAAGAATTAGACTCTAGAAGATAAAGAGAAAAGCCATAAAAATCATTTGCCTCAATCTCACTTAACCATCACATAAAAACACCACAAGTGAGGTTGGAAAGACAATGACCATTCTAACACAAGGTTTTTTTTATTAGAGTTTAGTGTATGCAAGTGCTTATAGTCTACGGAATTCGATTGAGTCACATGTGAACGCCCATGATTCACATGGTCGAGCATAGGGGTACCTTGCCACTCATCACCAACCCTTGAAACATTGGGGGTGCAAGGGTATTTATAGGGCTAGGGTTAGTCCAAAATGCAAGGAGAGCACCACGTGGTAGTGGGGTAGTTAAGACTATGCTATACCCCAACTATGCTCTCCATTGAAGCAAATGGTGTTAAGTTATGTTGTTCTCTAACGAAGTGTGTGAGACCGTGAAACTATGACTACACTCTCAACTACATGTGCAAATGCTGAGAAGATCACAATGTACCTAAGAAAATGCCAAAAAATGCAACTTTTGGAGACTACGCTATGAGACTACACTGTCCACTATGAAAAGTGGGGTTGAGCATAGTTACAATTTTGGAAAAAAGAAGAATGTCAAAAAGATGCAAACACTTGATGGAGGTGTGCTAGAGCTAAGGCAAATGTCAGTGCTGCATTGTGAAGGCCTTTGGAGGTTATTTTGCATATCTATGCTTGACTACGCTCTACACTGGGGGAGAGTGCAGTTAGACACTTAGAAAATTTTTTTTATGGGAGCCTGACTACACTCCAAACTAGGGGTGAGCATAGTCCCAAAATTAGATAAAATTTGTGCAAAATCTAGCTTCTAGTTGACTATGCTCAACTACACTTTGGAGCATAGTCTCAATAGATAGAAAAATTTGCAAAAATTTGGGCATTGATACACTTGAATACACTCCTAGGTAGTGGAGAGCATAGTCCTGACACTATGAAAAATTTACAAAAATTGAGCTTCCATGCTAACTATGCTCTAGTCTAGTGGAGGGCGTAGTCTCAATAGTTAGAAAAATTTTGCAAAACTGGTGTTCTTTGCTCACTACACTTAACTACACTTTGAAGTGTAGTCTCAGCACTTTGAAAAAATTTGTAGCAAGTGTCATCATTCTAACACTTAGAAAAAACTTGCGAAACTAGTAGTTTGAGCTGACTATGCTTGACTACGCTTTGGAGCATAGTCTCAACACTTAGAAAAAATTGCAACAAGTGAGCTCATTCAGACACTTAGAAAAATTTTTAGAAAACCAGTTTTGAGCTGACTACGCTCTCCACTAGGCTGACTATGCTCTAGTGTAGTGGAGAGCGTATTTCCAGCACTTAGAAAAATTTTCTAAGGATGCCATCATTCTGACATTTATCCAAATTTATAGTTGGGACACCATAGCTTGAATTTTTGTGGTGTTTCATTGGTCCCTCTTTGTTGACATCTAGAGGAGTGGATCGAGAGACATCAACAAAGAATGAAAAAACACCATAGCAGACTTAGCACCAACATCCCTCATCCATGCATGGTTGGATGTCATTGCACTATGCTCAAGAGTGCTATGGACGGTAATATGTTGGGAGTAACAGGTGTAGGGAATGCACTAGGGAGATGAAATGCAAATAGGGGAGGTAAAATGCAAATAAGTGTCTCGATGTAGGATGTGAGGTCAGCACGGTTGACAATGACCATGGCATCAAGGTGGCTTTCTGTTGAAACATTAACCTCTCATTGGAATGCTCAAGAGAAAGTCAGTATGGATGGCACCAAGATGGCTTGCCCCTAAAGCATTGACCTCTTTTTAGAGTGCTCATGAGAGACTCAATGTGAACTTAGGACTACCATGTAGTTACNTTGAAAGTTTTGTTTGTAGGATGAAGCCTTGGAGAAGGTCATGTAATGGTGCATCTNAAGAGGCGTAGCTAATCTAATCATGTACATTAGAGCAATGTGGTCACTTATAGTTGTGATGAGATGCACCATTGCATGACCTTCTCCAAGGCTTCATCCTACAAACAAAACTTTCAAGAAACAAGAAAACCACAAAACATGAAATGCAAGTGAAATGCTAGATGCAAGGATGCTACAAATGCTTGAAAGGTTAAACCAGTTGTAAGTGCTCGGGAAGCTAGTGAAAGTGTTGAGGAAGATGATGATGTGAGTGCTCTAAAGGCTAGAATGATGGTAAGTGCTCTAGAAGACTAGAAAAATGCTAGTTTAAGGTTCTAACAAATCGTGGGCCTAGTTTAAGGTCCTGGTAGACCGTGTGTCTAGTTTAAGGTCCTAGTAGATCGTGGATCTAGTTTAAGGTCTTGGCAGATTGTGGGATGCTAGTTTATAGTTCTAGTAGATTGTTGTGTGCTAGTTTAATGTCATAGCAAATGTGTGTGGTTGTACGAGTTTAACGTCATTATCCAAAGAGGAGGTATACCAGTTTTAGCATCATGGAAAATGAATGCGCCAATTTTAGCATCATGGTGGACAAGTTGTGCCAGTCTATAGTCATAGTAGACTATTATGCCAGTTTTAGTGTCATGGCAGATGAGTGCTTACCTTGATTCATTGAGGTACAATGTTGCATGCATAATCATGTTATGTGCCTACAAGATCCTGCAAAAATCAATTGGAAAAACAACATCAAGTAGCACCTATTTTGCAAAGTTAATATGCACAAATGAAAGGAAAGCAATGTGAAAAGCAATAGTTTTGGGTTTTTCTAGGCTACAACAGTAGTTTTGGGGTGCTTCTAGGCCCCGTGTGTTGCTAGTTTTGGGCCATATTGCTCCACATGTATTGCTAGTTTAAGGTCATTTTAGGCCATTGCAAAGGGGGTTGATAGTTTTAGGGCCATTTCAGGTTGTACATTGCCAGTTTAAGGCCATGGTAGGCTAGAGCTTGCTAGTTTAAGGACATGGTAAGTCATAGGTTACTAGTTTTATGCCATTTCAGGCTGTGTATTGGAAGGAAATGCATTGCCAGTTTTAGGCCATACTAGGCCATGCATTAATTTTGTAGTTTTAGTTTTTATGATTTTTATGGGTTTTAATGTTTTTCATGCGTAATATAAGTGGATGAATGTGTTAATGAAGCAAACAAATGCATAAACAAGGTGAAACAATGCGTAAGCTAAGCAAGTAGGCTAAACATAAATGCATAAATGAATGCAATGCAAGTGAAAGTAAAAAATGAATGGGATGTAGCAGTAAAGGGTAGGTAGGCACCTAGTGCATTGCTGGTCAAGGGGCTACCTTGGTTGCGTGGTTGCTTCTTGAGCTGGCATGGATTAGGAGGTGCATAGGGCTTGGGGTGCTTTGGGAGGTTGTTGGCTTCCACCACTCATTCGGGTATAATCTATACTATTACTATAATCTAAGTATAATATAATATATACTATTACTATTACATAAAGTCTACTTTATATTTTATATTTTAATAATGTTATGATTCTTCCCAGTTGATTCCAAGGTTTTAGTTTATTTATTATGTTGGATTATGGATCATGGAATTTATACTAACTTATCATATAATCATCATGATCGTATGAGTGTAGGATATGTGATGTTGAAGAATGGTTTATCATAATCACTAGGTGACCTTGGAAAACTTCATTTTCCCCTCTCATAAGCCCTAGTCCTTAGGTGTGATGATCCATGGCTATCCTATGAACAATGGGGTGCAGTGCATTCATTTCTACTTGGGAACCCTTAGCCACCTAGGAGACCTACTATGATGACATTAAATTGTAATCAAAGGCACATACACAAGGGTTGAACTACACCATGGGTAAAGTTTCAAAAGGACTGTGTTCTTTGGCAGTGCAGCTAATCAGCCAGACTTGTGCTAGAATTCCTACCTTGAGAATGAAGTACATCATGAGCAAAGTATCCTCAAAATAAAAAAAAAAGAATGAGGACCATGTTCATTGGCAATGCAATAAGTTCTTGAGTGTGATGGGGTCTGACAGCAATCCTCACCCTAACCTCCATTTCCCCTTTTGAATTTATTATTCAAAAAAATAAAGGAAAAATAAGAAAGTTGTGGCTTGCTATGATCTGACTTAAGCCTTTCCTCCTCATTAAGTTTTGTAAAAGTCTCTAGCTAAGAATAGTCTCCATACTTTTTACTTTTACCTTGTAAAAGATTGGGAATGAGATCTTAATCATATAAATATATATATATTTATAGATCTATGCAGTTAAAATAATAAAATTATATATTTAGATTTTGATTAAATAAGATGGTGTGGTTTTGGGAGCCCATGTTTGGTTCTCTTTTGATTATTTGGTTATTTTGATGATGTTTAGATCACTATAGTTTGCTTTTAAGTCTCATTTACCTATTTTGTGATGTTTTACAATTCTATATTTGTTGCATTCCCTTTTAAAATTTTGTGATTTTTATTGCTCCTTGCAGTTGCATGTAATTTGTAGTCTGGGAGCTCAGTGTTGATGCAAACCTCGCCCATGCTAGGCATGGGACCATAATCAATGCACATGTAGACCATGATAGTTGCAAAGTAGTCAAAGTGCATAGATCTAATTCATAGGAATTCAACAAATGCTATACTAATTTTATGTAAACAGAAAAATATACACAATCAAGGTTCCCAACCACATGTAAAATAATAATAATAATATAAAAATTACGAATTTCAACAGCTCCATAAAGTAATTCAACAATTTTCCCCACAAAAACAATCACCAAAGGGAGATGTATATAGCTATGGAGTAACCTTGTTAGAAATGGCAACTAGTAAAAGCCCAATTGATGAAAATCCTAATGGCTTTTGCAATTTACATAGTTGGGTGAAGAATTCAGATAAATTAGAATAAGTGTTCCACAAAAGTTGGCATCTTAATGCATTGAGGATACTTTGCTATGGAATTGCATGTCCAACTTTATAAAGATGGCACTATGTTATACCAGTGAAAACCCTTACCAAAGACCAGACATGACTTATGTTTCCTATTTCTAGGAAGAACTTTCCAAGAGAATCAACATCTAAGTTTCATTTCTGCCATTCAAAGTATATTATCCTCTAAGACTTATCCATATTTTTTATGCATNTTGCCATTCAAAGTATATTATCCTCTAAGACTTATCCATATTTTTTATGCATGCATATTGCTATCTCTTCAGTTTGCTTAAGTTTGTATTATCCATTATATTGTCCTTAAGGTGTTCTTCACATTTTGATATTATAGTTATTAGTAAACAACTTTTGATTAAAAAAAACCATGGGGATATGGTAGGACAACATAATTAACTTGTACAAAAATACAGTTGTAAAACCTATGATTAAGCAACATATTTGTATGTTATTTTTACTTAGAGAAGTATGAAGATACCTAGGTAATGGTAAAGGAAGATACCAAAGTCAAGTTTTACAAAAAATAGAGATGATGCAAATGATGACGGTAGCTGACAGTTGATGATAGTTGGTGGTTGATGGGTTTCTTCTCTCGTAGGTCGTTATGAATGAGAAAAAAAGAGGGTAGAGCCATAGCCAAAGCTAGCAGGGGTGGAGCCTCTTCACAGTAGAAAACGACATGCATGTGAGATGCATGGTAGAAAACAATAGGCACGTGAGATGCACAAAAAACGTCAATAGCAGTTGTAGATGGAAAGACAACAACGACACATGTGTAGGAAATATGTCAGAAGCAGGTGGTAGGTTCTTTCTATTACATAGTATTTGTAGACTGTAAAAAGTATCTAGAACACAAGGAGAACCTAAGACTCATCTAGCAATAGCCAAGGAAATTGACAAGTGGTGGTTTCCTTCTTCTATTTTTGTTTCTTTTCTACATCCTAGTGGGTAGCCTTCCCTCTTTCCAAGACGTGACCTCTTGTGTCTAACATGTAGATGACTAACACATAGCTAGTAGTGTGACACATGAAAACAACAATGCCCACAATGCAACAACAGTAAAGGACGTGGTGGTAGGTTGCGAGATGACACGTGCAGACATAGACAATGTGCAAGATGTAGTAGCAAACAGTGGCTAGGTACACATATGAAGTATGTGATGTGCTCAAACAACACAGTTGACAATTATGCACATAGATGGTAGAAGAGCTATGCAAATAGCAAGATCTCTCTCTCATTCTTTCCATAGATACCAATAGTGGTAGGTGAATGATGCAAGCATAGAATGGCATTTTGTTTCTGTTTTTCTTTTTTTTTCACTCCGAATAGAAATAGACATGCATTTTCTCTCTCTGACATGCATATGAATGGCTACTCTTGCCAGAAACGATGGTACAGCAATGACATCGATACAACATCAACATCGTTCCTTTTTTTTATTTTTCTCTACCTTCAAACAAATAGCAAATGCCCACTCACAATGGAGAATCAATAATGAATGCCATAAAAAGTGGTAAACAGAGGTTTCTCTCTCTGACATGTAGATGGCACATTAGAAGATTGTGGGCAACTGATGGTGGTGGCCACCTATGCACGGAGACATGAAAACAAAAGTTGATGCTAGCAGTTACATTTCTCTCCCTTAGTTCATGTGACATACATGGGATCCATCTTCCCTTTCCCTCATCCAGTAGTGGCTACAGGCAACATTGTGGTAGCGTCCACAATAAACTGGCAATGAACAAGCGGCAATAGCAAGAAAAGAAAAAATTTGAATTTTTCTTTTGGATTATTTATTATATTCTAAAATTGCACAAACATTCAATTTAAATTTTCAATTATTTTACTTGGTTTATTATTTTCAAAATGTTGCATAGCCCTCTTAAAAATATATTTAATTTAAAATATTAGTTATTTTACTTAGTTTATTATTTTTCAAACATTGCATAGCCCTCTTTAGCTGAGACTATTTTTGGGTTTTCATACCCATATGAGAGGTGCCCTAGGCAATAGTTTTCTAAAATGATTTTTCCTAGGTGTTAATGTGACAAAAATGTATGCGTCAATAGGAAATGGCACAACCCTTCTTCTAGCACCAAAAACTATAACAATCGAAGATGTTGGTGGTTGGAATCGCTGAGGGGTCGATGAATGCATAGCCTAACCCCAATCCCATGTGAGGGCCTACTAGAAGTAGAGATGGGGCACCCTAAATGGTCTTGTTGATCAAACAAGGACTTTGCTAACTACAATTGGGGTAGTGGATGCAACTGGGGATGGCATGGTTAGTCAAGATGCAAACACAAACGATGCTAAGTGTTTAAGCAGTGTTTGCAATGCTAAGTGTAGAGCGTACTCATGGGTGGGGGCAAGTGTAGTTAAGGGTTTTAGCATGAACAAGGGTGCCAACCCATGGAGACTATCACCCAAGCATAGTTAAAACGTGATTGCATGTTGAAAGTGCCAAAAATGCAAAGAAAATGCAAAAAATGTAGGAGAGAGAAACAAAACACCATCCAAAATGGGGTTGAGCATAGTTAACTTTAAAAGGGGTTTAAAAGGTACATGGTGTACAATAGGCACAATGGAGAGCATAGTCATAGTCTTGGTGGTGTTAGGCCATGAAGTTTGGTGCTCACTGTGGTGTCCATACCTACTAAGTTAGTTGTCGTAATGTATCGTGGGCTGTGGTGTCTTGTAAGGCTATGGTGGGGTTGTAGTGGGCCGTGGTATGCAACTCTGCCTCTCTGTGATGTGCCTTTGGATCTTGTTCATCTAAAGTGTTGTAATGCCAAATGCAAAAGAATGTAAAAATGCAAATTGCATTTAAGATTTTCCAACCTTTAAAATGTTAGTGGTGTAGGGGTATTTATAGGGTTAAGGTTAGCCCAAAATGTAGGGAGAGTAGCACATGGCAATGGGGTAGTCGAGACTACGTTGTACCCCAACTATGCTCTCCACTAAAGCAAATGGTGTTAAGTTGTGTTGTCCTCTGATGGAGTCTATCAGGGTGTGAAACTGTGACAATGCTCTCAACTGCATGTGTAAATGTCGAGAAGACCTTAATGTACTTGAGAAAATGCCAAAGCAACTTTTGGAGACTACATTGGGGGACTACATGGTCCACTATGGGAAGTGGGAAGCATAGTTACAATTTTGGGGAAAAGAGGTATTCAAGAAAGATGCAAATGCTTGCCAAAGATGTGTTGGAGCTGAGACAAATGTCAAAACTATGTTGTGGAGGCCTTTGGAGGTCATTCTGCATGTCTACACTTGACTATGCTCTCCACCGGGGGAGAGCGTAGTTGGACACTTAGAAACATTTTTATATGGGAGGTTGACTATGCTCTCGACTGGGGGTGAACGTAGTCCTAGACTTAGATAAAATTTATGAAAAATCTAGCTTCCAGTTGACTACGCTTGACTACACTCTAGAGCGTAGTCTCAACAGATAGAAAAATCTGCAAAAATTGGGCCTTCATGTTGTCTATGCTTGACTACGCTCTTGGGCAGTGGAGAGCATAGTCCCGACACTTAGAAAAATTTGCAAAAATCAAGCTTCCATGCTAACTATGCTTTGGTTTGGTTGAAAGCATAGTCCCAATAGTTAGAAAAATTTTGCAAAACTAGTGTTTCGTGCTAACTACACTTTGGAGTGTAGTTTCAACACTTCAAAAAAATCTGTAGCAAGTTTCATCATTTTGACACTTAGAAAACATTTCTGAAACTGGTAGTTTGAGTTGACTATGCTCAACTACACTTTGGAGCATAGTTTCAACACTTAGAAAAAATTGCAACAAGTGACCTCGTTTAGATACTTAGAAAAATTTGTAGAAAACCAATTTTCAGCTAACTACTATCTCCACTAGGCTGACTATGCTCTAGTATAGTGGAGAGCGTAGTCCTAACACTTAGAAGAATTTGCCAAAAGTGTCATCATTCTAACACTTAGCCAAATTTATAGTGAAGACATCATAGCCTAAATTTTTGTGGTGTTTCAAACTAGATCCAAAAAAGCTTAGAGTACAAGTTATTCCTAAATTATATCAATGTTGATCCAATGTCATTTATCCTCTACGAAGACTTTAGTATGAAAGATCAAAGTGGTGTTCATTAATTTCTAAAATATGAAAGAGTGAAAGAGAATTTTGAAGAGGAGGCCGATTTGAAAAATATGTTTCCATCCATTCATCATACCATTGCATTTCTTAGTGCACACTCCAAATATTTCAAATCTTTATTAGACAAGCTGACTCCTAAAATTCAAGAAAAGATGATGCTAAAAAATAGTGTTCATTAAAAATCATAATTCACTAATTACATTGTCATGACTATTGAAGATGGAACATCCTTCTTCATCGATACCTTAGAATACATTTGGTATGATATCCAAGTCTTCCAAGTCATAAGTGTACCATCTAAAATTGTTGGCGTAAGGCTAGAGAAAAAACGAATGCCGAAAGATCTCCGGAGAGATACAGATGAACCTGCCTTCACGCGAGGGAAAGTTGGAAAAATGAAGGTAGAGTGCCTTGGATGGTATGCACGCAAATCAACCAAGGACTTCCTCGAGCATAAGCTATAGCTTGTGCTAGGGTTATCATAACAAATGTAACACGAAGATGTAAACGAAGCGTAGATGTAACGTAAGAATAGACCAGAATAATGCAAATGTAAAACAATGAACCAGAATAATATGAACAACACAATGAACTAGAATAATGTAAATAGTTTAACGGAAGGCAAAAGACTGTATTATATTGATTTAGAGAATAAAGTGCAACAGTCAAAATGCAGCTACATGTGTAGATGACAGGTCAAGCATCAAGCCCCGGGACGAAGGATGAAACATTTGCAGATGCTTAAGCGCTAGGGATCGCGTGTGCTCGAGCGTCCAAGGTTGCCAGTCAATGCTCTTTTTTTCATCTTTTTTTGCAAAATTTCCAACCCCATTTATGTCAATGAATAGGGTATTTATACCTTTTTCTATGCTCAGGAGTAGGATTTATGAATGAGATCAATGGATGTGAGATGAGAGAAAAACGGATCGTGTGACAGGTGTACATGGGCAAACTACATTCTAGACCGGATGCACTGTATCTTACAATGTGTATTGATTTACATTACACTCATGCATAAAATTTGAAGCATAATAGCTTGACAAGCTCACAAATGTTGCAAATTTACAATAAAATAAAAGTGTACAACAAGAGATCTTGATTTTGGCTCGCTTGGAACTTCCCGATCCATGAACTAGTTGTTGCAGGATGCCAACATGAGTGGTTCTATGGTTGTTTGAGATGTTTTTTGCTTCATCAAGGCTATTAGTGTGATTTGATCTTATCCTAGCATGACCTCAGTGTGTGTCTGAAGTGCCACTTTTGATAGCTCACGTTGTCAATGTGACCTTAGTGTGACCTGGGCATGAGCTAGGCGTGAGCAAGCTGGGATGGTTTATTTCACACCAAATCTTGATTTTTTGAGTCTTGTCTATCAAGTGTAACTGCTACCTAGCCTTAGGGATGACTTGCAAGCTGAATATGAGCTTGTTTATGCTTTGCTCTACGTCATTTTGGCAACTCACGCTAGGCTCACACTATCAGCGTGACCTGGGCATGACAAACGAAAATGAACATTTTTGGAGCTAAAATCTAAAGTTCTGGAGGCCGAAACCTGGAGAAATCATTAATGGACCTTGAGGGTGAGTTGTACCCTTGAAATCAAACCATTTTGACACTATTTTGGGGCTTTTGCGGTAGTTTTGTGTTACTCAGGCTGGACTCATGCTACCAGCGTGACCTGGGCGTGACCTCAACATGAGTAGTAAGATTTGTGCAATTTTGTCTTGAAATCTTGGATTTTGGATGTTGAAACTTGGATTAATCATTAGTGGGCCCGAGGGGGCCTTGCCTGTTCAAATTAGGATTATTTTGACCTAATTTGGAAGCTCTGAAGGGTTGGTCATGTTGAGGGCAAGCTAGCTTGACAGCATGAGCAAGCTGGGTTGATCAAGTTGGCTTGAGCAAGCTAGGTGTGAATTCCATGCCTTAGTCAAGCTTTGCCTCCTGAATGTTGAAAGGGACGTGAATCATTCTTGTTTCAAAGCTGAAATTTTGTGGTGTTTCATTGGCCTCTCTTTGTTGACGTCTGGAGGAATCCACTCGAGAGGCATTGACAAAGAAGTACAAAACACCATGGTCGACCTGGCACTAAGCATCATCCGTTGGCCCCTGGTCGGATGTCATCGCACCGTGTTCAAAAGTACATTGGATTGAGAAAATTTTAGTTTAAGGAAAGAAGGCGATGAATGGGAGGATTAGGGATTGGTCGAAGAGTGTCGTTGTTTGAACTACGGGAGAGGGATGCTCTCATGTGAACGAGTTATGTCATTAGTCCTTGTCAACATCTGGGTTTTCAGCAGACTCAGAACCAAGACATAGGAGGTGTGTTCTTTGGAGAAATAGGACCCTTGTGTCATGTTTAAGGGAGCCCATTGTAAATAGCCAAAGCCATGCGAGGATGCACAACATGGTCTGTTTGAGATAAGAGCATTTTTCCAAGATAATTGCCTTCTCGCCTGGGGCTTGTATTGTACCGTCCGAAATCGTCGATCCCCGACTGGAAGGAAACAGAGACTAGGAGATATCCAGACGAGCACAGATGACCCTACCTTTGCCTGAGGGCGAGTTGGAATGAACAAAGGTAGAGTACCTTGGGTGGTCCGCACGCGGATCAGGCAAGGATTTCCCCAAACGTACATCGAGGTGCTAAATGCTGGGTTATACGTGAATGGAGTAATAGGCGTAAAATAGAGCGTAAACAGTGTAACTGATGCAAACGAAGCGTAAATGTAACAGAGCATAAACGGAATACATGCAACAATTAATATGAACTGTAATAAATTTTAGGAAGAAAATGTAACAATTGTATTTCAAAATGAGAGTTACAATGCACCGTTCTAACGCAGTTGTGGCTTTAACACAAGGCGGACAAAAAGCCCTGGTGGATGCAAGGATGACTGTGGGCTGGTTCACACTGTAGGCATAGCGTAGAGGCTGTATGCTCAGCGTACAGGGTTGTCTAGCGTACAAGGTTCTCTGCTTTGGTTCTCAATGTCTCTACTTTTCTCTCTGTTTTTCTCAAAAATTTGCCAACCCTCTAGATCTAGTGAAAAATTGGGACTTTTATACAGGTTTTGATGTTAGACTTGAGTTGGGCGACACGTGGTGCGTTGACCGGGTGCAAAATCATAAAATTTACAAGTGTACAACATGTTACATCCGCTGGACGTATACGCTATATCTGGTGGGCGTATGCTCTATGCTAGGTGTGCAGAGCGTATCCGCTTGATGTGCTGAGCGTATACACTGTGGATGCTGAGCGTATACGCTGGGGCATATACACTAATGGTTGTTGGGCGTATACGCTGGGCATATACATCGATGGTTGCTGCCTTGTACCAAGTCTTGCTCTGCAGTGCTGTTTTCATGTCATCTTCGGGGATTGCATGCCGGGCATATTCATCAGTTGTACCTGTTGAACGTACTTGTGAGGTATGTACGCTGGTCGTGTACACTCGGGCGTATACACTGGGCATATACGCTATGGATATGAACTTGAGCATATACGATGGGCATATACGCTGAGAATGTAAACTTGGGCATATACACTAGGCGTATATGCTAAGAATGCAAACTTGGGCGTATACACTGGGCGTATATGCTGAGAATGCAAAATTAGTGAAAATTAAGTATCTTGATCTCCGAAGTTGCCATGTTTGATACCAGATGTGGCTGTGGCCATCTATGGGTCGCAGGGACCTGCTTCTTGTTGGAAAAGTATTAAGCTAAAAATTTTGTGGTGTTTCATTGCCCCTCTTTGTTGACGCTTAGAGGAATCAACCCGAGAAGCGTCGACAAAGAAGTGCAAAACACCACAGGCAACTAGATAAAGACATTGTCCTTTGCCACTTGACTAGACATTATCGCATCGTGTTCTGTAGTACATAGGATTAGGAAAGTGAAATCTGTAGCTAGTAGGAAAATGGAGATTGTGGGGATTGGTAACTGACCAAGGGATTGTGCTTGGTAAAGGGGATGCTCTGGTGTGTATCATGCTGATCCTTGTCGATAGCCATTGTTTAGCAGACTCGAAATCAAGGCATGCGATGTGCATCTTGTGGTGGAACAAGATTCTTGGTTAATGTCCAAGAGGACTTGTTGGTGAGACCAAAGCCACGTGAGGATGTGTTACATTCTTTGGAGGAACATGGCCCTTATTTGGTGTTTAGGGGGAGCCTGTTGGCAGAGAGCCAAAGCTATGCAACGAGATGTTCTTGATTGTTTTGGACATGAGTACTTAGTTCCAAGACAACTACCTTCCCGCCTGGGGCTTGTATGGGAAGTGCCAAAGGTCTTTTTTTTTAAGAAGCTTTGTTTTGATCTTGTACTCATTCTCAAGTGCTATGTGGTGTGTTGCAACTGCTTCAAAGTGTTACAGTGCGCAACAACATGTTCAAAGTTTTGAGTGTACTAGGTGTATCAGAGGTGTGGCCGAGTAGAGTATGTTGATGAATAGATAGGCAATGTACCAGGAAATGGGGATGTACTAGTGAACAGCTTGATTTAGTCTTGCCACGTGTGCTGTGAACATTGGCTCACCTTGCTACTTATGACGAAGTGCATTCTTGTACGAACACCTCTGAGTGTCATCCTGCAAACACAATTCCAATGAGACAAGAAAACCATGAGTGAATAAGCAAATCTTAGACTTAAACAGCTACGGATGGAACAAAGGCACTTTCAGGCATTGTATGTGAATGGCAGCAATGTTGGTAGGATTGTCCGATGGCGAGCGATGCAGCGATTTTCATGAAATTTGAATGTGGCTGCGGATCGAGGAACTAGAGATGAACTTGCCAGTTTATAGTCATAGCGGACTATCATGGGTTAGTTTTATGTCATGACCCATTGGACATTTCCCGTTTAGCGTTGTGGAGGATGGTGCATTGCCAGTTTCTAGTCTTGGCGGACCATGAAGAGGTAAACCACTTTATAGTCTTAGCAGATTCTGGTGGATGCAACGGTGGTAGTTTACTGTCATGCCAGACGGGTGCTAGTTTATCATCATTGCAGACACTGTGTGGTATCAGTTTATCATCGTGATGCCAGGACGGGTTGTGGTATCAGTTTTAAGTCATGATTCCAGGACTATTCTATGGTATCAGATTATCGTCATGATTCCAGGACGAGCTGTGGTATCAGTTTATAGTCGTGGCTCCAGGACTCGCACGTACTTCAGCTTGTACTCAAATATAGAACAGTTTCAGGAACAAGTGATTGGTTGGATTTGTGAGTTCATTCCCTTCCATATCAGCTGACTTGAATGCTCCATTGTCATATGCTTTAGTGACCAACTAGGGCCCTTCCCAGTTGGCTGAGAATTTGTCCGGGTGTTCTCGAACGGCTTTGAGTACAAGGTCGCCTTCTTTGATAGGGTGTTTATGAATGTCATGCCGATGGCATTGCCGTTGTTGCTTTTGGTACCATTCAATTTGATCGAGTGCACGTGTGCGTTCCTCCTCCACCGAGTCCAGGTCAATGATGCGCAGGTCATTGTTTTGTCCTTTGTCGAGGAGTTTGGAAAGTGTGATCCTTAAAGATGGTACCTGTAATTCCAAAGGTAAAACAGCTTTTGAACCATAAACAAGAATATATGGCGTTTTACCTGTCGAAGTCCGATGTATAGTATGATATGCCCACAATGCGTATACCAATTGTTCGTGCCACCTTCGCTTGCTTTGGGTAAGCATCTTTTTTAATATTGTAATAATGGTTTTGTTTGTTGCCTTTGCTTGCCCATTGCTCTGAGGGTAATAAGGGGATGAAAATGAGTGTTTGATCCCCAGACTTTCACAAAAGGTTTTGGTTTCGGCACTACTAAATTGTGGCCTGTTGTCAGTGATGATTGTCATGGGGACGCCAAAACGAGTTACAATGTTTTCAAGAATGAAATTGCACACGTGTTTAGATGTAATCTTTCGAAGGGGAACAGCTTCTACCCACTTTGTGAAATATTTTGTTGCGGTTATGATGAAACTATGCCCTATAGAAGATGGGGGTGTTATTGGTCCGATAAGGTCCAACCCCCACTTTTGAATGGGCCATGTGATTTGCGCCATATGCAACTCATTTGGTGGGACATGGATTAGATTACTATGTCTTTGGTAGGTACTACATGTCTTAGTCTTGGAAAGGCAGTCATACTCCATGTGTGACCAATAATAACCTAAGCGTCTTATCTTTGTTGCCATTGCTTTACGTGCTATGTGTCCTCCACATAGTCCGTCATGTACTTGTTCAACAATGGTTTGGGCATCAGTACTACCAACGCATGTTAGCAATATGCCTTCGTAGGATCGGTGACACAACGTGTCTCCTACCAGTGCATATTGCCTAGAACGTTTTCATACTGCGTCTTTTTGTGCGTTCGTTAAGTGTTGCGGTGTTTCACCATGTAGAAGGTACTCTTTTATGTCGTCATACCATTCTATCGCATGTTTTGTACTAATGGATGCAAGTGGCAACGTATCAGGAGTATCGGTTATTGGTTTGGCACAGCTGATTATGGAGCTTGGCAATGTATGAAACATGTCTAGTGATATATTTAATGCTAATGTGGCTAGTGTGTCTGCGATGGTATTGTCATTTCTAGAGACGTGTTGCACATCGATGTTTTCGAATCGTCTCATTAAGTGTTTTGTCAAGTCACAGTATGGTTCTAAATGTTGCACTTTGCATGTATAAATATCTGTGACTTGGTTTAAGACCAGTTGTGAGTCTCCTCTGATCACAAGCCGCATGATGTCTGAAGCCAGTGCTGCCATAAGACCTCTAAGGAGACCTTCGTAATCTGCTATGTTGTTGGTACAACGAAAATTGAAACGATAAGTAAAGGGTCTGATCTCCCCAGAGGGATAGGTGATGATAGCGGCATCGCTTCCCCCTCGAGAGGTGGATGCTCCATCAAAGTTTAGAATAGTGTCGTAGTCATTGGGCACTATGTCTATTACGTTTACATTCTCATCCAGGAATTCTGGCTCTATTGTCACTCGATCGTGCATTGGTGACGTGGTCATTTGATTCGCAATGGCTTGACCCTTAACTGATGATTGCGCTATGTAGTGCAAGTCAAACTCAGCTGTCATGGCTTTCCAACGGGCTATCTTGCTTGACTCGTAAATATTTCCTGTGATGGCTCTGAGCACATTATCCTTGCAAATTATGTTGACTTGATTGTGGAAGAGGTAATTTCACCATTTCTTTAAAGAAAAGACCAAGGCTAAACATGACCTCTCCACCTCATTATACCTTTTCTCGTGGGCAACTAATGCATGGATTAAGTAATAGACAGGGACTTCGGTTCCATCATCTTGTTTATGGCAAAGCATAGATGTGATTGACGAATCCG
>MNCI01013596.1:59162-73125 GCA_015680685.1 Gnetum montanum
GTTGTACTTGTGGAATGTTTATAGCGGGTGGTATCAGGGGCAGCATGTTGTGAGCAAGGGGTTGTTGTTGCTGTGGTTGTCCTTGAGGGATATTGAACAGTGGAATTGTGTGAGGTGGCATGTTGTAGTGAGGGGGTTGATGTGATTGAGCACCCATCGCTGCCCATTTCCCAGTCATGTTTTGTGTAGGAACCCCCTGAACTTGTTGCGTTACAGCAGTGGAAGGGGCTCCGTGCGTTTGGATGTGGAGAATATAGTGAGCAGACATAAATGCTGGTATCACATGTGGCATCCCGATCACTCGGGGCAGGAAGGTTGCTCCCACGTTATTGTGAGGGGCTGGTACTTGCGAGGATGGGCCTACAGTTGCAGCGGAAAGAATAGCGAGAGGGAGCGTATTGATTTGCGGGTCGCTTGGAGGAGGAACATGAACAAGTGCGGATGTTTCTGGTGGAGGTATTTATGCTTGGGTGAATCTAAGGGGTTGGAGGGATGTGATTTCCCCTGTGCCTGGATGAAAGATGGGGTTGACATAGGTTTGTGGGCTAAGTGTATGGTAGGAATCTTCATGTTCAGATTGGGTGGCGAACTCATCCTCCTCTTCCGGTTGAGGATTTACTACAGGCTGATCTAGAGATTGGCTCCTTTGCAAGAGGAGGTGTGTGATGAGCTCAGAGTAAGGCTCTGGAAGGGGGATGATATCGTATGGGGAAGGAATGAACTCTTGTCCCCCCTATAGAAGAGTTCGTATTGCCTCTTTACTTCTATTTCAGCTCGATCCATGGCTAGGGCGGCTTGTATTTTCACGCATATGAAGTTGTACTGGTCTTGAGTTATAATGTTAGATGACGAGTTCTTCCCTTGCAATCTAAGAGAACGGCGAGGCCCCATTGTGGGTTGTACCGCGAGCTGTTGGACCACGGGCTGTTGGACAGCCATGCTACCTACGATGTCGATGACTTGGGTGGTTGTAGCGGTGGTGTTTGCGGTGTTCATGATGAACAGTTGAGAATGTGAGACAGTGAAGGGATATGGAATTAGTGTACTTAGTGCGGCGTAAACCCACGTTCGTGGCGTACAGCGTATAGACTTGGTCTCAGTGTGTAGGCTTCAATGACAGCGTATAGTGACAACATAGACAACGTATAGGTATACAGCGTATAGTGTCAACGTAGAGAATCTATGACGTAAAGCGTAGTGTATACGCTAAGCAGCGTATACAGCGTCAGCGTACAGCGTAAACATAGTTACAACGTATAGAGTGTAGCATATATGATTGGCAGCGTAAACGAGTTTACGGTGTAGGGTGTTCGGTGTAAACTTAGCGGTGGTGTAGATAGCGTAGACGGAGTCTTGTGTGTAGCGTAGGCAAAGTCTACAGTGTAAGGTGAGCAACGTGTGTGTTAGCAGCGTAAACAGAGTTGTGCGTTTAGCATAGACAAAGTCTGCAGCGTAAAATGTGCAGGGTCTACAACGTATAGCAAACAACGTATGTTCAGTAGCGTAAACGCTGGGGGTTTTGCAAACAGAGTCAGCGTATGGTTGACAGCGTAGATGCTGGGAGACTTGCAGAAAGGGTCAACATATACTCAACAGCGTAGACGCTGAGAGCTCTAAAGCACAGTAAGTTTAAGGCAAAGACCCTTTTTCTAACGCCAATTTCTTTACTGTCTGAAATCGTCGATCCCTAGCTAGAAGGAAACAGAGACTGGGAGATATCCGGACGAGCACAGACAACCCTACCTTTGCCTGAGGACGAGCTGGAATGAACGAAGGTAGAGTACCTTGGGTGGTCCGCACGTGGATCAGGCAAGGATTTCCCCAAACGTACACCGAGGTGCTAAATGCTTGGTTATACGTGAACGGCGTAACAGGCGTCATACAGAGCGTAAACGACGTAACTGATGCGAACGGAGCGTAAACGTAACAGAGAGTAAACGGAATACATGCAACAATTAATACGAACTGTAATAGATTTTAGGAAGAAAATGTAACAATGGTATTTCAAAATGAGAGTTACAATGCACCGGTCTAACGCAGTTGTGGCTTTGACACAAGGCGGACGAAAAGCCCTGGTGGATGCAAGGATGAATGTGGGCTGGTTCACACTGTAGGCACAGCGTAGAGGCTATATGCTTAGCGTATAGGGTTGTCCAGCGTACAAGGTTCTCTACTTTGGTTCTCAGCGTCTCTTCTTTTCTCTCTGTTTTTCTCAAAAAATTTGCCAACCCTCTAGATCTAGTGAAAAATTAGGGCTTTTATACAGATTTTGACGTTAGACTCGGGTTGGGCAACACATGGCGCGTTGACCAGGTGCAAAATCATAAAATTACAAGTGTACAACATGTTACATCCACTGGGCGTATACGCTATGTCTAGTGGGCGTATGCTCTGGGCGTATACGCTGGGTGTGCAGGGCGTATACGCTTGATGTGCTGAGTGTATACACTGGGCGTATACGCTGTGGATGCTGAGTGGGGCGTATACGCTGATGGTTGTTGGGCGTATACGCTGGGCATATACACCAATGGTTGCTGCCTTGTACCAAGTCTTGCTCTACAGTGTTGTTTCCATGCCGTCTTCAAAGATTGCATGCCGGACATATTCATGAGTTATACCTGCTGAACATACTTGTGACGTGTGTACGCTGCTCGTGTACGCTCGGGCATATACGTTGTGGATCTGAACTTGAGCATATACGTTGGGCGTATATGCTAAGAATGTAAACTTGGGCGTATACACTGGGCGTATACACTGAGAATGCAAACTTGGGCGTATATGCTAAGAATGCAAACTTAGTGAAAATTAAGTATCTTAATCTCCGAAGTTGCCATGTTTGATACCAAATGTAACCGTGGCCGTCTGTGGGTCGCAGGGACCTACTTCTTGTTGAAAAAGTATTAAGCTCAAAATTTTGTGGTGTTTCATGTATGATAAGAGCCAATGGTCTTTAGTTTATGATGTCAATAGGGTCATGAAGACCGTTTCCATGCATTTTGCTCTTTGACCCTTTTGTTCTCTTTTTCTTTTTTCTTTATTTCTTATTTTCTTTTGTTTTTGCTTTGTTTTGTCTTTATTTTTCTTTTATTTTTCTTTTTCTTTTTAGTATTTTTAAAAGAGCATACTTTTTGTGCCTTTCTCGTGTTCGAGCACTTGCATTTTGTGTCATGCACCATGTACTGTGTTTTTTATTGCAACTACTTAGAAGATCACAGTGTGCAACAATGTATCAAGACCTTTGGGGAAGTAGAATGTGCCTAGGGGTGTAATTAAATAGGATAATTAGGACATGATGGGGAAATAGGGAATGTATCAGGGGTTGGGAGTGTACTTAGGAATGGATTGATTAACCCATTTTTGTGCATTAGGAAGAATGTGATGCCCTGTCATCATGATGAAATGCATCTATGCACGAACATCTCAAGCATGTCATCCTGCAAACAAAACTCCAAGGGGACAAGAAAACCACAAATGATTCAGTTAGCTAAAGCACTTTAAACTTGAACATAGCCGATGGAATGAAGCCATCATGTGAAGTTTCAAGGAAAACAAAATCTTGAACAGCATCAGTTTCATCAAGGTCTATGTGACAGATCATGCAGTAGGTTTTTGGTGAGCACATACAGCCGATTGCAGCAACATTTTTTTTCAAATAACACCAGGTTGTTGATAATGTCACCAGTTTGTAGTTTTGGCAGACTGTTGTGGATTAGTTTAACATCATAATCCTTTGGACATTGCCAGTTTATCATCGTAGTAGATGGTGTAGTGCTAATTTAGAGTTATGGCGGACTATGAAGAGGTAAGCCAGTTTATAGTCTTCATGAACTCTAATGGACAAGCATGGCAGTTTAGTATCATATCGGACAGAGCTCTATGGTGTTGGTTTATTGTCATGATGCCAGGACATTGTATGGTGCTAGTTTTTAAGTCATAGCTCTAGGACTTTTTTGCTGTATCAGTTTTGGGTCGTAATGCCAGGATCGTTCTGTTGTATCAGTTTTAAGTCATGATGCTAGGACTATCTGCGCTAGTTTATAGTCATAGCGAACTATCTTTGCCGGTTTATAGTCATAGCGGACTATTCGTGCTTACCTTGTTTGTGTAAGGTGTGATGTTGCATGCATGGTCATGCTGCATGCCTGCGAGATCCTGCAAAAATCAACTAGGAAGAAAACAATATCAAGCGAAACCTGCCATACATAGAGTTAGAATGTATGAATGAAAGAAAAGCAATGCAAAAAGTGATAGTTTTATGTTTTTATGTTTGATGTTTTTCAAATGCAATGTGTAAACTAAGTTGACAAATGTGTAAACAAAGCAAAATGCGTGATCTAAGTGAGCGGGCAAAGTGTAAACGCATAGGCTAATGCAATGTAAACAAAAGTCAAAATACATGGCAAGTGGAGGTGAAGGGTAGACAAGCATCTAGAACATTTTTGGCCAAGGGAAGATCTTGGTCATGTAGTTGCTTCCTAACCAGGCATGGATTAGGAAGCATGCAAGGTTTAGAATCCTCTAGGGGGCTATAAACTTCAACCACTCGTTTGAGTGTGTTAGCCTTAAGCGTTGCATTGGTTATTATAGGTGCACCACCAAGAAACTCTTCTTCTAAAACTTGTGCCATGTCTATGTCGTGGATAGTCGAAGAGGAAATGTTATCACCATGGATGATAACTTGACCACCTTCATATGGAAGGTGGATTTCTTTGTGGATGGGAGAGGAGATGGCCCTTAGTTGAGCTAGCCAAGGCCTACCTAGAAACATGTTGAAACCTGACATCTCTTCTATGATAGTGAAATTTGCACTAGTGGGGAATTTCTCTCCTACCACAAAGGCTAAGTTGATTGTACCCCTGACTGTGACATGTGATCCATTAAAGGATTTTAGACATGTGGTTTTGGTTGGCCTGATTTCATCTACCAGGCCTAGCTTGTCGATGACAGAGTACAGGACTATGTTCGTTACTGCACCATCATCAACATGCACTCTGTGGATGGTGCACTGCCCAACACAAATGCTATTGGATAGTGGAGCTATAGCGACTTCACCTTGTTTGGGGTTGACTTTAACTGCATCATCACAAAAGGCTAAGTTTGTTGAACCCAATTCTTGTGGTGTGGGAGGCAACATCATTGCATGAATGGATGCCTCAATTGCAGGGATGTCCTCTGTAACAAGAATGGAGGCCAAGACCTGGGCCAATGCTTGGCAGTGAGAAAACAAGGTCATGACCAGGTTGTACAAGCTGAATGTTGTGTTCTTTTGCTTGAGCATTTGTTTTACCTGGGTTAGTGTAGCTACAAATTCCTTGTCATCAGCCATTATGTTGGCTTTGACTTCCTCCGTGAAGCTTGAGAGACAGATCTCTTGTGAAGGGGACTTTGGCTTAGTTTGTTTGGTCTGTTTTGGGGTAGGGGCCCTAGTGTTCAATTGTTGTTTGTTGGTTGTGGCCTTTGCTTCAATTGTGGGGGTTGCGAGGTGCTCGTTTATCCTCTTGTGTTGCCATTTGGTGGGCTTTCTCAGGTTGCTAGTGGGGTCAACCCTTGAAGGAGGGAGGATTGATATGTTGCCCACTATTAGGCTTCGGGTAGGTGAGGGGCCATCTCGTTGTGGCACTCTTATGACGAAAGGTTTCTTAGCAGTTTTTGTTGCTACGTCATGCCAGTTTAATGTCTTAGTGGATGCGTTGTGCTAGTTTAACGTCTTAGCAGACGAACGTTATGGAGCCTTGACCACAAAGGATGTTGTGGGTGCCTGAGGTGGTACTTTGATAATAAAGGGAGGCCTCTTGTTTGTAGAGGCTAGGGGAATCCTTCCCTTGCTGGGAGGCACATGGATCATAAAAGGTTGTTGCATGGGTTTGGGCTTGCTACCTATGCTAATTGAGTTTATGACATAGGAGGCATCGTCTGTGTTGATTTGACTTACCGTGTTAATCACAAGTTGGTTGTGCTCTATCATTCCCTATAAGTCATCTTGTAGAGCATGACAGTTTTCTATACTGTGACTAGCCATTTGATGGTAATGGCAATATTGGTCTAGTGTAAAGTGTTGTGGGATCGGGGGCTCATTTGGTACCGCTAAGGTGGGGTTCCTTAGTAGCTCGCAATACTTATCATGTTTTTGGCAAGTAATCACCGACATGTGTTTGTCTTAGATTTTCCCAACTTTCAAGAGTTTCTCCAATAGTTGAGAGGGTTGCATCGGCAGTGGTGTATACTTTGAGTAGTCCTTGCATTGAAAGTTGGGCCTTGGGATGGCCCCTACCGATGTAGGTGAGTTGGCCCCAAAGTTGACGGCTTTGTTAGCTGGGGCTTTGGGTTGCTTAGTTGTTGGGCCCCAATTGGTTGCTTTTGTGATTGCAGCTACTGTTGCCTCGGTTGTGTTTTGCTTGTGAGTATGTTGGTTTTTGTAGGCCACATAAGCTGGGTTATTGCTTGATTGCGCTACCTCCTTTATGCTTTTGACCTATGTGAATGCTTGACTCAAAGTACAAGCACTCAAATAATAGAGTTTGACTTAACAAAGTCATTAACAGCAGCTTTAAAAATGGTGAGCAAGTATGTCTTAGGTATGGGCTCATGGAGTTCGTTCAGGGCTGAACTCCATCTTTGGATGAATTTTTGCACTGGCTCTAAAGGTGCTTGTTTAATTTGAATTAAACTATCTAGTGTGGCTTTAGGCTTCAGATTATAATTAAAACAGGTAACAAATTGATGTAACAAATCCTCTAGAGAGGATATGGAGTTACGTGATAGGGCTCAGTACCAATCTAAGGCTCTTCTAGTTAAGGACATGGCGAACACACGCAGGATTACTTCAGGCCAAGCCTGAAGTAACAGAAACTCTAATCAAAATGTGACTAGGTGAGCATTTGAATCTCCCTCTCCGTTATACTTGGTCAACTGTGGCAATGAAATTCCTTTTAGTAGAGTCAATGGTGGCACTGAAGAGATAATTGGATCATCCTGATAAAAATCCATCACCTTGACTTCTTTAGTGTTTGCAATTTTGAGGCGCTTTACCTCATCGGTCAATGCTTGCATCATTTTTCTAGCCTCTATCCATTCTTGGACACTAGGTGGACCAACTGGTTGGTTAGATTGAGCATGAAAATAGTTAGATTATTGTGTGGTTTATGGAAAAGATGACTGTAGGGTTGTTGATGGTTGTACTTGAGCGACATTCATGGATGGGATTGTAATAGGTGGTATGCTATAATGAGTCGGTTGATGTTGTTGAATGCCAGGTGTGGGTCACTACCCAGTTACAAGTTGTGAGGAAATGCCCTGAACCTGTTGAGTTGAAGTAGTGAAGGGTGTTCCTTGGATTTGTGCTCGGGGTATATAATGAGTAGATGTAGAAGCGGGTATCACAGATGACATCCTGATTATTTGGGATGTGAAGGTCACTCCTATATTAGCTTAAGAGGAGAGTTGTTGGGGCTGTACTTGTAGAAGAGGGGGTAATGTCGTGACTGGAGGAATAACATGTGGCACATTGAATTGGGTGTTGGTCGTAGGAAAAGCAGGAATGAGGGTAGGTGCTTCCTACTGAGAGACAGGTGCTTGACTGCTTGAAGATGCATGAAGAGACGTAGTCTCCCCTGTGAAAGGGTAAAATAATGGATTCGTGTAAGTATGAGGACTGAGAGTGTGGTACGAATCTCCATGTTCAGATTAAGCTATGAAATCATCTTCCTCATCTCCGTTTTGAGGCTCTACGGTGGGTTGCCGCAAGGTTTGATTCCTTACCATGAGGAGCTAGGATATGAATTCATGGTGGGATTTAGAGAGGGGAATTACATCATATGCTAAAGGGATAAAGTTATGGCCTCCCTTATAGATGAGTTCGTAATGTCGTTTTGCTTCCATTTCCATGCGATCAATGGGCAAGTTAGCTTGGATCTTTACGCAGATGAAGTTGTATTGTTCCAGGGTGAGAATTGTATAGGTGGGGTCTTTGCCTTGTAACCGAAGTGATCGGTGAACTGGCCCTTAAGGGTTCATCTCTCCAATGAAAACTATGGATTCAATTGCGGTCACAGGATTTGAGATTTCGGTATTAAGGTTAGAGACGGGCAATGTTGCTTTGATTTGAGAAGATTCCATGTGTGTAACTGGCTTGACTAGCTGAATATGTGCAAGCTGGGCTTGACCAAGCCGAGCCTAAATGTTAGCGTGAGCACAACCTTAATGTGCCTACACTAGCTTGTGCACAGTATGCAAGCACAGTGTACGTGCATCATGAGCGTAACGTGGGGCAGCGTGCGCACATGGTGTGCATTTTGCAGCGTATGCAACAGCGTGTGTACACTACGTTGGATTTTGCAGCGTGTGTATGCTGCGTTGGGTTTTGTAGTGTGTGTATGCTGTGTTGGTTTTTCATAGCGTGTGCACGCTGTACTTAATATTTTCAGCTGCAGTTACAAAATATACTGCATTTGCAGCAATGTAAAAATTTTGCAAGATTTAATTCAATCATAAACAGATTGGTATGGTTCAACGTTTGATTGGGATGGAAAACGAGAGGCCCTCCTTCTAGTGCCAATTTCTGTACCATCTAAAATCATCGGCGTAAGGCTGGAGGAAAAATGAATGTCAAAAAATCTCTGGAGAGATACAGATGACCCTGCCTTCACGTAAGGGCAAGATGGAAAAATTTAAGCAGAGTGCCTTGGATGGTCTACATGCAAATCAACCAAGGACTTCCCCGAGCGTAAACTATAGCTTGCAACGGGGTTATCGTAACAAACGTAACATGAATATGTAAACGGAGCGTAGATGTAACGTAAGAATGGACCAAAATAATGCAAATGTAAAACAATGAACCAGAATAATATGAACAACACAATGAACCAGAATAATGTAAATAGTTTAATGGAAGGCAAAAGACTGTATTGTATTGATTTAGAGAATAAAGTGCACCGGTCAAAACGCAGCTGCGCGTGTAGATGGCAGGTCAAGCGTCAAGCCTTGAGACGAAGGATGAAGCATTTGTAGATGCTCAAGTACTAGGGATTGTGTGCGCTCGAGCGTCCAAGGTTGTCAGTCAATGCTCTTTTTGTCATCTTTTTTTGCAAAATTTCCAACCCTATTTATGTCAATGAACAAGGTATTTATACCTTTTGCTAGGCTTAGGAGTAGGATTTATGAATGAGATCAATGGCTATGAGATGAGAGAAAAACGGATTGCGTGACAAGTGTACATGGGTAGACTACGTTCTAGACCAAATGCATTGTATCTTACAATGTGTATTGATTTACATTACACTCATGCATACAATTTGAAGCGTAAGAGCTTGACAAGCTCACAAATGTTGCAAATTTACAATAAAATAAAAGTGTACAACAAGAGATCTTGATTCTGGCTCGCTTGGAACTTCCCGATCCATGAACTAGTTGCTACAGGATGTCAACATGAGTGGTTCTATGGCTATTTGAGATGTTTTTTTGCTTCATCAAGCCTATCGACGTGAGTTGATCTTGTCCTAGTGTGCCCTTAGTGTGTGTCTGAAGTGCTCTAGGCCACTTTTGGCAGCTCACGTTGGGCTCACGCTGTCAGTGTGACCTAGGCATGAGCTAGGCGTGAGCAAGCTATGTTGGTTCATTTCACACCAAATCTTGATTTTTTGAGTCCTATCTTTCAAGTGTAACTACTGCCTAGCCTTAGGGATGACTTGTAAGCTGAATTTGAGCATGTTTATGCTTTTCTCTACGTCATTTTGGCAACTCACGTTGGGCTCACGCTGTCAGCGTGACTTGGGCGTGACCTAGGTGTGACCAATGAAAATGAACATTTTTGGAGCTGAAATATGAAGTTCTGGAGGCCAAAAATCAAAGAAATCATTAATGGACCTTGAGGGTGAGTTGTACCCTCGAAATTAGACCATTTTGACACTATTTTGGGGCAGTTTTGAGGTAGTTTTGTGTTACTCACGTTGGGCTCACGTTGGACTCACGTTGCTAGTGACCTGGGAATGACCTCAGCGTGAGTAGCAAGATTTATGCAATTTTTTCTTGAAATCTTGGATCTTGAATGCTGAAACTTGGAGTAATCATTAGTGGGCCCAAGGGGGCCTTGCCTATTCAAATTAGGATTGTTTTGACCTAATTTGGAAGCTCTGAAGGGTTGGTCACGTTGAGGGCAAGCTAGCTTGACAGCATGAGCAAGTTGGCTTGAGCAAGCTGGGTGTGAATTCCATGCCTTAGTCAAGCTTTGCTTCCTAAATGCCAAAAGGGATGTGAATTGTTCTTTTTCAAAGCTGAAATTTTGTGGAGTTTCAATAAGTTTCTAAAGCTAATCCCTAAGAAAGAAGTTGAGGAGTAAGATCAAGCCCTACCATTCCAAAAAGGCCATCCAATGATATAGCCCTAATGACAGAAATGTAACTATGTTCCTTGATCTTAGAGGTTGATGAGAATCATGAATTTTCTTAACTTACTTTTATTTCTTGGTTTATTCACCTTTATTTATTTAATTTATCTTTCTATATTAGGTAGGTCATATATTTTAGGTAATGCAAGTGGAAAAAAGGATTTTCCCTACTTTCACTTGGATAACTAAATATATGTTGCACTTTATGTAATCTTAGTTAGGATTGATGATTGGTGGTTGGTAGACCTTTAATTCATCTCTTATTACTACCTAGAGATTGAGGTAAGTAATGATAAAATATTCTTTATTTTCCAAATATTTTTCTCACTTATATTTTATTTGTAGAATAAATAAGAGAACTTTAAGTACTTAGCCCAATTTCAAAAAGGAGAAACCAAAGCATTAAAGCATTAGAGCATGGAGAAACATCCTTAATGCAAACTTGTTTAAGGATGAACTAAAGATAAGGGGTAGTTTGTCATGTTTCCATTCTCGAGTGAAGTTGTTTCATAACAAAGATGGTATCTCTTTGTAACAAATAATGTAATTATTGTAATAAAACTTGAAATGATATGTTTTAATAATGGAAATGTCTTTATAGGCGACCTTTGAGGATTTGGCTTGAGGTATTTATACTTGGGAATTAGAGGTTATGTCAACATGGAGTTGTGGAACTAATAAAGCTGAGAAACAAGTGTTGAGTGAAGTAAAATAGGCAAGTAACTGATCATCCCTTCTAATAGGCTTTAAGTGTAACTGTGGTGGTAGTGCTAGATTGCCTCTAAGGGATAGATATTGAAGTAAGATAACCCCAAGGAACCCTTAAAATATGACCGAAATATATTATTTCTACATTAATGAAGATTTATTATCATTTCATTTTGCATTTTCCTTGTTGCATTCATCATGCATTATTGATTTTTTATATGTAAGAAAATTTGAAGGATTTTTATTTTTATTTTTCAGATTTTTGATAGTCCAATATATTGAATGATGTGAACACCCCAGTTGAGAAAAACTAAATTTTCTCTAATTTTGTAGTTATGATATTTTCACAATATAGATGTATTTTGGGCTAATCTTAGGCTTGTTAGAAAGCTCATTTTGCAATCTATAGAATTATAAAATTTTAGATCAATTTGAGTTTATTTGATACTTCAAATCTATCCTTAAAAAGGGATCTTGAATAAAACTATTCAACATTCAAAATAGAAATTGGTGATTTGAATGATTAATATCTCTATGATCTAAGAGAGTTATGGAGTGAGTGAATACTTTATATAAAGCTCTTTCAATATCTACCTTCTTGAAAAATTTGGAATTGATTTGAGTTCATTTAATGGTTAAAATCTATTACATAAAAGTGGCCTTGAATGTGATTGTTCAACTTATTGGATTAATGAATTGGTGAATATGATGAATTGATGATAGATGAAAGTTACTGGAGTACATTTTGTAACATAACCTATCTTATTGTTGTAGCAACAAATTACCTTAATGGCATTAATTTTCATGTCTTACAAACATGATTTGCCCACTTGTTTATAGTTAAATGATGGGACCATAATAGAATATAATGGGACAAGCCTATTTTATGGAAAATTGGGCTGGAAATTCAAGAAACATGAGAGATTGGGGTCATTCTCTAATTGCATTTAATAAATCCAAATTTTGATATGTTACGACATTGTAGCAATGATGTTGTTGATACGATGTTGCTTCTCATGCTATGTCATCATTGATATGATGTCTCAGGTTGTGTGCACCCCTATAAATACAACACAGGGGCACACAATCCAACAACTTTTCATTACCATCGTAACAGAACTCTTGTGGTTTTATTTCTTGAACTTAGACTTAGCAATAGAGAGTGAATGCCCACAGTGTGATGTATTATAGTTGAATGGTATCTTTATTTGAGCAAGTTGCACTTGGGTACAAGTTGTGAAGGCAATGAAGATTGAGACTATTTCCCATCATTGTAGCATTCCCTTAGTTTCTTATGTTTACTTAGCATAATGTTTATTGTTTTACTAACAGAATACTTTACTTTTCCAAGCACTTTATTTTTACTTGTTAATAGTAAGCGGAATGGATACAACTAATTTTGAACATTAATTGTGATCATTTGGTAATCCTAGTGATGATTACATGAGCCAAAGATGTGTTTGGTAAATTAGGAATGATTATCCATTGCAATAGGCTAGAATAGATTCATGTTTTCTTAGTTAGCTAGACTTAGATATTTTTTACCATGATTACGATTAGAAACAATAAGAGCTGAACAACATCACTTATCATATGCCTCATTACAAGCTAAACCATACACTTAGACTTTACTAGTTTGAAGTGGGAAGATAGTGATCCCAAGCTTAACTCAATTACTAGCATATCAACATTGTCCATCCATGGATTATGATTGGGTCATGTGTCAACACTCATGACTTGCATAGTTTAGTGTTGGCTTGCTCCATCACTCATCAACATCCGCCCATCAATCTTTTAATAAAAATAAAAATAGTAGAATTTCCTATATTGTCTTATGTAGCATAATAATTCAAATAGAAATTACATAGCTTTGGTCCCTATTTTACAGAACAACTATTTTGGTTTCACCTAATCTTTGTCTTCTCTTGAGATTTGAGCTTTGACAATGTGGTTTTACTATCTTTTCATATGTAAATATGGCCTTCTATTACCTTGAATTTGGGCTTTTTAAATTCGTTTCTTTATCTTGTTTCTAAACCACAACATGGACATTTAGAATGAATGGAGTAAGAGTTTCTAAAGTGCATACTAGAATCAATAGTCCCTCCTTTAGCATGCACTTTAGAGTCATATCTTGTCTTTGAATTTAACCACTCTTCAATTGTTTTGGAAACTTGCTCAATGTTTTGAATTATTATTCTCCTTAGCTGATCTTCTATTTGTTGATTTTGAACTTCAATAGTTATTTCTTGTCTTGAATTATCTTCTTCCTATTTTGATTGCTTTGGTAAGGTGGTTGGAGCTTTTTACCTTTTTTAGAATATGACAAAGATGAGTGGACATATTTCCTTTCTTCATGTATTTTTTCAGTGTTTCATATTATGGCATTAACAACTTGCTTTTCTTCTTTGAATAAATTGTAGATGCAATCATCTAATTCTTTTATTTCTTCAATTTTCTTTTCATTTTTTGAAGGCACCTTCTATTTTTTTTATTTCTTGAATTTTTTTTGACTTTGAAGCTATTTCTAGGTAATAAATTTGATTTGCAAGCATCTCAAATTTGGCTTTCATATTATTGTCATCATAAATGATGCATATGTTTTTGTCAAATACTAATTTATAGTTATCATTTGACAATTGGCCAAGTGATAGGAAGGATTTTTCAAGATTTGGAACATAAAATACATTTCTAATTTCAAAATAATTTCCATTTTTCATATTGATATTTATTGTACCTTTTCGAAGAATTTGGATTTCTCTACCATCTCCAAAATATAGATTTTCAAGGCCTCTTCCAAAAGATACATTGGTAAAGTCATTAATTCTTGAGGTCATGTGATTTCCACAATCTATTTCTAGTAGCCACTTGTTT
>MNCI01013604.1:358-16618 GCA_015680685.1 Gnetum montanum
GCCGCGTAACGAGCGTAAAGACAAGTTATTCATGCACCGGGAGAAAAAGTGTCGAACGTTGTGCTTCTCTGGACTCTACCTTCGACTATTTTGGAGCTTATTACGCTCATTACGCTGCCGTGCGTGATAGAGCGTAAACTTGTCCTTGAACAAAAGACTTATCAAAATACACAAGAAATCGCATATCACGCTGCTTAAGCTTCTCCCTATGCTGAAGCAACTATCCTTCTGATGCCGGACTATGTCGAAACACCATCACGCTGAGCGTCATTACGCTATGTCGCGTGATATAGTGTAAACAGTCAAAAGCATAGAAAGATTAGGAATCTGCATAGGAAGTTGCGGACTTGATGCTACACACCTCTTGGCGTTTCTCTATCTTATTCCCCCCTCTGGAATGCTGAGATGCACCCTTGCCTGAATTGCGAATCTTTGCCTGAGGCCGACTCGCGATTTTTAACGGTGTTTCAATGGCCCCTCTTTGTGGACGGTTGGAGGGCTTACCTGAAAGACATCGACAAAGAATACGAAACACCGGATCGGTAGAAGCAAGAACAGCGTCCATCCATGGCTACTCAAGGATTGCCCTGTCATCATAGAAGAGCAAAGCTAGAGGAAATGGGAGATAGAAGGATATGGCTGGAAATAGGTTCGGGGAAGATGCAAAATGAATTATGATGGTAGGGGCATGAAATATGCTCGTACGCACAGAAATGGACACTGATGTCAACAGGAATGCTTTTAGACGAGCATAGCGCATCAGCCTGAGGTTTCTCTGTCACCGATTTATAGCAGGAATGCGTGCAAAAGGAGCGTTGTGCATCACTTTCTGCGATGTCTCTGCTAGCGTGAGTGCAGAAAATGAATACTTGCGTATGTAGGTGGGGATGAAGGAAACAAGAGTTAAGTGTAGGATTGTGCGAGGTATAGGCGTGCAGAGCTAAGCGGTCGGGCAAACCTGAGCAGCCATTTCAACATGCTGTTGTACTTCACCGCTCAGATGGACGCACCTTTGGACGACATTCTTCAAGGTAAGTAACCTGCAACCACAAAAGAAAACAGAGGACACCATTGCTCATGAACAAGGGGTGAGGTTCTTGAAACGAACGCCGTTTGATGTGAGATAGAGCGAATGGGCTGTAAAGAAGGTGCCGGAGCACGCAGGCGAAGCCGCCAATCCTGACGATTGGCTCTGCATATCTTCGCCAAAAGTCATCAGACACAGTGCACCTAACTGGCTGTATGAGGAACCGGCCAGATGAATCTGCGAAGCCGGCGTCTGATAGCGATAATTGGCAAAGATTCCCGAGGCCATTGCTGACGAGGATTTCATCAGGGCTCCGACTGGCGAGGCTGAACTCTCAGAGGTACTACCACTGCGGCGGGCGCGGTGGCGGCATCTCCGAGGAATCATTAAGATGCCTCTTTGCTTATCCGAGGAATTAGTAGGATGCCAATGGGGTGGTGACACTGGGACTGTCTCAGCATCCCAC
The DNA here is from genome assembly GCA_015680685.1 of Gnetum montanum. NCBI lineage: Eukaryota > Viridiplantae > Streptophyta > Gnetopsida > Gnetales > Gnetaceae > Gnetum > Gnetum montanum. The sequence continues at coordinate 1,852 of MNCI01013604.1, forward strand.
CCCGTTGGCTATGCAGCTGTACAAAAATGATCACGCTCGCTTGAACATGGTAGCGATCTGTACATCTCAATTTTTTTAAGTCCTGGTAGACTACCGTTACTGGTTTAAGTCTCAGCAGACCATGGTCCCAGTTTAAAGTCCGGGTAGACCAAGAAGTGCTAGTTTTATGTCGTAGCGGACGGTGGTATGTCTAATTTATGGTCTCAGCAGACCATGCTGTGGATGTCAGTTTCGCATCATCACCCATGGACAGATCTGTGCTGGTTTTACGTCTCAGCAGACGGCTACTTACCCGTGCCAGTTTAGCGTCATGGCGGATGCGTGCAGGAGATGCCAGCTTTTTTTCTTGGCGAACCTGTACAACATTGCCAGTTTTACATCGTAGCGGACAGTTACCACCTGCCAGTTTAGCGTCGTGGTGGATGCGTGCAAGGCATGCCAGTTTTACGTCGTGGCGGACTATTAGTGCCAGTTTTACGTTGTAGCGGACGTCTGGTGCCAGTTTTACGTCGTAGCGGACGAGGGTGGTCATACCTAATTACTCGCGCTGTAGATACTGCTAAATGTAATACCGCTTCAAGTACACATGATTTACAGGATTTGCTAATTCGTTGTCGTTGATGTCCGCTAGTCTGAAAGCTCCGTTGCTATATGCGTCGACCACCGAGAAGGGCCCTTCCCAATTCGCTGAGAATTTGCCTGCCGGTTCATGCACGGCTTTGAGGACTAGGTCTCCTTTCTTGATCGGACGCTGCTGAAGATTGTGATGATGTTTTTTTCTCTGTTTATCTTGATATTTCTCAATTGCATCAAAAGCCTGTATCCGCTTCTCTTCTACTGAATCCAAATCCATCATCTGAGCCTCAGTGTGTTGAGCTTCATTTATAATGGTGGAGAGGACCATTCTCAGAGAAGGAATTTGCAATTCGAGAGGTAGCACTGCTTCAGATCCGTAAACCAAACTATAGGGCGTACTACCTGTAGCTGTCCTACATGTGGTACGGTACGCCCATAGCACATAGAGGATTTTATCATGCCACTGTCTCTTGTTACTGTCGAGCATTTTCTTGAGCAGATTGATGACTATTTTGTTTGATGCTTCAGCTTGACCATTTGCCTNAATAATGAAGCTATGCCCTGCAGAAGATTTTGGCGTGATGGGTCCTATGATGTCCAGTCCCCATCGTTGAAATGCCCATGTTATCTGCGTTGTATGCAATTCTGTGGGTGACACGTGGATGAGGTTTGCATGACGCTGACATGTGTCACAAGTTTTAACCTTTTTCAGGCAGTCTTTTTCCATGCGTGGCCAGTAGTATCCTAAGCGATGAATTTTTAGGGCCATAGCCCATGGTGCTACGTGGCCACCGCACAATCCTTCGTGAACTTCGCTGACTATGTGTTGCACTTGGTCTTTGTCAACGCAGGTAAGCAACACGCCATCAAAGGAGCGCATACAGAGAGTGTTATCTTCGATGATGACGTATTGCCTAGCCTGCTTACGGATTGCATCTTTTTGTGCGCACGTTAATGCAGATGGTAGCTCACCCCGTAAAAGATAAGTTTTGATATTATCGTACCACTCAGGCGTGCTTTCCTTGAGCAGAGCGGAGATTTTTGCTGCCTGAATGATAGGATCTGCGCAGTCTGTAATTAATGCAGGGCAGGTATTAAATAGGTGTGAAGGCACGTGTAAAGCTAGGATGGCCAGTGCGTCGGCCAGCGTGTTGTCAGTCCGTAGGATGTGTTGGACGTCGAAGGTCGTAAATCGCTTCAGAAGATCTTTAGCCTGATCGCAGTAAGGCTGCAAATGTACAGCCTTGCAGGCATAGACTCCAGTGATTTGATTTATGACAAGCATCGAATCACCCCTAATTGCCAAGTGTTGAACATCTAGTTCACCAGAAGTTAGTAATCCCCTGAGGAGCCCCTCGTACTCTGCCACATTGTTCGTACAAGGGAAGGTCAAGCAGTAAGCGTGTAGACGCACATCCTCAGGCGATAGCATAATAACAGTGATAGCACTGCCACCTCTGGCAGTTGAAGCTCCGTCAAAGTACAACGTTGCTTCGAGGCTTGTTGAGACAGGGCTTAGACTATGTACATGTTCGTCCGAGAACTTTGGCTCTATGGTTGCTTGATTGTTAATTGGTGAAGTTATTAACTGGTCAGCTATCGCCTGGCCTTTCGTGGATGATTGGCCAATATAGTGCAGATCGAATTCTACCGTGATAGCCTTCTAGCGGGCTATTTTACTACTCTCGTATAAGCTATGCGTAATGGCTCTAAGAATTTTGTTTTTACAGATGACGTTAACTTGACTACGAAAAAGATAATGCCTACATTTCTTAAGCGTAAAAACTAATGCTAAGCAATTACGCTCAATGTCGTTGTACCTCTTTTCGTACGCACATAGAGCGTGACTCAAGTAGTAGATGGGCACTTCCGACCCATCATCCCTCTTTTGACAAAGTAACGCTGCTATTTCTATGTCTGAAGTTGCGAGGTAAATGAAAAAATGAAAATCTCTTTATGGCGGGAAAACCGTCGGCAAATGTTGCAGTTGTTGTTTTAAACTATCAAACGCATGCTGGCAATCATCGGTCCATTCGAAATTAACCCCATTTTTCAGCAATTGTTGCATAGGATGTAACTTGTCGGTTAACCTCGAACTGAACCGGCGTATAAACTGTAAGCATCCCTGCAACCCGCGTAATTGCTTGAGGTCTGTGGGAGGTGTTAACCCAACAATGGCTTTGACCTTATCAGGGTCAACTCATATGCTAGTTTCCGATACCACAAACCCCAGCATGCGTCCGGTTTTAACTCCGAATATGCACTTCTTTGGGTTAAGCTGGAGCTCGTATGTGAAACATCTTTTAAGGACTAACTCCAGGTCTCTTGAATGATCCTCCGACTTCAAAGACTTGACAGCTATGTCATCTACATAATCATTCAGCCTTCCCATGAGGTAATCACTAAAGATGTATGTCATGGCCCGTTGGTACATTGCTCCGGCGTTCTTCAGACCAAAAGGCATCATGGTGTAGCAAAAGGTGCCCCAGGGTGTCATGAACGTCGTGGTCAGTTGGGGTTCTGGGGTAATGCGAATCTGGTTGTAGCCTGAAAAGCCATCCATGAAGGACAGAAGCGCATGCCCAGCTGTTGTATCCACTAGCTGGTCGATACTCGGCAACGGGAAGTTATCCTTGATCGTGGCCTTGTTCAAATCCTGGAAGTCTATGCAAATATGTATACTCCCGGTCTTCTTTGGCACGACCACAATGTTAGATACCCAGTCCGAGTAATCAACTGTACGAATGAAACCAGCCTGGTAGAGCTTGGTGATTCCATCACGCATGGCTAGCACGATTTCTGGCTTGATTTTGCGTGCCTTTTGCCTAACTGCTTTGATCTGTGGGTCTAAGATGATGTTATGTTGGATTAGCCTGGGATCTAGTCCAAGCTTATCCTCATATGACCATGCGAAGACAGTGATGTTGTCTTGTAGGACCTGTATTACGGGATCGTGCGTTTCTCGTTCTAACAAGGAACTGACTTTAAGCGTTTTAGCATCATCCCTATGCTTAACGATAGAGACCTCATCAAGGGGGTCTTCGGTTATGTCCCCGGCCTCCAAGTCTAGCGTGCGCGTCAACTGTTCTGGCCATTCCGGGGACATCTCCGACGCAGCTATAGTTACGTCTTCTAAGGGGAGGTTAACGTCTATAAACGCAGGATCGAATTGCCTAACTACCTTTCCGTATGGGCCGGTCAGAGTTAGAGGTGTTGTCAGTGTTGTGTCCATTTGTTTGTCCTGCAAAACCGCAAAGTGTGTAAATGGTTAGGAAGAACATGACATGATGGCTAGCAAACGTGGCAAGCTAACAGAATTTTGAATTTTGCAATGAAGTTGTAATCAATGCTACCCGATTACGAGGCGATAAGATGTGGTAGTTTAACGTCATTCCAGACAGCGGTGCGTGCGATGTCAGTCGCATTGATGCCCAGATTTTCGGGTTCCATTTTAGGAAAATCCTACTGAAATCGGAGATCAAGTCGGTGATCCTCGCGTATAAGTAAGTGGTTTTTCGACGAGAATAGGTTGTTGGCTATCGTGAATTTGAATTCATAACCATTTCTGATCGAAAGAAGAGCAGAAGATTAGAGCGTGAAATCTTGCGAAGATTTGCAAGCGTTAGGCTATGAAGAAATTCTGAAACCGTCGTAATGGTGCCGAAGACAAGGAGGAAGAACGCGAAACTAGCCAAAATTGATGAAGTGCAAGAAAACCTGAATCGTGTTTCGCAGGAGCTGGTCGATGTTTGCGACCCGATGCCTTTGGACCGGTAGGCCATTCTTCCTGTGCTTATGTTTGTTCTTAATGTCTATTTTTTTTTTGTCTCTTGCATGAATGTGAATGTCAAAATTGCGGACCTCGGGTTAATGCGAGGGTTTGTTGAGGTTGTGTCTATTGCCATTGTCAGGGACGAACCTTGCGTCATTGCAAGGGTTTGGGCGATGTCGGCCTGGATATCTAAGTGTAATTTATGAGTTTTCTGCGTTTAGTGATGCAAAAATGTAAACGTAGACGTTATATGTGTATTGGTTTTCTGTACAGCATTGCACTAAAGCCCACTTTGATTGTGCTGGATATCATTGGGGTTCTGTGTTGTATAAACCCCATCGTTCCCAACGTCCCTCCCCCGCACATGCGGTTGCAAGGGAAGGTAATATGGTTTCGACAGGGTGCACTGGAGTTCCTGCAGTTCTTGCTACGTAACTTCAGCATCATCGTATGGTCTGATGTGTCTGATGACATCGCCGGTGCCCTGTTAGAGCACCTGCTGATGGGTTCTGCACGAAAAGTTTTGGCTTTTTTGACAGATGGGGCCATCGACACGGGCTGCCCGGAGGATTGGGAACTTAGCACCCGGGGGTTACGGAGCTTGCACTGGATCTGGGGAATGGCTCAGTTCAACTGTTATCACGCATACAACACGTTGTTCGTGGCGCGCCATGTTTCGACATGTTTCCAGAACCCACTAGGCACGGTGTACTATGCCAGCGGGTATGCGAATTCTAGTAACTGTCTGTGTTTCTATTTTGGTTTATGTCTGTTGTCGGTGTGGAATATAGGAAAAATGGTGAAAAATGTAAAAGAAGCTTATGCTATATGATACAGGTTCTTTATCCAGGACAACAGGTTAGTTGGAGATGGGGATGTGTTATCCTGGGCCGAAACGACGATAATGGCATTTACCGCTACTAGCAACGTACGCGCCGGTGTTATAGAGCAGATCGGCTTTGACATGCATGATTACCCCACCCGTTACGCCAGGGTTTTTGAGAGTTGCCAATGAGTCGGGTGGCTACACGATGACTGGACCTTGGATTCTCCCCTCACCATTGAGGATGTGTAGAGGGAACTCCCGCCATTTCCATTGCCATTTGGCCCTGGTAAGGCGGTGGTGTAGTTGAGTACTGCGTAAAGTTATTGTAGATTTTGGGCATTGCGTAATAGAGCCTTGATTAATTCGTGCTTCATGTTGCGCAATTAAGGAATCTCGAGAGATTACCCTTACGATTTTCGGCCGCGAGGCGAGCGCTGTCCTCTTCCACTACAGCGACATCAAGGATGCACAGCGCTGGCTCAGCCACTCGGCGGCCCCAGTCACGGTGACCTCCAAGATCCGAGCAACAGGCCTGATGCACCTATTTTTGGCTGTGACTCCTGATGTCTCCACCAGCGAGATGCTAACCCTGGTCAACTCCTTTAATGAGAAGGCCGAGTGTTTCTGGACGCGCGTACAGAATGTGCGCGTGAGTTTTGACATCGACGCTCAGCTCTTCGCAGACCTCTTTGGAATCCCCTCAGACGGCCCTCCCGTAAGCCAGAAGGTGAAGAGGACCGAAGCTTTCCAAAATTGGCTGAAGGAGTGGGTAAGGGTCCCAAAGGAAACCAAAGGGTTTCCCTGCGAAAAATTCAAGATGGGCACCGCCAAGACACTTTATCCCCTTTTCCGGGCCCGGGCCTTCCCCAAAACCCTCTCGTAGGCGAAGTTCTTTTCCGTAGAACAGACCCGTATCATGCAAGAGGTTCTAGAGGAGGGGACTCAGTTCAATTGGGCAAGCTATTTTGCCAAGGGACTACGTAATGAGATGATCAAGCTCCGCAAGAAGCTTGAATCCCGTTTCAACGTGCATTACGCGTTCTTCATAGCTTGCCTCCGGTGATTTGCTGAGTTTCTGGTCATTCAGAGGAATGGGTTTTGGGTGCAGCAAGACCGAGACCAACTATCCAGACCTTGGATTGGCCACATTCTCAGTACTACCCATGGGCAGGATCCACCGGAACGGATCAGGGAGTCATTGTCTATAACGACTAAGGGTCTAGCGGCTCCCCAAGCGTGGGGCCTCGATAGTGTAGGCGGGATAATGCCTACCTACACTGGCGATGGCTTGCGAGGGAAGCGCGTGGCGGAAGAAATCGTAGAGCCTGCAGCTCGGCGGAAAAGGCTCCGCCTGGCTGAGGCCCCTGAGGGTGACGTAGCCCGGACTGTGGCGATTACAGTTCAGCGGAGTAAGCCACCGCCTGGTAAGCATGAAAGAATTATATTACACAATGTTCATTTAGATGTTGTACGCAATGGTATACTAAGGTGCTATGACATGACTAGTAAAAATGACGAAAGAACTAACCCCTAAGATGGGGGCGATAACAGTAAGTCGTAGGGAGGGGGCCTCAATTTTGGAGGGAGAGGTCCCGGCTGTTAGCATGAGCTGTGTACAAACTCGGGTGTGTGAGGAGGCCCCAGCTACTGGAACCAGTGACGCACAGACTCAAGTGAGTGAAAGGGAAGGGGATATGGGAGATGTTGATGAAATTGCCACTGTCACCGGTAGAGGTAATAAGTATTTTAGCGTGTGTGTAGGATTTCTATAAATGAGTAAGATTTCTAACGGAATTACACTACAGGCGAAGAGGACACGCCCATGTCTGTCGCTGTGAGCAGAGCATGGAGGGACTTCCCTAATAAATTTGCCTTCATGGAAGGCATCGTCAGCGACATGATCGAGCACCTGGAATGCGTCGAACCTGGAGCGGGTACGTTATGGTTGTAGCCAATTTGTGAGATTACATAAGGGTAATATGTCATCGACACTGATGATTGTTTCTGTTAGGAGCTCACCTCCGATGGGATCCCGCTGAGCCCATTGATTTGGACATAGTGGAGCCCCCATCCAATGAAGCAGCCATGCCACGCCACATTTATGAAGAAATGCGTAAATGTGCGTTATGCTCGACACGCTCCTTATGGGAGAGTAAGGACGTTAATGAGAATCTGTGGAAAAGGTTGCAGAGGTTAGAGCAGAAGGTTGAATCTTTGACGAAAGAGGTCGTAGACTTAAAATCGCGATGCGACTTCCTACAAGCGCGAGCATCGGGGAATGAAGACTGGNTTGCTTCCACCGCTCCCTCCGCTAACTCCTCAGCTTGTTCATCTCCCCTATCCTCGGCTGGTATCTGAACACAGCTAGCACATTAGTTACACATGGCTTAGCATCACAATCAATAGTGCAAACTAAGTCACGCGTAAACTTACTTGTGACGGCCCTGCTTCCGCAGCAAAGGGGAGCTTGTCCAGACCAGTCCACAGGCGCTTCATGATCTCTTCCTCCATTAGATTTGGCCATACGTCCTCTCCCAAGACCGCCTCGGCCTTCACCTTCCCTTTCTCCACGCTTCTCCAGCAGGGTGGGTCCGGGAAGAAGGTAGGGATTGAAGCCTAACCCCCAGGGAAAGTCATCACCTTTTCAGGGGACGCGCTGACGGTCACCTACTCCTCGAACTTCTTGAAGGCATCGAAAGCGCTGATGACATCCTGAAAGACTTCTAAGGACTAGGTCCTGACGGCAAGATCTCAGTAGAGCCTCCAGTAAGCAATGCTTTCCTGCTTGTACAAGTGCTTGTGATCCTTCTCCTTCTGCCCCCATTCTTGTACACTTGTACAATAATCCCTCCAGTCCCGGCTTTTCTGAGCCAGGAGTTCTACCTGCATTCGCTGCTTGACTAACGCGCGACTGGTCTGTACGCTGTGTTTGATGGCTGACCAATATCGAGAGTAATCGACAATAGCAGTACGCCAGTCTTCATTCCCCGATGCTCGCGCTTGTAGGAAGTCGCATCGCGATTTTAAGTCTACGACCTCTTTCGTCAAAGATTCAACCTTCTGCTCTAACCTCTGCAACCTTTTCCACAGATTCTCATTAACGTCCTTACTCTCCCATAAGGAGCGTGTCGAGCATAACGCACATTTACGCATTTCTTCATAAATGTGGCGTGGCATGGCTGCTTCATTGGATGNTGTATAACAGTATGAAGAAGTTGATTTTGTATAACTAGTTTAAGGCCGTTGCGGGCCGACTGCGTAAATTGTAACAAAAATGTAATCTTGTATAAATGCGTGAAGTAATGTGAAAGCGTAACTAACGCGAGTACGATTAAAACACGTAAAAAGGTGTAAAGCGTAAACTCAGAAAGCAAATACAGCATAAAAGTATGTTGAAACAAACAAAAGAAGCTGCTAAGCGGGGAGTGTGCTGACTTACACGAGAATGGTGGTACACGCAGAAGACCATTATTCAACCGTCGATACGCAATTGTCTCTTAATGGCCTTAACGTTGAGCGCTGCGTAAGGGCGAGGAGGCTTGTGGTTTGACTCCTCTATGCTGTCATCCGGAAATGGCAGGTCGGCCCAGGATAGACCGTTGTCGTTGTTATCGATTTGTTCGGGGGCTTGGAGATAGAACTGATCGTCAGTTGTTTCAATCTCCGAACCCCGTTCCTCTTCGATGTTATTGACGATCCTGGGGGTGACCTCGTCGCCACGTATGATGACCTCCCCCCCCAGTGTAGGGCAGGTGTATCTCTTGGTGTATCGGCAATGAAACCGCCCTCAGCTGGGCTAACCATGACCTCCCTAAGATCAAGTTGAAACCAGGCATCTCCTCGACGATTAAGAATGTGGCTTCGGTTGGGAATTGATCTCCCACCACAAACTCAATACGCACCATTCCCTTGACTTGAACCCGCACTCCATTGAATGATTTTATGCAGGCTGTCATCGTGGGGGTGATCTGGTCGACCAAGCCCAGCCTATCCACTAGGGAATAAGGAACGACATTAGCAGCTGCGCCATCATCTACGTGCACCCTCCGGATCCGGTACTGGCCGACCCGAATGGTAATGAACATGGGCTCAGTCGTTACTTGACCTTTCTCTGGGTCGTCTTTGACAGACTTGTCAAGAAAGGTCAGTGAGGTAGGCTTGGGTTGTTTAGCTTCAGAAGGAAACATGATAGCGTGTATCGCTTCCTCTTCTGCTGGTAAGTTGGCATCCATTGATATGGATGACAGCATGCGTACCATAGCCTCACGGTTTTCTCGAGACGTCATCAGCAAGTCGTACAAGCTCAGCGTTGTGTTCTTTTGCTTAAGAGCTTGTTTGACTTGCGTGAATGCACCAAGGAGATCCTTCTCTCGACTGGGTTCTTTATCCCCCTTGTCTTCCTCCATTCGGCCCAAAAGACGGATCTCTCGAGGTGGAGCGGGGTCAGTGGGGGGGTTGTTCTTTCTCCTGCCAAGAGAAGGTGGCTGCGTTTCTGTTCCTTTAGCCTGCTTCTAAGGCATAGACAAAGGCACAGAGGCCAGGGGCCTGGGCTTAGGGAAGCCGAGCGTAAGGTGGTCTTTTGTAACATTAACTGTAGTGTCCTCATTTTTCTTAGGAGGCGATGACTGGTTATTTTGACCGGAAGTCTGCCCCTGCGTGAGAGGAGCAGGCCGTGGTTTCGGCACCCTGATAATAAAGGGCACTCTAGGCATGGGCGCGGACAGAGCCACGGCTTGAGTGCTACTGTGCGACTGAGGGCGTACCTAGGAAGGTGCCCGTATGATGAAAGGTGGCCGTGAGACCTCACTGGCTGCCGCTGAAGTAGTTGGCCCCCTTGGTGAGCTGGCGAGCATGCGCAAAACAAAAGGTTGTTTTGGCGGCCCCTTACGCTCATCGTCCGTACTCACCACAGTGATTGTATAAGGATCGTAGTTTGCATTCAGCGGGTCCTTATATACATGCAATGTTTGATTTTCCGGACGCGTCGGGTTACTGCTATCTAATTTTAGATGCCCTTCATCGATCATGCGTTGAATGTCATCCTTCACCACCCAGCAGTAATTCGTGTCGTGACCACACATCTGGTGGTAGTCACGGAAACGGTCCAGCCGAAAAGATCTCGGAACTGCTGGTTTGTTAGGTAAGGCTAAAGAAGGATCCTTCAGCAGTTCACAGTGACGTTTGTGATGCTTCAGAGCTTCCTCGGACACCTTCTTAGGTTGAATGTGCCTTGCCGCTAACAGTTGTTTCAGCAATTCAGAATGCTTTACAGGTAAAGTCGCATATTTTGAACGATCTTTACGCTCAAAATTTGGCTTTGGCTAGGGGGGACCTTCAGGGGCAGCTGTGGTTTGGCTGGTGCCAGCACCAGCTGTGGCCTCGAGAGGCGCTGCCGTGGGTGCCTTCTTGTTCTTGTTCTTTGCACTGTCAGTCAGCGCGGCTACCATCGTTGTTGCTGCGTTACCCTTGTCTTTGGCCTTGTTGTGTGCATTCTTATAGGTGACATACGCCGGGTCTTTGCTGGCCTCCGCAGCATCTTGGATGCTCCTAACTTGTGTGAAGGCCTGATGTAAATTACTTGGGGAAAGGTAATACAGCTTTGACTTAATGAAGTCATTGACTGCTCCCTTGAACATAGCAAGCATGTGTGAGTCCACGATCGGCTCGCGGATCTCGTTCAAGGTGGCATTCCAGCGCTGTATAAACTTTTGGACGGGCTCGAGCGGGTCTTGTTTCACCCCCATGAGTTGATCCAGCATGACTTCCAGCATCAGGTTGTATTTGAAGTGGGTCACAAACTGAGTCAGCAGCTCTTCCAAGGTTGAGATGGAAGAGCGTGGGAGGGCTCGGTACCAGTCCAAAGCTTTCCCTGTTAACGACATCGCAAAGACGCAGATGATAGTTTGTGGCCACTGTTGAAGCAACAAGGATTTAGATCTAAATGTGACAAGGTGAGCATTGGGATCTCCCTCCCCATTGTACTTCGTAAAATGAGGCAAGGTCATCCCCGGTGGTAACAACAGCATAGGGACCACTGAACTGATCGGATCATCCTGGTAAAAGTCCATGATCTGAATAGTATCAGATCCAGCGGCTTTAAGGCATCAAACCTCCTCAGTGAGGGTCTGTATAAGCTGGAAGGCTTGGTCCAGTCCCGTTGACGGAGGTGCCTGTGCAACAGGCGCAGGAGGTTGGACCGGGAGGGCAGCGCTAGGAAAGGGAAACGACGGGCAGGATCGACCGGCCGCTGGCGGGGCGGGGACCCCTACAAGTGGGGGAGCTTGTGAAGACCACCACCCGCTGGTCTGCGCAGGGGGGTTGACCACCGCTTGCCGCGCAAGATAAGGATGTAAATACTGCGGTACCCCCTGCGGAAAATATGTTGCTGGTGCGACCGGGGGTTGCATGCCGTGCACCACAGATTGGGTCTGTTGAGCCATCGGGTTGGCCAATTGACCAGCAGTAGGCTATTGGATGTAAGTTGGTAGCTAGACGGCCGCGGTAATCTATTGGGTCGGAGGGGGCAGATACAACAAGGTTTGCGTCGGGCGCGTCGCGGATATATTGTGAGGCTGCATCTGATGAATGAAGTGGGGTGGAACGGTCGCCGGGACCACCACTGGGATATTAAGTACACGTGGTGACGACACCGCCCCCACGTCATTGTGGGGGATTTGTACTTGCAGCCCAGTCGGTTGCGCAACAGCCTGTGGAAGGACAGGGACGTGCATCTGTGCCGTCGGGGCCATGTTAAGAGATGCGGCCTCTTTGTTGAAAGGAAGGAGGGGATTTACATACATATGGGGGCTCAGGGCATGGAACGAAGGTTCCAGAGTATGGAACGAATGTTCCGACTTGGCCTCAAATTCATCCTCTTCTTCTCTGTGCTGGGGCTCCACCATAGCTTGTGAAGCTTGGCCTTTGGCCATGACCAACTGTGTGATAAGTTCACGTTGGTGTTCAGTCAAGGGAATTATGTTGTAAGCTGTTGGCTTAAAATCATAGCCCCCTCAGTGGAGCACCTCGAAGTTTCGTTTTGCCTCAAGCTCGGCTTAGCTGAGAGCCAGCCTTGCCTGGATCTTAACACATATGAAATTGTATTCTTTAGGGGTTATAACCGTGAAGATAGGCTCTTTTCCCTGGAGCCTCAACGAACGGCGCAATGATCCCTGAGATCCCGTTGCGCTAGGAGCTGGTCCTGTGACCGACATAGGATTCACAGGTGCGACACCCAGATTGGTAGGGACCAGGGTAGTTGTGTTTTTGTATAAGGAATCCATTGATCAATGAAGTGAGTGGTAACTGGTAATCGGATCTAGGAAATCGCTGGCAACAAAAGCACAAAAAGGCTTTCTACCCTGTAGGATTTCAAAGAAACTGTCCTTGCGACCGATCTATACCACGCGATTAACCGTAGACTTCCTTAGAGGTATTACATCTATGGTTTTAGGGTATGGATCACTACCAGGGCTACCCGAAATATTTGGATCAGAGCCTGAAGGACCCTCCTTCTAGCGCCAGAAAAATGTAACGATAGAAAACGTCGGCAGCTGGAAATACCGATCGAGGTTCCATGTATACAGTTTTAACCACGGATCCATGCGAGGGCTATGCTGGAAAAAGTGAATCTGTGGCGCCCTGAACGGTCTTGTCAATCAGACAGGGACTTACAGGTCAGTAAAACGATGAAAATTACGGATCTTTGCGTGCTGCGATTTTATTTGGGGGATTGTGAAATGGGAGGAAAATGACGTGGATGGACCGCTACGATGATAACGTCGAACATGCCGAGGAGACGCTAATCAAGAGAGAAACGCGTGATTTTCAAAGATCTATGTTTCGATTTTTGAAAGAATGTATGTTACGTTACAATGGGAGAGACCCCCAATAACTTGATGCAAAGAATAAGCACAAAACAACAAGGAAACTATCCAGACAGAAGTCCGATCTACCTCGTAGGCCAAAGCTGGGATGCAAGGATGGTTAGGCTCTGAAGTCTGCCGATCAACTGTTTCTGACCGGTAGAGTCTGCAAACTGGGCGAGACGATCTCACAATCCCTGTTCTGCTCCTTTGCCTCGAGTAGGTTCTGCTCAGGGCAACGATCGCTAAGGGAGAAAGGTCGTATCTTCTCCGAAGGAATGATTTCTCCTATTGCTAAGGCTCAAGCGCACTGTGCTCTGTTCTTGCTGAAGGACGGTGCTGTCGACAGTTGTCAAAAGGTTGCTCTTTGTTTCTCTGCTCAAGGCACGCTTCCTTGCTCAGAAAATGCTCTTGCCCCTTTGACTTCTCGCCAACAAAAGTGATAAATGCTCTGGTGCTCAGAAAATGTGTCTCTGCTTTTCTGATTTGCCCCCCCTTTGTACCTTTGTCAACTGAGGTATTTATAAGCCGCGACGCTCCGTGGAAAAGGCGCAACCCTGATGATGTGGGTCCCGGATATTTCGGGTCCCGTTGACTTGATCATTTTAAGTCAGACTGTGACTATGCACAACATGCTCGTTTGCGTGTTGTGCGTGTGGAGAAGAGGTACATGTTGAGCGTGCTTCAATTGCTTTCAGGCTGTATTACACTCATTCACGTTATGTTGCGTGTATGAGCGTAATACGGTATAAAAACAACATGCTCAAAATTGTCTTACGCTCACTATGCAGCTGCATGTAACAAAGCATAGATAATGACTAATTTAAGCTTACTACGCAGCTATGCGTAATGAAGCGTAAACAATGTCTAGCCTTAGTGATGAAATACGCAATGATACGCACCGCCGCGTAATGAGCGTAAAGACAAGTTATTCATGCGTCGGGAGAAAAAGTGTCGAACGTTGTGCTTCTCTGGACTCTGCCTTCGACTATTTTGGAGCTTATTATGCTCATTACGCTGCCGTATGTGATAGAGCGTAAACTTGTCCTTGAACAAAATACATAGCAAAATACACAAGAAATCACATATCACGCTGCTTAAGCTTCTCTCTATGCTGAAGCAACTATCCTTCTGATGTCGGACTATGTCGAAACACCATCACGCTGAGTGTCATTACGCTATGTCGCGTGATATAGTGTAAATAGTCAAAAGCATAGAAAGATTAGGAATCTGCACAGGAAGTTGTGGACTTGATGCTACGTGCCTCTTGGCGTTGCTCTGTCTTATTCCCCCCTCTGGAATGCTGAGATGCGCCCTTGCCTGAATTGCGAATCTTTGCCTGAGGCCGACTCGCAATTTTTAATGGTGTTTCAGTCGCACCCGTCGAGTGCACGACGCTGCCCCCACTTAAACTTGTGCCGCGCAAAGCAATGGCATGCACAATGTGAGAAAACTAGAAACCAAAAAGGAAATGGGAAAAGATGGCTACAGCCCTGAGCCTGCGACGAAGAATAGCTAATAAAGCGCAAGCACCGTCCGACCATGAAGACGAAAGTAGAAAAGTGCAGTGAAAAAGGAGGGTGCAACCCCACAACTTCCCGAGAGGTCACCCATTTCAGAACTACTCTAGCCCAAGCACGCTGAATTATGGAGTCTTGATCAGATCGGTTGCATTGGCACATAAAGGATTGCATTCATCAACTGCATGACGCTACGATCACCTAAGCTTGC
>MNCI01013615.1:4330-29238 GCA_015680685.1 Gnetum montanum
ATTAAATGTTTTCTAGTAATTAAGCTAATGAAGTAATTAAGCAAGATAAGCCAGATAGATTAAACACATAAGTATGAATACTTCGAGCGTAACATGTATTCACTTGGTAATCCTAGCAACATTATAGCTTAGTGTGCCCAATGGCATAGCACCTGGTAAACCAGTAGTGAATACATTAGTGTAGGATTTGTATGAAAAATGGGATCAACTACTTATGTTAGGACTAGCTAGAGATCAGTAGGTTAGTTACATTGGATTAGCCATTAAATTACCTTGTCTTTCTCTCTATTTAGGCACTAGGACTATAAAACATAAAACTATAAAAATAATATGCCTTAATTACACTTAACCATACTGTGTGTTTCACAATTGCAATTGGAAAGATAACAAATAACTTTAGGACAAGGTTCACTACCTAGAGGACTAGTCCATTCGAAACTATAAAGTTCACAGAATTTGACTGAATCGTGCATAAACACTTATGATTTGTATGGTTGGGCATAGGGGTACCTTATCACTTATCATTGGCGTTGTTGTTGGGGACTTTATTTGTTGAAATGTGTATTGTTTAGGATCAGTGAATATTATTTATATTTTTGGATGAAGTTAAGGTCAACATCACTCTACAATGACATATAAACTGCAAAATATCTTCTTCTTTGCATAGATGTGAAGATGTCAAACCATTGGACCCATAGGAGTGTAAAGTGGTATATACTCATCCAGATGAGCATGTACCAGACTTCACCTTCATCCTACATCAGGATGAATAGCTGCAATGGAGTGATATGGAGGGCAACATCATCTTGCCCCTTGATTGATCTGTACTTGGGATGTTGCTTCAAACTCTTAAGAAGTTTGGCATCTCAGATCATCACAAAGAATATGTTCTGAATGGTTATGACACTTGGGACTACCATCCCATTGAAACACAATGCATGTGAAATTGACACTAGGAGCAGTACCATGAATTTACAAAGGGGAAACACTTTATTAATCCCTTATTCCTACTAAACCAAGATGACAATGTGGATCCTCCTCCTAAGGGTCCTCAATATGAAAATTCTCCACCCTCTATTATTGGCGATGAAGCTGCAACCCTGAACCTATGATCCACTATTCATAAACTAGGTTTAGGAAAGAGTGATAGTCAAGGCATGGACTTGAGAAAGCATCACAATGGCAAGGGATCTAAGGATGGTAATTGTAATGAATGCAAATGTGGTGGCAGATACCATAGTGGCAGTGGTAGTCCACCTTCCTCTTCATCTTCTTCATCCAATTCAGAACATTCCTTGTCATCTTCTAGTTCTCATAGAAGCCATCATTGGGATAATCATGATGAAGGTAATCAATGAGACAGCAATGACCATGATGACCACCAAGACTGAACGGGTGGTCGAAACTATCATCGACATCATCAATGCAGCGATGATGAGGAACCTCTATGGCAACTTAAAGAATGATCAACATTGTAGAGGTAGTAAAGATTCCAACTAGGCATGTAAAAGATAGTCAGATCAAGAACTTATACATGAATAATATTCCAAGATTTGAGGGGGGATACAAATCTAATCCACAGACACATCTACAAGTTTTCCATGATGCCTGTGCCTTATAGAACATAGAAAATGAATGGTAGAAAGTCAATCTATTCCCTATGACACTCATCAAGAAAGTTGAAAGCTGGTATCGATCCTTGGAACTGGAATCCATTCATCGATGGAGTACCATGTTAGAGCTATTTAATGACAAATACCAAATGTACTCCAGAGTGTATAATCTGAGAAGGCAAATCCAAGGCTGGAAATAGGAAACACATGAACTCTTGGATACCACCATGGGTAGATACTATTCACTCTTACACCAATGCTCTAGCCATGGTTATTCTTAGAGGAAACAAGTTCATCACATCATAGATGGGCTTAGAGCAGAAACTAGAAGGACTCTTGGGGTGTATGCACAAGGAAGATTGTTTGAATTGAGAGCTCATCAAATCCAAAGGCTGATAGAGTAGGTAGCAAAAGAAGAAGGTGAGTTGCAAAAAAGAGAAAGTGTAGAAAAGTATAATATGGATCCTTCCATCAAGAAATGAGAGGTTCAATTTTGTGATGAAGAAGAGTCACCACTCGATGAAGTCATGAATAGGAAAACCTTTCCCATCCAAAAATTTATTTATGATATTTTAGAAAAGGTTGATAAATTATGGGATTCTTTAGATGAAAAATTCCAAGCTGCTATGAAGATTTCTAAAGAATCCAAACAGCAAAATAGTAATTGTAACTGTAAGAGGTGAAAAGAAGATGAATGTGCCTACCAAAAAGGTAAGGGCAAAGGTGCGGCCATAGAGGAAGTTGTCAACATCATCTCTAATGATGAAACTGATTGTGATATTTGACAATACAAACATCCAGAGGGTTGTTGCCCCATGGTGTCACACTTACAAGAGTCTAGGGGTGTATGCATTAAATCCTCAACTAGCACATAGGCTAGCACCTAGACGATTTCCTTATCCTTAAGGTAATCCAAGGCAGTTTCACTAACAACAACAAGCTTATTACCTAAGTGGAGTTCCTCCACAACCTTATGAACAATACCAACAATGGCACCAACCACAATCATGAGGAATGCCACTACCAAGGCAATAGTACCCTTATAGGTAATGAGATCCATATGGGTACTATGTTCAGCAACCTATCTCTCCAAGAAGTTTTGCAAGTCATACCTCATTTCAGCATCATTATTACCCTCTAGAGTACCACCAAACACATTCATCATCTACTTGAGGGAAAAACCCATCTCCATACCACAGTTTACACCTGTCTACACATACACCTTTGCCTTCAACCTAGTTACCTCCTGCTCCATCCATGTAGGGTGAGATTCCTTCACATCTACAAAAATGAAATGCTATAAGGGTTGTACATTCATAACTAGCTTTCCAGCTAAGTGGTTTGAATAATCAATCTAGAAAAAGACCCTTCTTCCCACCTAGTAGTTCTCTCCAACCCTCACAACCTAGTATGATTGATTTTCCTACATCTCCAATACCTTCATCCTCTGCATTAAATTCCTTTGAGTGCCCTTCAAACCAAATGCTACCTCAAATTCACATTGTGATGCTAACTCATGATATTTTTGATTGGATCAAGGTTGGTAATCTTCCCACAAAAAGATCTAACCTAGGAAGTCCACTCATTTACCTACAGATCATTAGAGATGAGTCATGTAAGGCTCTTCTTAACTCTAGTTTCGGAGTTAATTTCATCTCCCATGACATGTACAAGACCTAGAACCTACCACCTTTCAAGAAGAGCAACATCTTTCTAGAATTGGTGATTAGTCAATTATTGTTCCTCTGGCATTAATAGAGAACATTGAAACCATATTTTGTGGGTGGTCCTATCTTGCCAATTTTTTGGTGAACAAGGTTGAAAATTACAAAAGTTACTTCCCCATAATTATGGAAAGAGCTTGGTTAAGCACGATTGATACATGTATGGGCATAAGGGACCTCTCTTTAGAAATATCCAAAGAAAATGAATTTGGCAAGATAGATAAGAAGTGTATTGCATGCATCATGTACAATGATAATGGATGCAATTATGTGTAAAATATTTGGTTCATCAAAAGTACATACATTAAAGCATGCAATAATTGTGCACAAGAAATCAATATTCAAAGGTATCTATATGCAGTAGCCACAAAACAAGAGGGCACCCAGTGGTTGATAGCTGACTTAGATAGCAGCACATTATGCATGGAACCAACTGAAAGCCTAACATGTGCTTATGTTGAAGGCATGGATAAACTTGAATAAGTTCATCTCCAACTCTCTAATGAGGATGATGATAACTATTGGGGAGAGTTGTAAATCCTTAATAACTTCAAGCAGAAGTCCCTAGAGCTAAAAACTTTATCGGACGACATGAAATATGCATTTGTAAACAATGGTAAACTGATCATAATTAATGCCAAACTTGCTCCTGAACAATAAGAAAAGTTGTTAAAGATAATTAACAAATGGAGAACAACATTTACTTGGTCATATATTGAGCTAATAGGAATCAATCCAAGGATATGCTAGCATCGCTTTTACATCGACCCAACCATGAAGCCTAGAATGCAACCGTAGAGGTGGCTGAACCCCAAATTAAAGTAGATCATCAAGGAGGAAGTTGAACCCCTCAAGCTTGGGTTCATCTATCCCATTGTAGATAGTGAGTGAGTTAGTCCACTCATAATTGTGCTGAAAAAAGGTGGAAAATGATGGATCTGCATCGACTTTAGGCTATTGAATATGCAACATTTAAAGATCATTTTCCATTACCATTTTTGGATCAAGTGTTGGAAACCATATCCAAGTATTGTTATTATAGCTTCTTGGATGGTTATAGTGGCTGTAACCAAATCCAAATTGTGCTAGAAGATCAAGCCAACACAACATTCATGAGTTGCTAGGGGAGTTTTGCATATTGTAAGATGCCATTCAATCTATGTAATGCCCTTGTAACATTTCAACACCTGATCCTTAATATTTTCCAATAGCAAATCGATAATGGTGTGGAAGTCTTCATGGATAACTTTTCCACCTATGGAGCTACATTTGAGCAAGCCGTAGACCACCTTAAGAAAGCACTGAAGAGATGTGTTGAAACATATTTGTAGCTCAATTGACAAAAGATCCATCTCATGGTCCAAGAAGGCATTGTACATATCAACTCCCTCAGTGCTGAAAACATTTATTGGCAGGCCATTCTAGATACTTAGGTCCTTGCCCATCAAGTAGACTTAAAAAGCCAAGACTTACAGATTCAAGATCTTAAAGAATACATGGAGTTGGAAAATTTGTGATATGCCAACTTAGCCATGTTGACATCAGGATGCCTAAGGAATGAGCTTGAGAAGCAGGTAGTGGCCACTTACATAAGATATGATGTTGAGTTTGTCAAACATAAGAAAACATTGTAGAGATTAGAGGTTGCAAACTTTGAATTGGAGGTGGTAAAGGCTAGCTACCAAAGTTAAAAAGATGTAGAAGAAAATTTGGCTCAATGACTTACAGATTACCAAGAACTCAAAAAAAAAAAAAAAACGCTAAAGCCTATGAAGAGGAATGATGACTCTTTGCAACATGCTATGTCAAGGCCAATCAAATGTTCCCATAGCTATCATGTCCGTGGAAAGTGCCAACTCCATCAAACATTGGAACATCAACATGGAAAACTCATGATTTTTTGACAGAAGAGGAGAAACTTTAGGTTCTCCTTCAAAGGTATTAATTTCAAAATCCTAGAGCATAGGATAAAGGAAATGCACCCATGGAGGAGTCACCACCATCGGGAACCACATGAGCTCCACAAGTTTTGTATTTTGTGTTGGTGTCAAATTCTTTTTTTTCACACTGCAGCATGAAACAATCCATGGTCAATCAATAATTCCTTACCTATCCACTGTTTGTAATCAAATGAACTTGTTCCTCATTTTGTTTGACTTGACAATAAGTTTTTATTTAGTCATGGGGCTATGATGAGTCATGGTCTACCAAGCCCTAATATTAGGTATATGATATCTACTATGCAATATCAGGTAAGCGATATCATAGGCTTGAAAACGATGTTGGATATTTGATATCATTGTTCCTATGTTATTCTATAAATACAACATTGAGGTGCATGGTAGAGGAAGTTTTGGGGAGGGAGGAAGTCATTAGTTAGTTTTTAGTTTTTAGTTCTTGTAGTCAGTTTTAGTGTTCTTTTCAAGTGCATGCCCATAGTGTGATGCTTGTAATTGTACGGAACCTTTGTTCGATTGTGATGTACTTGGACATGCACATGATCGATAATAAAGATTGACATTACTCCATCATTGCAGCATTCACTTAGCTTTTAATTATTTTACTTATTGATTATTTATTACTATTTTCTTACTTAATATTTCTTTTATCATCATTTATTATTCCTTTTGTTAATGTAGAATGAGTATGCCTTAATCATGAATAATTAAGTGTAACTATGTGGTAACCTAGTAGTGTATCGAGTGATGTTCACTTGGTAATTCTAGAAGTAGTACAAAAAGTTCAAGATGTGTACAAATAGTTAGGGATGGATGCTCATCACACTTATGCTAGTTTAGATTTTATTTCCTATTTCCTATTAGGTTAATTAAGTTATCTCTTATTGTCCTTACGAGTAGCATAGTAGTAGGGATCACATCATACACCTTGCTTTGGACTAAACCATACTTGACAAAGAAAATACTAGTCCAAGTGGGAAGACAGTGAACTACGATCAATGTATAATTGTCTAGGTGCCACAACTAGTCCATTCGAGGAGTTCGATTGGATCGTGCGTACATGCTCATATTCATATGGTTGAGAATAGGGGTACCTCACCACTCATCATATCCAAAATTGGTAAGAACTATGTTTTGCTATTCCTTATTCATTTTTCTATGAGATGTATTTTATGCTATAGCTATATTGTGTATTAAGTTTATGATTGTTATTTTTGTTATTTTTAGTGCCATAAGTCACATGGGATCCAACTTGAGACATGGAGTTCAAATCCTTCAGTAAACTTCCTCCCAACACCACACATGTCCCCTTGAAGCTTTACAAAACTACCATTGATCTAGTATTTTCATGTGCTAAAGCTTCATGGAAGATTTAGGGGTCTAACAAATCTCTATGAGAATAAGTTATGACCTTAAAGGAGGAAAATAAAAGGTAAGTTGAGAAGACCTAGGCTCTCGAGGAGTGTAAGGCCTTCATGGATGTCCAAGTGAAGAACTCAAGGGCCTTATGGACCAAAGAGATCACGTGGGCCCACTACAAAAGAACACTATCCATGATATGATTTCTCTCTCTTAGGAGTTGCATGAGCAACAAATTCAGATGAACTTGATCTCTCAAAAGGCAGAAGATTGTAAAGATTACAATGCTTAGGTCTTGGAGTGGGGTAAGACATAAAGTAACCACAAGCATTAGAATGCCTATTTGAAATAGTTGAAGATGGAGACAACCTAATGAAATAAGAGGGAGATGTTCATTCAGGGCATTCAAGGTAAGAGTGCTTTTAACTTCTTTCAAGGCATTCTAATAGTGGTGGAGTCTCCTACTCCACAAATTACCATAGCCATAGATGAGGTCACTATGGCTATACTCTCATAAGAGCCACCATCATGGACATGTGTGGATAGAACCAACATCCTAATGAGCATCAAATTAGGGGACATTGACTAGGCCAACATGATAGAAGACTAGATTCTCCAACATGTGGAGACTGGCCTTCATCATCTTTCCCAAGAGTTCATAGATCCAGATTCTTCATAGGTGTGATGGCTTTCATGTTTTGCATTTTTTAAGTTTTATTTTATTATATATATATATATTAGTTTTATGTTTTTTGTTTTTCATATTTCATGTTATGATTTTGATTATGATGATTAATAACTAGTTATGTGTTGCTATCTCATAGGCATTTTATGATGTTGGTGGCCCTAGTGATGTAGGAAATGATGATGATGATGCACCTCCTCCTTCTCCTTCGAATGCTCCTTGGGCATCATCAAATGAATGATGTGATAGTATTTAGTGTTTATTTCATTTTATGCTTATGGCTTATGTTAGCCGATACTTGAGTTGAGACATTTTATCATTTATGATTGATAGTTTTAACATTTATGCCACACAATGTTGCCATGGCTAAAGTATTTTATTTTAAGATGTTTTAAATTTTAAGTTTTGGTTTTGGTTTTGGCTATATACATTGTTGATTACTTTATTTTTTTAAAGGTTCTATGGTTAAAAGTGTTGAAAATGTCTATGCAAAATATGGCTACGTTGGCTATGTTAAGAACTATGAGATTATGAATGAACAAGAGTTACCACACAATCATTGCATTCATTATTTTTCCTCATTTTACAATCATTTTTTTGTTTGTAATTGGTCAAAGTTAGCTATGCATCAAAGTCCAAAGATCAAAAAACTCAGTTTCATTCTTTCCTTATGATTGTTGTTGTCTTTTGTTGCCCTATGGGATTGATGTACTTCTTGCAAGAAGGCATCTTGTTTGAGCTAGTTGGGATCCTGTGGGATTGATTGTTGGTGTAGCACCACAACATTTTGGAGTGGAACTCAAGTTGTAAAGATTGTGGGATCCTAAAAATCACATTCTAAGCTTATCAGAACCTTGTGGCATTGAGTGGATTCATAACATCAAATCACTTTGAAGTCGAGCTTAGAGCTTGTACAGGGTGTGGTATCCTTCAAACCACATTTGAGAGCAACAAAGTCTAGAAGTGTGCTTGTGAACTACCCTCCGAGTATGGACTACTCAAGTTGGGGAACCACATTAAATTTGATATGTGTGATTTGTCTCAATGAATTTTAATTTTGGGAACTTATTCATCCTGCCCACCTTCTAAGTTCAACAATCCTCATACTTCTCCTAGAAGGGGAAGAAGAAGGGAACAATATCCAAGAGGTAAAGATCATGGTAAAGATATTTGTTATAATTATGGGGAATTAGCTCATAGTAAATGGGAATGCAAAAAGCCAAAGAAGAATTCCTATAAGGGTAAGGAAATTCAAACTATGCAAGAAGATGAACCTAAATCGTCAAAGAAAGTATGTGAACATGAGCCTTTGCTATAATGATAAGTGCATATTGAAGAAAGAAAAACTGAAATATAAGAAAAAAAGAAATAAAATCCAAGAAAAAAATTGTGAGAATGAAATGAAAAATTTTGAGAGATGGAACGAAAAACTAGGCATGACTGATGAAGAGCTATGTTATTCCATTCTATCTCTAATGCATGTGCTTGATTACAGATCTAATAGAACTCTTTGCAGATTTGGAGATGATAAAAAGTAATGCAAAGGAAAAGAAATTAGATCTATGTGTTGATATGAATCTAAGGGATTCTTAGTGTTTCAAGGGGACAATAGGAAGGGGATACAAATGTGTCAATAGATAGAAAAGAAAATTCATAAGGACTCCAATGAATTGAAAATCATAGAGTCTTCTAATTGTTGTTGAAAAGTGATTATTTTTCAAAGAAGATATTTTTATAAATTTCTCCAAAATACTAGAATATTCCGAGTGCCAAAGCTAAATGTTAACTAATCTCTATTTATTTATGGGTGTCCTCTTATCTATAGGGCATAAGTACCTCATAGATTGTGAAGAAATGATGCATTGGGGTTCACATAGAAGAAATGACATGTGTAGATGAAGGAGATGTAAAAAATATAATTGGTGTAAGAAATAATGTCAAACATTAAAACTAAAGGTTGGAATTGATAAAGCTTAAAAAGCCATAGAATGTACCTAAGACTGTAACTTATGCAGAAAAAGCCAAAGTGGATATAACACTAAGATCATCTTAAAGAAGCATTATGAAGGGTTGGCATGTTAGATGAAGAGAGATAAGATCTTAGAGCTTGTGTGAAAAAGATACTTTTTATCTAATATGTTTACCAAAATTTTTCAATTTATAAAGAAATGCATGACATGTCAGAACTTTAAAGGGGAAAAGGAGTAGATGGCCATTATTTGATATTTCCTTTTCCTAAGTCATCATGGAAGAGTATTGTTGGAAAATTTTGACCATTTTAAGGAGTAGGAATATGATATCAATAGATATGGAAAAATGATATATAAGAAAAAAAAAGATACACATTTGAAGACCATAAGTAACATTGCCTATCCAGTTTTGGAAAATGATCCATTTAGTGCTACTCTTTTGGTTGTTATATTCATGTGGAGTGTAATTGGGGGTATGAGATGAATTATTTCTTAGCTCTCAGTATCTCTGGAATATTGAGCTAAATTGAATACATAGGCAAATAAAATTTTTTTTGATTGAAGTTAATTTAGCATAAGCCTATTATAGGTCCTTATGTTTACGGATGCTAGTGAAAATAATCAACTTAGAATAAGAATTTTGACAAAAACTCCTGGCTAAAGTTATTAGTAATTTAACAAGATTTTTGTTGAGAAATGCACTACAATGTTACCAAGGGAAATTCTCTGTGACTAACTTTTGGAGTTTTGCTCTATAAAGTGAAAGAAAATAGTTGAAACTAGGGAATAGTAAAGGTCTACAATTGATTTATGAAATAATATTTAAAGTTACTGGAACAACAATGAACTAAGATTTAACATTATTAAACCAAAATCCTTACTCCAACAAGAGAAAAAATAATTAACATAACTATTCATCTTAATTATTTTTGTTCCATAAGAAAAGGCATCTACTCAAGGGAAAAAATTGGATTTTTACTAGTAACATTGCATCATGGCTCTTCCCTACACAAATCATCAAAACCAATGAATTCCTCACTCACCTATGCATGGAAAATTTGATAGTAATGACTAGAATTTTTAAACAAAAATGGATAACCTTAATGCATGGCATTGTTGGTAATATGGCCAAGGTAAGCCAAAAAACATAGAAAGGTGATTAAACATTCAATGGTGGTTTAGTTTAGTCAGAGAGGGCCAATTGCAAACCTTAAAAGAAACAACCAAATAATTAAAACGGATAGTTCAAATTCCAACATTGATGGAAACAACAGAGGTAGTGCTGACATAGGGACAATGATGGTTGGAGGTGTGATTTTTCCCCAACAACAATGGAGTTTGAAACACTAGTATTTGTAGGATAGAGATGAACCAATAGGTGGAGCTTAAAACATTTTTGCAATTACTAAAACACAAAAAAAACATGCTAGGGGTGTTGGATGAGGTTGCGAATCTAACATGTGCCTTCTCATCACGGTGNTACATCTTATCACTCAAAATTACCTTGGAACAAAGTTCAGAGATGCACAAGTTCCATATCTGGGCTCTAGCTACCTTTTTGATCGTATTTGACCTCATTTTGCATTGATTTTGGTTCTTCATGCTAAAACCCCTCTTTTCTACCTAGGCCAACATGGAAACAAGGGAAGAAGGCTTCATAACGTGCTTTTTGGCCTGTACAGATGTTGAAAGTGCTTAATTTTGATGGATATGACCCTATGCTACCTTAGGAAGGTCTTGGAACCTAAATTTTGTACTTATGAGCACTCCAAAACCTATTTTCCTTGGTTTCTACACTAAGGATCCCTATCTCCATGCTAAGCCTAGAGTGGAAGCCTCAAAACACTTGATTTTTTAATCCAAACAGCCCAAAAACAATCCTAATTGATGCCTGAACACACCTAATAGCTTAGTAGGCTCAAAACATGGCCTATTAAGGCCTAAAACTGGGAAAAACCTAACCATCTTTAGCTTATATTAACTAAAGTTTTTCATATAAAACCTATTTTGCCTTGTTATTAGCTTATTTTTTGACTTATGTTGCCTTGTTGACCTTGTTAACATTCTATGACCTTTATATAGCCTTATATGTTTATCTTATTATAGCTCTATGTACCTTTTTTTGGCCTATAAATGGTATCAAATAGTGGGGTTTGACCTTCCCTGACCACCATTTGACACCATATCATCATGGCCTGCTAAGGCCTTAAACTGGCATCCTAGTCCACCAAGACTATAAACTATCATCATGGCCTACTAAGACCTTAAACTAGCAAATTTGTGACCTTTATTGATAATTTGTAGCCTTATACTTTCCCTTGCTTGATCTTTATGTGATCTTTGTTTACCTCTATTTGCACTTTGCTAAATGGAACTTAGCTCATTGATGGCCTTGGATGGCCTTGATTGCATTATATTTTCATGTGTTTTATGGCATTTTAAACATTTTTTATTCGCTTTTATCCATGTGCCACTTAATATGCTTTTGGTTGACATGTAGGATTAGAGTATGAGTACGTGGGAGCAAATTAGTTTCCCCTTATGTCTGCATGGACCTCACAGTTATATTAAATGATGTATCAACCTTGATTACCTAGATCTTGAGCCTAAGAGTCTTGTAGATCACATAGCCTTAATAGAGAAAACTCTAGAATGGAGTAAAAATCTAATGAAAACCATTGAATTAGAAGTAGGAGACATAATTTAGGACTCTCTAGTTGAGGTTCCTATCACAACACATAGTGGTGAGGAGAAAACCCTTAAACTAAGTTGGTCACTAGAGCCTCAATGTGTTCAAGATATCACCAAAGTCTTACAAAATAACATTTAGGAATTTTCCTATTCATATGAAGATATGCTAGGCCTAGACCCATGTATAGTCCAACACAACATCATACTAGATCCTAGCATTAGACTAGTTAAGAAAAAAGTGTGCAAAATTAGACCTAATTTGGCCTTGGTAGTTCATGATGAAATCTCAAAGCTCTACCAAGTAGGTTTCATTAGGGATGTTGATTACGTAGAATGGGTATCCAACATAGTGGTAGTCCCTAAGAAAAATGGGAGTATCCTTATTTGCATTGATTTTTGAGACCTAAATAAAGTAACTGTCAAGGATGAATTCCCTTTGCCTAGTATTAATCAACTTATCGATACTACAACCAGATATGCCTTGTTGTCCTTTATGGATGGATTCTTGGGATATGACCAAATTAGGATCAACCCAGAGCACCAACTTAGCATGACCTTTATGACCTCATGGGGTACTTTTTGTTATACCATGATGCTCTTTGGCCTTAAGAATGTTGGAGCAACATACCAAAGATCCATGACCTATATATTTAGTGATTACATGTTAAGTTTGCCTAATGATTACACAGATGACATACTTGTGAATTCTAAGATAGATTATGACCATGCTAATGACCTAGATCTTATTCTTAAATGATGCCTCAAATATGAGCTTAGGCTCAATCCTAAGAAGTGTGTCTTCGACATCAAGACCAGTAAGATTCTTAGCTTTGTAATCTTTGAAGTAGGGATACGTGTAGATCCTAATAAGGTTAAGGCCATATCCAAATTAGCAACACCTATGAACCTTAAAGAGCTTCGAGGATTATAAGGTAGATTATAGTTTATTCATAGGTTTATTGCTAGGCTTATGGATAAATAATAGGTCATGCAATAATTTCTTAAGAAAGGAGTTCACTACGAGTGGATGACTCAATGCTAAGAGGCCTTTGAAAACCTTAAGCAAGAGTTGATACAACTACTGATAGTCTATCCTCTGTAAGAGGGTAAACCATTTTACATTTATCTCACCATCTCTAATACATCCATTGCCTCTCTACTCTATCAGAAATGTGATGATAGAGAAGAAATGCCTGTATACTACCTTAGCTATGCATTAGTTGCCCACGAGACCTAATACCTTGAAGTGTAGAAGTATTGTCTAGCACTAGTCTTTTCTTTGAAGAAATGGAGATACTACCTCTTCAAAAGCCAAGTCAAGGTAATTTGCAAGGACAAAAATGACCAACATCTATGAAAGGAGTTGTATAGCTTGATGCAAAGCCATAACCACAGAGTTCAACCTCCATTATGTCTCTCAATTCTCAACAAAAGGTCAAGCTATAGCCATACAACTCACAATTCCACTTGTTGATGACCAAGTAGCCATAGACCCTAAGTTCCCTGATGAACACATTAACATAGTTAGCCAAGTGCTTGAGGGTTATGAGGTAGTCATGAACTTTGATGGAGCTTCAATTGCCCATGGGGCTACTGCTGCTACCATCATACCTTTTCCATCAAGTGAGATCTAACTCTTTTCCTATTATTTTATGTTCCAATGTACCAAAAATATAGTAGAATATGAGGGTTTGATTAGAGGAATAATGGTAGGAATTAGATGCTTAGCCATCAAAGGTGATTCACAACTCATGGGTAACTAAGTAACTAAAGTCTATGCATGCAAAGTTAATGCTTACAACCTTACNCAACTCATGGGTAACCAAGTAACTAAAGTCTATGCATGCAAAGTTAATGCTTACAACCTTACTATGACCTAGGGAAGCAATTATTACAATTCATAGATGTTGATGTCCAACACATACCTAGAAACAAAAACACCATAGTTGATGCAGTTGCAACATTTTCTTTTAGCATGATGTCACATGTGTTTAGCAGCCTACCTTAATCGTGGACTATGCTGCTCCCATCACACAAAACATTGAGGATACTTTTGTGGCTATCGTTTAGACTACTCCTCCCAAGGAGTGGTATGATGATATCATATTTTACCTTATACACGGTGAGTCCTCACAAGAACTAACTACTACTCAAAATAACATCATATGTAAGTGATCAAAGTAGTATATCATCATCGGTGATACCACATTATGATGATGACCCTATGATGGCATACTCCTAATGTACTTAGGTAAAATTGAAGCCAGAGTAGTCCTAGAGGAGGTTCACAAAGGTGTTTGTGGAGGACATATAAGACCTAAGGCCATGGCTTCTAAGATTAAATGGTTAGGATACTATTGACCCCATAAAGAAAATGACTACCTATAAAAGGTTAAGTGATGTGACACATGCCAACGATATAGAAACCTAATACATGTATCATCAACTGAGTTACATAGAACCTAGATAACATGCCTATGTTAATTATGGGGGTTGGATATCATTGGACCTATAATGCCTAAGTATTTTGTAGGACATAGCTTCATCATCATTGCAATCGAATACTTTACCAAGTGGGTTGAGACTATTTCTTTAAAGAAGACCACATTTGAACAAGTTTGCAAATTTATCCTAGATAACACTCTAGCTCATTTTGACATACCCATAATCATAGTTACAGATAGTGGACCTCAATTTAGTAGCCAAGAAACTAAGGATTTCTATCACAACCTAGTTTTTAAGCATTATTTCTCATCACATTACTACCTTCAAGCCAATGAATAAGTAGAAGCAAGCAACAAGGCCATCATCAACTTGCTCAAGAATATGCTCAACAATAGTAAGCATAACTAGCATCAGTGGCTTGTTCATGTACTATGGGCATATAGAACAACTTATCACATGGAAACCTACATTATAGCCTTGTTTATGGTTTTGAAGCTATTTTACCTCTTGAATTGTAGGTGCCATTGCTTTGAGTAGCCTTGATTAAATTCATCAATAATAAGCAAAATAAGGAGTTGCAAATGGCAACCCTAGATTTAGTGGAGGAGTAGTGTATGGAAGCACTTGTTCACATCAAGCACTATCAAGAGGGGTAGAATTGAAAACATCACCATAACTTGACCATGTGCAAGACCAAGGAGGGGGACCTAGTCCTCAAGGCTATCCATGAGCATGCGGACAAATTCTTAGATAACTAGGAAGGGCCCTTTGTTATCACCTAAGCTTATGGGAATAGAGCATTTAGAATAGCTAACATGAATGAAAATGAGCTAACCAATCTAGTCAATCATTCCTATCTAAAACCACACTTCATGTAGCTGAAAATCATCAACAAGCGAGCCTGTTTTCAATGGTTTGTTATGATCTTAAAATGGAAACACAACCTACCAAGGTCTTAAATTGGCACCATGACCCACCATGGCCTTAAATTAGAAACTTTGGTGACCTAGATAGCTTGATTCTTATATGATATGTATGCATTGTATCGTTATAATATGTAGTGGTGTTTTGTATTCTTTGTTGATGCCTCTTACGTCAATCCTCCAGACACCAACAAAGAGGGACCATTGAAATGCCACAAAAATTTGCATGTTATGATCAATCTTCATCATGTAGCTTTCACCCCATGAAACCTGAGGTAAAAATTCATTATAAATATGAAAATTGTAATCCATAGTGGGAAATTTCAAATACTCTTTACTTTTGGGACTAGAAAAATGCCTCATAGATGGTCAAAGCCTCATTTCCAAGTGAAAAACATCACCTAGTGTTTAAATTTGGGCTTGGGTGGGATGGGGGTGCATCAAAAATCCCTTTTGGAATGCCAAAAAAGGAAATTTGATGGGTTTTATGAGGGTTATACATTTTTCTACACTGGAAACATGTGTAGTAGGGTAAATATCATTTACCCCTAGCGTGGAAGGATGGGGGTTTTGGAAACTTTCCCTCTTTAGCATGAAGATCACATGCACAACCTAGAAACTTTTGTCCCTTAGCATGGAAGTTTTTCCCTAGTGTGGGATCTTCATCCCTAGTGTGGAAAATTCAATCCCCCAGCGTGGAAGCCACAAAAGCCAAAATTCATCACTTCATGCACTTTAATGTTGACTAGCCACTTCAGCATGTATGGTTAAGAGCTCAGCATAGAAGATTCATCTCTAGTGTGGAAGGTGTGCCCCAGTTACTATTTACAATAAATAAAATGACCATGAAAGGAAGTACTTACTATGTATAGTAACCCCCCAAATTTGGGCACCCATATCACCTAAATTTGGTAGCCAATTTGTAGCCATTTTTGTAGCTAAATCATAGCCATTTTGCATATTCTTCATGGCCCAAAGAACCTATTAAAACCAACCTTAAACACCATTTACAAGTTTAACAATTTTTTCAAGGTTTCAAAATTTTGATTAAGTTAAGCATTATTAAGCATTTTTTGGAATACACACAACATTCTTCATAATTCCATACTTGGGGCATTCTTAGGCACTCAAGAGCTCTTGCAAGTTCCCATACATGCATTCTCTTGAACCCCAACATGGAAGCATTGTAGCCTTGAGATTTGTGGATTTTGGATGTCAACACTACACCTTTGGGATTTTCAAGCCCTAGTGTAAGCAATTGGGCATCCAAAATTTCCACTTTTCTCATCCTCCTAGTAGTGATCCAACTTGCAAATTTGAGGTTGCAGTAGTGAAGGAAGGTTCGATAGCATCAGGAGTGGCTTAGCACCCAAATCATGGAGCAAATCACATCGGCTTCAATGGGCTTTGAACTCTTGCATAAGTAAACCCCCTTTTTGCTCATATAGGCACCATTTGGATACATTTCACTAACTTATTCATTATTATTTCTCAATAAGGTTTTAAGTTTTAAGTTCTGTGTTCAAAAAAAAAATTATTTTCTATGCATTATTTGGATCTATTTGTATTCTCATGTTTCACATTTTATAAGTCCTTGGTTGATCTATCGGACCAGCTAGGGTACTTAAATCCCATTTTTCTCATAGAGACCCTGGGGATTCAAGGTTGGAAAATTGTTGCATTAAGGATCCTTGGTTTTTCCAGTGATCAAGGTTTTCGATCACTACAAGTGATAACATAAGTTTAAAGAGGTAATATATGCACAAGTGGCAAGGTTATAATTTAAATGGGTGGCTCTATAGAGCTTTATTTGTTCAAAATAAATTTCCATGAGAAGGTTGTATAAAAACCTAACAAAATTTCCTAAATATTTGTATTCAAAAGAATACTTTCCAATTGTGGCATATATTTCTCCAACTTTGGTAGCTTCCTCTGATAACTTTGATGATATTTCTTATCAAGGGAACACTTGGTAATCATAGCTTAAATTTCTCATAATCCCCATGGAAACTATAACTCCTGAGGTGGCTATAAATAACTTTATTTAGAGGTGTTTTCTTGTGTTTATTTATCTTGCTTAAATATTTGAGATTTCACAAAAATATAATTTTATTTTTTCTCTTTATAAGTCCATTGAATCTCACTCTCTTTCTAGTTTTCTTGTGGAATCTTTTCTTTGAGAGAAATTAGATGTAGATTGGCAAAATTATGTCAAACATTTCTGCAAAATTTTATTTGTTACAAGTAGGTATTATAAGGATCATATAGACTAAGTGATTGAACAAAATAGGAATCTTTAGCAACTCACAATATTTGACAAACTTAGCCAAATCTCTTTTATGATAGCTGATTATAGTTTTATATACAACCCAATCATTTCAACATTTGCAACTACAAACACATACTCACATCTAGTACATTTCATAACTACTAAGTTTATTTGAAGGTATTTAGGACTTGGTGTTTCCAAAGACCAAGAAGCACCTAAACCCTATTTGAAGAACACCTTCGATCCCATGACCTCCTGAAGGTCATGAGACCTTGAGGTCCTCCACATTGGCAGTTTGATTCCAAATGGTTGCCAATAGTTCTTTTGGCACTAGAAGAAGGGTTCAAAATTTATCCTCTAAGTTCATAAGCCTAATAATCCTAGAAGACCAATATTTTTGTATTGCTAAAATAACTTTAAATAATTATATACTATTTTGGGTTCATAACCAAACATATTGATAGTTTGGAAGATTTCAAAGGTTCTAAAGAATTCTTAATTATAAGATTGATTACTAATCATAAGAAGAATAGAAGAAGGTTTTTAAGTTTGGAAGAAGTGGTGAAGTAAAGAACACAAGGATAAGAAGATTACCTCTTGTGTCTAGTTTATTAGTCTATAAGATAATATCAAAGAAGTATAAGAATTCAATGATCAAAAGAAATTTTAATAGGATGGAAAATCCTTGGCAAATAATTACACTATTAGGATTTCAAAACTACAATGATATTCCTACGATAGTTTACGAATATTTTCTTGATGATTTTAGTCCTAGAAAAGCTTACTCAGTTGAATAATACATTCACTTTTTTGAGTTAGCTTTAGCTCATGCAAATATGCAACATCAAGATCAAGCTTGTAGGTTGTTTGTGGAAAATTTAAAATATATGGCTCAAATTTCTATTCAAACTTGCCAAGTAACAATATCACAAGTTGGGATGATATGAAAAATATTTTCTTGGCCTAATATGGCAATTGATTGGATCAACAAAAATTGTACTATGGGCTAGTACAAGCTAAGCAAAGAGTTAAAGAGTCTATTAGATATTTCAATATTAAGTTTCAATGAATTTGTGGACTCTTTCAAAAAAAATATAGACCATCAAATGTAGTGCTTAGGGATACTTATCTTAAGGTTGTTAATTCCAATATTTTAATTTGATTAAGAAGAACTCCAAACTTTCTAACGTTGAATGACTACTTTAGCAAAGCTATAGAGTTAGAAAAATAACTAAACTTGAATCCTGAAGAGATTGTTATAATNAGAAAAATAACTAAACTTGAATCCTGAAGAGATTGTTATAATTCAAAAAAGAGAAGAGAAAATGACGATTCCCATGCAAGATTTTGCTCAACTTAAAGCATTACTAGATCCATCTCATGTTAAGATAGAGAAAGAATTTGAAAAGGGATAGTTAATAAGAGACTTGTCCAACAAAGTAGTAAAACTATAAAAAGCTTTGGTAAAAGTTAAAATCAAAGAGGAAAAGAAAAATAGAAAAAATAAGCATCAAGATACTAAGTTAGTAAAATATGAGGATGAAAGTGATGTTGTTATGTCCAACTTTCTTGATATTGAATTGGATAATGAGTTATCTAGTGTTAATTATGCAACTGAATCTTCTAACAATGGATCTAGCGATACTTCTTCTGTATTAAGTTCTAAAGAAGATATATCATTAGATGAAAAGTGTAACAATAATCAGGAAAATGGGTATAATTTTCAATAAAAAGAAAGATTAACTACTTCCAAGCTTCCTAATGTTATCTTTGATCCATCCACTAAGAGAAATATTTTTGAAGCAAGTAGAATAGAAAAAAAATGAAAGTAAATAAGATCAGGTAGAGAAAAGTACTCATAATCAATCTTTTAATAAATGAATAAAGAAACCAAGATTTTATGAAGATGGAGAATATGATCTAATTGAAGATCTTAAACATATTAGAGAAAATATTAGCATATATCAATTGCTACAGATAGAAGATGAACAAAGAAAAGTTTTAGAGTTTATTAAAGGTAAAATGAAAGTTGGAGAGTAATAGTTAAGCTATGTGTTCAACAATGATGAGAAAACAAAAGCTAGCTATGATTTTACTCTTAATAAGGAAGATCCTTATTTTCTTTTGACAATGAAGTTAAAG
The DNA here is from genome assembly GCA_015680685.1 of Gnetum montanum. Classification (NCBI taxonomy): domain Eukaryota; kingdom Viridiplantae; phylum Streptophyta; class Gnetopsida; order Gnetales; family Gnetaceae; genus Gnetum; species Gnetum montanum. Next base: position 24,110 of record MNCI01013615.1, read on the forward strand.
AAGAAGTATCTTCACAATTGTTTAGTTGATTCTGGATTTACATCTACTATCATGTCATTATCTACATGCAAGAAAATTGGTTTGATTCCTAAAAAATCAAATAAGAAGATTGCCTAAGTGGATAAAAGTAGATTGAAGATTATAGGTTAGTTACCCAATGTATTATTAGAAATTATTTTCAAACCTGTATCAAAAGAAAAGTAACTATTCAAGTGGTAGACATACCATATTCACATAGTCTTTTGTTGAGTGGAAGTTGAAGTAAATATTTCTCTGGTTACATTTCAATAGATTATTCCCATATGTGGCTACCTTGGAAAAAAGATCCAAATCAAATATACATATAAAATGAACCTTTGATGAGTGAAAACATTAATTTGAATGAAAAGGATAAGGTTATTAAAACAAAAGCTTTTGAAACCAAAAGCTGCATGCTGTAAAAAGTTAATAACTTAGAGAAAGAAGAATCTCAAGATGAGAGCAAATGAGAACTATACTTTGAAGGTTATTGTAATTTTAAAGATAAAGAAGTTGGAATAGTTTTAGTAGAGGATGATTTCCCAAAAATATTCAAGGTAATTCATCTATCTTTCCCTTGTACTAACAACAAGGCTGAATATGAAGCTTTATTTATTGGAATTAAAATAACATTGGAAAAAAGAAATCAAGGAAATCACTATAAAAGGAGGCTCAAGATTAGTTGCTGAATAAATTAAAGGTAATTGTGTGGTAAAAAACGCATTCTTGTGACCTTATAAAAACTTGTTTGCAAAATGTTGGATCAATTTCATTGCTATAGAATAGAACATATAGGTAGGAAGGATAATTATATAGCAAATGACTTAGCAAAAGCAATTTCAACATTAGATGTGAAAAGAATAGAAGGTTATGAAGGTGTAATGATCGAAAAAGGACATTAGCCATTGGTATTAGATAATATAAGGCATTTACAAGTATTTGAAGATGATGATCAAGTAGTTAGGTTTATGAAAAACAAGCAAAAATTCAAAGGTTAGATTATACTTGAAATAACATCAAGGTTTAAGACAAATTCCATTCCCAAAAAGATGATTGATTATGAACATGAACTTAGCAAAAATTTGCTTACCCAAAAAGATACATGAAATCTAGATGATCAAGCTTATGAAGTAGTAAATCTTGGGTCTACTAAGATACCAAAGATGTTAAATGTCATAAAGGAAAAGGATTCAGTCTTCAAGAAAAATTTGTTTTCACTTTTGAAAAATAATTTGGAAAATTTTGCTTGGTCTTATGATGATCTTAAAACTTTTAGACCAGATTTGATGACACATAACATTCCTTTAGTAAAAAATTGTAAGAAAATTAAACAAAAATAAAGGAAATTTAATCCATCATTTGAGCTAGCTATGGAAGCTAAGATCAAGAAGTTATTACAAGCCTGAATCATATATCCAGTTTGATATTCAACATGGCTTTCTAATCTTGTTCTAGTAAAAAACAAAAATGATGATATTTGACTTTGTGTGGATTTCAGGAATTTGAATGAAGCTTTTGAAAAAGATAAATACCCACTTCCTAAAATTGATGAAATTTTGATCAAAGTATCAGGTTGTCAAGTATATTCTTTCCTAGATGATTTTTTAGGCTATATTCAAATCATGGTAGATAAAGGCGATAGATATAAAACAATATTTATCACCAAGTGGGGAACTTTTGCTTTTCAAAGAATACCATTTGGATTCTCAAATGTTGGATCTACTTTTCAAAGAGAAATGGATTTAGCCTTTAAAGGTTTAATAGGTGAGTTCATTGTGGTTTATTGGGATGATATTACTGTCTTTTCAAAAAAGAAAGAAGATCATATTGGTCATCTTCAACAAGTTTTTAATAGATGTCGTGAGTATAGTATTTCATTAAATCCTAAGAAATGTATCTTTGGGGTTAAATTTGGAAGTTTAATAGGTCATGTAATCTATTAAGAGAATTTGCTATAGATAATTCTCAAATTATAGTAGTACAGAATATCAAGCATCCCATTAGCAAAAAGTCTCTTAGATCTTTCTTTGGAAAGATAAATTTCATTAAGAAATTTATCCTTGGATTCACTAAAATTACTAAACCTTTGATGCATATGCTAAAGAAAGATGTCCTAGTAGAGAAAACACTAGAATCAGAGAGAGCCTTAGTAGAAATCAGAAACGTTATCCAAGAAGCTTCATACATGGTAAAGCCAAAATTAAAGGAAGACTTTTGATTATATGCTGTTTCTTCAAATGATTTAGTTGCTATGATTTTAACTCAAAAAGATGAAAGTCATGATGAACTAATCAGATTCTTTGGATATCAATTGAAAGGTTTAGAGCGAAATTATTCAGATTTAGAGAAACAAGCATTCGTGGTTATTAAGGTACTTCAAGATTTCAAATATTACTTGGAAAGCTCATTAGTTCATATTATGCTAATTGAGCCTATATTCAAACAATTTTTAGCCCAAAATGATACTGGATTAAAGAGAGGAAAGTGGATCATAAAGCTTCAAAGTTACAAATTTTCATAAGAAATATGAAAAACTATTAAAGAAATGTGATTAGCCAAGTTAATGGCTAGAGAATATGAAATATGTATGTTTAAGAATCATGAAGAAGATTGGTATGACAAGATTCTAGAATTCCTAGATGCATAAAAAGTTTCCAATAACTTAACTGCAAGTCAGGAGAGAGCTTCCTTTAAAAAGGAAAATAAATCTATGGTTAAAGATGGTATTTTATATAGAAAGAATTTAAGAGGCATTTTGTTTGAATGTGTTCTTAATGATCAAATTGGTCCTATCTTAGAACAATTCCATGATCATTCCAATTTTTTTTATGAATCTCCAAAGTCCACAATGCAACATATACTTCGTTATGGTATTTAATGACCTAGTATGTATTAATATATTAGTTTAAAAATTCAAATATGATACAAATGTCTAGTTCATGGACCAAAGATCAAAAAGGCTAGAGCTCTTTTAAAATCAGTAATTGTAGATAGAGCATTTTAGCAATGGAGCTTAGATTTTATTGGTACAATTACCCCTTTAAGAGTTGGACATAAGCTTATTATCACATATATTGATTACTTTACCAAATAGTTTGAAGCAAAGGTTCTAAAAATAAGTTTAGCATTAGATTTGATTAAGTTCTTAAAAGATCGTATTCTAAGTCATTTTGGTCTTTCTAAAGTATTGGTATTTGATAATGGACCCACTTTTCAATTTAAAGAATTTATAACATGGGAATTAGGAAAATCCATCTTTCTATTTTCCTCTTCAAATTATTATCCTCAAGGAAATGGCTTAGCTGAATCTATAAATAAAAAGCTTATTTCCTACATTAAAATGTCTATGGATTGTAATCTAGGAAATTGGATTGATTATCTACAATCTGCATGATGGATTGATTGTATCAGATTTAAGAAGGCTATAGAAATGTCAACTTATAACTTAGTCTATGGTTTTTCTGTAAGAATTACGAACAAGATTATAAGTTTAGCCTTAGATTTTGTGAAAAACATAGTGAGAAATAGATTAAGATAGAAGTTTCATGACCTTGCTCATCAAAAGAGAAGCCAAAATGGATAGAGCTAAAGATAATTTACTAAAGAATGCTTTTCAAGTCAAAATATGGTTTGATAGAAATTTGTTGAAGAGAACTTTTAAGGTTAGTGATTTAGTATTATTATGGGATATGAAGAAGAAAAATAAGTTTTTAGCAATATGAACTGGTCCATTTCAAATCAAGGAACAATTATCTGGCAATACATACAAATTAGTGACACTAGATGGAATAGAGTTGAAGTTTTCATATAATGTCTTGCATATAAAACATTATTATGGACAACTGCCTACAACTTTATATATATATATAGTAATATGTAATATTTAGTATACATAGTATTACATAATAAAATTTTGTATATATATGCTTAGTGGTAATATAAATAATAAATAACATATATATAGTCATATATAATATTTAAACATAACATGTATATCCTATACATATGCTTAGATAATTCTATATATAATATTATTAAAACATGTATATGTTAGAGTACTAGTTTAAGTATATTTAATTTAAAGTGTTAGTTTAAAAATTTAAATTTAGATTATTTCAGGTAGTCATTACTTGTAAGTGGAAGTGATGGTTAGATGACTACTTAGAGGAAAATTAATCTCAACAACCAAATAGTGGAATTTAAATTTGCCAACCATATAATGATGAAAAGATAATTAATTTTGGCTAAGTGGAAAAGTTGGTTATTGAAATCGGTGGGAATTTCAAACTTGCCTTAAACTATATAAGGAGATGTGAATTGCTTAGAGATGTATCATTTTTCAATTCAAGGCTTAAGTGAGAAAGCTAGTGAAGTATTTGAGTGTGAGGAAGAAAAATGGTACTTAAAGAGAGGGAAATCAGAAGGCCTTTTATCCCATATGTTGTGGGATATTTTCCAAAACATGTATTGAGAGCTTATTGTAAAGCAATTGTTTGTGGAGTATTTAGTGAAAGTCCTTTCTTACTTTGGCTTTCAAATGAGTTTAAATGTCTCACTAGTGGACTTTCCATACATTCCAATGTTTGCGGTAGTTTTCATGAATGTACCACTCAAGCTGAATATTAAGGAGAGTCTAGTAAAGATGATTCTTGGGAAAAGGATTTCATGAATCAAGACACAGAAGCAACTAGTTGGAGAGAACCTCAAAAATTAGCAACAGAAGAATTGGATGACAAAGAAGCAAAGACATGTATTGAAGACAAAGGTGAATACCAAGTTGAGGGTTCAACTAAGCAAGAAGAGGAAAGGAAGGCATTCATTAAAAATGAAATTACATATGAAAGGACTTCCAATATGAGAATCCCTAAATGAGTTACTCTAGCTCTTCTCTTTCCATCCATGGAATCGTTTACATGATATTGAGTTTGTATAGTTTTCTAAAGTTTTATTAGGAATGAGGTTTTTATTTCATTAAACCTTAAATTTGATGAAAGTTTTCCTTAAAAAATATTTGTACTTTTGTAAAAATATTGAATAAAGTCTTATTTTGGTGATGATTTAGTTGGTGAGTTATTTTGAACAACATGGATTTTAAAGGAGTTTTAGGTGGG
>MNCI01013615.1:30278-76812 GCA_015680685.1 Gnetum montanum
ATCATGGAAACACCACTCCTACCAATGGGCAATGTGGTAAGGAGGCAATGGACAATGCAATGGTGAAGAAAGGAAGGCGATGGACAATGCGGTGATGAAGGTAGTGAGGCAACGGTGATACAATGGCAAAAAACCCTTGTGCCCAAACTACACTAAGAAAAATCACATTTCATATTTCAAGCTCAAAGCTATGGTGAAGTATTATTAGAAAACATTACACATAGCATGGTGGTTATAAGTGATAACATAAGTTTGAAGAGGTAATATACACAAAAGTGACAAGGTTATAATTTAAAGGGATGGATCTATAGAGCTTTATTTGTTTAAAATAAATTTCCACATGAAGGTTGTATAGAAACCTAACTAAGTTTCCTAAATATTTGTATTTGAAAGGACACTTGCCAATTGTGGCATATATTTCTCCAATTTTCATAACTTCCTATGATAACTTTGATGATATTTGTTACCAAGGAAGCACTTGGAAACCCTAGCTTAAATTTCTCATAATCCCCATGGAAACTATAACTCCTAAGTTGGTTAAAAATTTATATGCTTAAGATATTTGTAAGCTGCATAACTCCTCATGATTATTGTAACTACCTTAAGGTTACTATAATAGGACCTTCAATGGTAGAATTAAGGGGAGGAAGATTTGGAAAAAGAGATTTGAAGAATTCTTGTAAGATGACTTGCTAAAAACATCAATTCCACTACTTTTTTTAATCTTGCAAGTTCATTTCTTCCCATTTTTTATAGTTACTTAGCTAATGGTTTAGATAATATCGTGCTTGGTAATTAATTTTGGGATTTTTCTTGGGTTGCTTTTATAGCTCTACTTTTGTACAATATTAGAATTATATTAGATTAGCCATAGAAGAGCTTATGTTGTTGAAAAGCCTCAAGAGCAATTTAATAATAATGTATTAATGAAAATGTTTGTTTTGAGCATAGAGAATCTAGGAAAATATTTGGTATTTTGGAACAATTAAAATAACTTCATTATTTTAAAGTACATTGCCTTAGTATTTCAACCAAGAAATTGTCACGTTTTTGGGGTTCTGTTGAATGTAATCTTTGACAACTATTAACTAGAAAAAATAGAGACTCATACTTTGTTGTTTACGCAACAATTTTTGGTAGTATAATAAGATTGTCTTTTATGAAATTGCTTGTTGAACTTAGATAATTTGGACAATTCACAGTTATTGATTTAGGAATAACTTTATTAAAAAGTGTTTTCTCATGTCAATTTATCTTTCTTGAATATTTGAGATCTTACATAAATCTGCTTTTCTTTTCTTTCTCTTTATAAGTCCATTTAATCTCACTCTATTTTTAGTTTTCTTATGGAACTTTTTCTCTAGGAAGAATTAGGAGTAGATTGGTAGAATTATGGTCAAATGTTTCTGCAAAATTTTATTTGTTACAAGTAGGTATTATAAGGATTGACTAAGTGATTAAACAAAATAGGAATCTTCAACAACTCATAGTATTTGACAAAGTTAGATGAATATCTTTTATGATAGTCGATTATAGTTTTATACATAATAGAACCATTTCAACATTTGTAATAGTAAACACATACTCATGTCTAGTACATTTCATAACTACTGAGTTTATTTGCAGGTATCTAGGCCTTGATGTTGCTAGAGACCAGCAAGCACCTAAACCCTATTTGAAAAACACTTTCAATCCCATGACCTCTTGAAGGTCATGAGACTGTAAGGCCTCCCACATTGGTGGTTTGGTCGCAAACAATCACCAAAAAGTATGTAAATGGATTTTGTTGGAGGAATTATAAAATCTGGAAGTGAAAATAAGTTAATTTTTGTTGAGGTGAATAGATTCACCAAGATGGCACATTTCATTCCTTGTAAGAAGGCAAGTGATGGTCCATGTGTTGCTAATTTTTTTCCAACATGTTGTTCATTTACATGGTACTTTATTGTCAATTGTGAGTAATAGGAATTTAAAATTGTTTCTAATTTAGAAGGTCATCAAAAGAAAGAAAGTCCAAACTTTGGAGAATAAAAGGTTCATCTAATTAAGGTACTCCAAGAGGTAATCCTAATGCTTCTACAATTGAAAATGCCACTAAAATGAATTCATCCATGAAAAATGTTTATGCGAAGAATAATCCTAATAAGAAATTATTGTTTAGAATTGAGGCTAGATTTCTCAAGAGTGGGAAATAAATTCATATTTTTGTTGATATGAGTGATCAAAAAAATATTATTTCTTTTAGGGTAGGTACTAGATCAAGACTAGTGACCTTTTCTTATCATGGACCATATAAATTGCATAGGTTATCTAGAGATTTATCTTAAGATGTGATGGAATAATGCATTTTAAAATTTAAAATTCCTAGCCACGTTGATCATATTATTTATGATGTCTTTCCAATTGATTATGCTAATGTGATATTGGAAAGAACTTGGAATTTTGATAATGGTGCTAATTTGATGATGCCAAGAATATATGCTCAATTGCTAGAGAAGGTGGAATTTATGAATTAATTCCAATGAAATCTAAGAAAGTGAGGAATTAGTCATCAAGAAATGCATCTTTAATTCTTCTTGATAAGAGGGAATACATCAAGGATCTTGAAAAAGCAAGTCTTAGATTTATGGTGGTGTTTACAATTGCATCAAGCATGGTTGAAAAATGTGATTTTCTAGTAGAAGTAAAGTTTGGCCAAATAATTTTCAAATGTCTTTAAGGGAAATTAGAAGGTTTGTCTTGAATGAGGAATGTAGAACATTAAATTGACATCATATTAGGGGCCACAATTCCAAATAAAAATGCATACTAGATGGCATCAAATAAGAGGCAAGAATTATAAAATTAAGTGGATGTGCTATTTAAAGATTTTATATCATCAAATTAGAATTAGGTTGAGAGATGTATGAAAGATATTTTTCAAGACTCTAGGTGATTTTTTTAATGAATTGTGATATCATTTGAATTAACAAATTCCCATGCTAATTCATGAGATTGATGCATGATATGCTTAAGGAATTTATTAGAAAATGTTGCATTATTTTCTTTGATGATATCTTAATATATAGCTATAATGGAAAGAGGAACATTGATCATTTAAAGCTTCAACATCATTATCCTAGCCTTGTCCCAACAAAATGAATTTGGCTATATAAGTTTCTTTTATCACTTTCCTTTATGAAGAGCTAGATCTTTGTTTATTCGTAGATTTTTTAATTTTAACTACTACAATTTTGGAAAATAAGATTTGACAAGGTTTTATAGTTGGCTATCAACTTGACACTAACCCTCCTCCTTTTGTATCTATGCTTGGGACTAGGATTGATCATTTAATGAGTATGTACCAAAAATTAGATGAGGCATAATTGGTAATCAATTATATGAAATGCAATTTTTTAAAGAGGAAGATCACATACTTAGGACATGTGACTTCTGAAAATCAAGTGAAGATGGAGGTAGCCAAGATAAAGGTCATAAAGGAATAACCTATCCCAAAGAGTTTTGGAGATGTATATTATTTTCTTGAATTCTTAGGCTTCTATAAAATATTTATCAGAAATTTTAGTACCATTTCATGAACAATGTTTATTATCTCAAAGAGGAAATAAACCTTTAGGTGGAATGATGAAATGTAATGAAGTTTTGATTATTAAAAGAGAAGATTGTAAGTGAGCCTATAATTGTAATCCTAAATTTTGGCAACCACTTTTAATTGAAGGTGGATTCTAGTGGACTAGCAATTAAAGGGATCTTTTCCCAAGTCAGAAGACCAATAACATTCTTTTCTAATAAGCCCAATGAATAAATAAAAAGGGACAAAATTTAAGAAAAGGAGTAGTACACGATCATTTAAGCCATTAAGAATTGGAAATACTATATTTTGTTTAAATAATTTTTATTGATGACTAATCACAATGCACTATAATTCTTAAATTTTCAAAAGAAGTAAAGCTCTAAGTACATGAAGTGGATGACACAATTTAAAGAGTTTAATTTTGTTCTTAAGCATAAGAGTGAAAATAAAAATGTAGTAGTTGATTCATTGTCAAGAATGCATGTTGAGAATTTCAATATACAACAAATATAAGGTATGAATGTTTTTAATTATTTATACAATGATGATGATGATTTTGATTAGGTTTTGGAAGGCTTAAAGGAACCATTGATTGTGAAAGTTGATCAATGAAGGAATTACCACATTCAAAGTGGTATAATTTTTAAGAATGAAATTATGTGTGTTTGTAATTATGATTTGAGGACCAACATCATCTTGAAAAAACATTATGAAGGATTAGGTCTCATGGGAAGAGATGAGATCCTAGATATTGATAGGAGATGTTATTTTTGGCTAATTATATCCATACATATTTTTCAATTTATGAAGGAATGTCTTATATGCCATAAATTCAAATGGGAAAAGGGAATTGATGGGTGTTATTTACCATTATGTATTCCTAAATCATCATGAGAGAGTATGTCAATGGATTTCATTGAAGGAATGTCAAAGACATGGAGTGGAAATTATTTAATCTTTTTTTTTGGTGGATAGATTCACCAAAATAGCATATTTCATATTTTGTAAGAAGGTATGTGATGCTTCTCATGTTGCTAATTTATTTTTGTAGCTTATTGTTAAGTTGCATGACATTCTATTATCTATTACAATTGATTAGGATTCCAAATTTACTAATCACTATTGAAGATATTTGTAGAGAATCATTATAATCAAGCTAAACTTCTTAGGTTTCTATCATCCTTAATCTAATGGGTAAATGAAGGTTGTGAATAAATAATTTTTGAAAATATTGAGGTATTTATATGATGATAAGCAAAACAAGTGGTTAAATTTGTGTTCTCATGCAAAATTATCTTAGATTAATGCATTTCATTCCACCATTGGAAAGAGTCATTTTGAAGTAAATTATGGTTTTAGTCTTAGAATGTTGGATAATATAAAGTATTTAGAGGTGAAGGCCCAATTTAGTACTGAATTTCTGCAAGACATGAAAGACTTACTTGCCTTGGTGAGAGAAAGATTGATGAAGAAAATTAAAGAACTTCCCAAAACAAGAATGAGGGTAAGTGGAAGTCCAAATTTGAAGGTGTTTATTTGGTGTAAATCCATTTGCATAAGAAGCAACTAAGTGGAATTAATTTCTCAAAATTGAAATCAAGGAAGATGAGGCCTTTAAAAATCAAGACCAAAATCAATGATAAGGCTTTTGAGATTCTAATGCTTAATGATTTTGGCATGTCTTTTATGTTTAACATTGTAGATTTGATTCATTCTCATGGATTAATTGGTGATCAAACCTTGGAGGGTAGCATAAAGAAGTTAAAGATGATAGAAATTTCACTAGTTTTGGACCAATGGCATATATCATACAAGTCATAGTGTGATTCGGTTGTAAGCTTCGAGGATGATGTTGAGTGTATTGACAAGAATGCTTGCATATGTTGTTGCATTTAAGAAATATAAAAGAGATTATAATACATATGAAACAAGTGAAACTCATGTTGCCATGGTAAGAGATAGAGAAAATATTTATAATTTTATTCTTTATGATTTTTTGTGGATTCTATAATAATAATTATAAAAAAGAAAATAATAATAAATACATATGCATTGTAATCCCACATCGGGATAGGCGTAATTCTTGTGTTGCAATCCCTCATGGGGATAGCTGCAACACAATACAAAAATACAAATAAAATGACTCCTAGTCATAATATTGACGGCCCAACATCATGCCATAAAATTATGATCTCCTTGGATAAGATTGAATTGTTGTAGCTTATGAAAATAAGAAATAAATAAATATTTTGATGTTTTTAAAATCCTATATAGTTTTTGGATATTGTAATGTTTAATAAATCAATGATAGAAATGAGGAAAAATAATAACCTTTATTCATTGCAAAAACACTAGACTCTACATTGACCAAATAGCTTTGGGCTACATAAGCATGGTAGTACTTTGATAGAGTCTAGTTGCACTTGTAAAAGTAACAACTTAAAACACATACAAAACAGGGAGGAAATTAACTTACTTAGGGGAGGAAGAGCTCTTTAGATAAAACCAAATGCCAAAATCTAAAGGAAAATGCTTTAAATTAAGTTGTTCAATGTGAGAACTTATTCTAAGTATTTATAGTTTTTTCAACATAATAGTAGGGGTTTTCTAATGCCTAGGCATTAATGGAGGCTTATCAGCATAGCTTAGACATCCTAGAGATATACTAGAGGAGATGAAAAGGAAAAAAGATCAAACTAGGGCACTAAGGGGGATGCATCGATGCCCTTGCATTGATGTAGGGGATGCATTGACATAGGGTAGTTAGTGCATTCTTGCTTCCATGCACTTTGCTTGCATTTCTTGGATGAAAGTTGGGACATCAAGAAACATGCTAAAAGCTTCCAAAGCTATCTGAATGAAGCCAAAATCATCTTGAGAAGCCCAAAACATGTACCAATATTACAAATATTAAATAAAATACTAGGATTTAATTGAGGATGTAGAAACTTCAATCATACATGTGAAAACCATAAACATAGGATGCATGAAACAAATATTGAATATAGGGCTTACAATCAACTTACAAAATGCCACTAGATGACTATCATTCCTCCACAACTGAGTCAAACTAGTCTCATAGCTTTAATGTCTAAAATAGAAAACTAAAACTAGACACATGACATGATCAATGTTGAAGAATACAACTAGACATATGTACAAATGATGAGTATATTACAATAGAATATAAACCACCTCATCAAGAAGTACCAAGGGATGGTGGTTAAGAGAAGAAGCCTCTTGACATGCCTACTTAGTATGGGAAGAAGCTTGAGGAGCTAGGTGTGGATACATGAAATCTCCAAAGTTGTGCTTCTATGTTTGTCACCCTTACTTGGAGTTGTTGATTCTATTCATGCATTAGTCCTTGCTCTCTCTAAAGTGCTTATTGTTATTTCTTGGTATTATCCTAGAATTGCTTGTGATTCCTTTTTACCTACGAAAGCTCATACTAGGCTATGTTTAGCTTGATCATCACTCGATGAAGTTTCTCTTCTAGCTTGATGCATGATTAACCTATAGAATTTTGGATGACATAAAGATACCTCCGTCATTCTAGTTGCACACCCTCTTTAGCAACATTAAGTCTCTTTTTAAGGATAGTGCCGTTTTCTTCATGGCAAAATATGTACATGTTTTTCAATAGGTCCATCTTTTCCTACAATATTAGTTCACTTATAACTATTTGTTGGAGTATGGCATGTAAGGTGTTAAATTTCTCAGTTTCCTCACACCTCCCTTCAATTAGTTATTCATTTAGTAAAGCTACAAGTTTATCTAGTCTACACACGTTGACATCCTAGGTTACTTACTTAATTAGATGGATCTTTCTAAGCTCATTAGTTTTCCTAATAGTCTTGCTTGCTAGATCCTATTGCAAGTTTTAGTGTTCTTTCTCCATACAAAAATACTTGTCTTGAGATTGGGCCATGATTTGAATTTCATCTTCTAACCTTTGTACCTATTGGAAAAGAAGAGTACCTATTTCTCCTTTTTTTAACTCATTCTTTCCCTCTTCTAGGATTGATGCTTTAGCATTCTGATCTATCAATCCAAGTCATCTTTCATGAACATAGCTTCTTCATCAACTTGGAGAACTAGAATAGTTCAGCTTATAGGTGTTCAATCTACACCTATGGTATGCTTGTTGAAGGTGCTAGTACCAATAGTATGAGATGTTCTAATTATTCATGAAATTTCCATACCTCATCCTAGATTTGCCATAACTTCCATAGATAAAATGTTCTATCAATATCAGTAGTCTCTAATTTAGCACATATCTTAATGAGTTCATTCTCTACTATACTATCAATATTCCTCAACAATAACTTGATAGTAGGAATAACTCTTTGTTCATCCTTTACCCAATACTTGGTCCTATTTTGATCAGTGGGTACTTAAAGAACTTTAGTTGCATGCTAGACATTATGCATGTTGCACTTTGATCGATGTGATAAGGAGACACTTCATGAAGGCACATGAGTTTGAGACTAAACAACGGCATTAAAATAAGCCACGAATGGATCTTCTAACAATGGGAAGGAAACTAAAAGAGATCATCCCTTAGTTCTTGACCACCCATAATGGAAGAGATCATTTATAAGAAATTGCTACCAAGGTCCTATGAACCTTTAACATGGCTTGTGACAACTTGTGCCTCACCTTCAAAATGCATTACAAGTCAAGAACCACCACTATAAAGAGGTTCTTAGCTTTTCTTGATGATAAGACCATGAGGTTGAGAAATAGTTCTAGTAGGCCATTGCACCTACATTCATTGAAATGCTTTAGGTGCAATTAGTGCTATTTTTTTGATGTTGATGGAGTTGGTTTAAAGGTCAAATGTAAAATACCTCTATGAAAGACATCTTATCCTTTGAGTTAGGTACTACTCTAATGATCTCAAAACATTGTCTCAAAGAGGCCACCATCATATTCTTCTAGTCTTCCATTTCTACTATTATGGGATGCCTTTCCATATGGTTAAATATTTCCACCAATTCATAGATTTTTTACATTAATCTTAGAAAGGCATAGACCTCCCTCTTATCCCTATCCACATATTCAATTTTCTAAATCAAGGCCTATTGAGAAAATAGGAGATATTGATGGAACACTTTACCCTCATCATGATCATAACCTTTACCTCATGAATAGAGATACTTAATGGTCATATGGTGGACAAGAAGTTTTGGGTGATGATTTTGTACATGGCATTTTAAACCAGGGGAAGTTTAGACATTTTTACCTTAGCTTTACTCATATCAATGACCTTGGACATGAATTTCAACTTAAGGTTGGTCTTAGTATTTTGGATCTATGGCCATAAATTATTCACTAGTTCATTTGAAAATGTTGTAGTCGTTGAGATTATCCATGCAAAAATAGTCATAATAACTCTATCAATAGAAGTCATGGCACCATTAGCAACAAGGTTCTAGTAGAATTTATTTACCTCATATCAATACCATGTAAAGGGTTGGGTGATGTATTTGTAGAAGTTCATTTGCTACAATGACTTCTTGAGCTTGGGTGAATCAAGCTTAAGGAATTGATGATAAGTTTTTTCCTAATAGATGGATTGTTGATAGACATCATGAGCACCCACATCCTCTTGAATGTTGTATGTATCCTTAGCTTCATCTTATGTTGGCTCCTTTGGCTCTTATTTGATTACCTACTGTTGTACATGTGCTTGATCCAAAGATAAAAAATGTGATTTCCTTGGTCCTAATTTGCTTATGGGTGGAGAAATTTTTGCATAGGGCTTATGGGCTTCAGATCAAAAGATTTAAGTTCTTCTTTCTCTTTATCCTCTAGAACTAGTGGCTTACAAAATGGTGTATAGATCGAGATCAAAGTGTATTAATCCTCAACCATCCTTAATATATGAAGATTAGACCATAATTGCTCCATCATGATGAGTTTTAAAGTTTGCTAGAAATCAATTGAGTTCTCTAGACATCATACGATCATTGTAAAAATTGTGCACAAAAATAATAATAAATAGAACCCATGGGAGTGCTTGAAAAAACATTATCATAACCATTGAATCATGGTGTGCATAAGTATAAATAAGGTAGAAATATTTAAATAACTAGAACATGCATTAAGTACATACTCAAATTGGTGTCTCTTCCCCATGACTAAGTTATAGGACACCAGGCTTGAACCATAGCGAGAACATCAAGGACTAGAGAATCAAAAAAGGCTTATAAAAGTATTATTAATCTACTCATTGAGGCAAAAGAACTACTATAGTTTTTCTTGTTTATGGAAACTAGAGGTAAGGAAAATAAGAAAAATAAAAATTAAAAAGTGAGAAATGTGTTTGGGAGCACTCCACTATTTATAGAGGCTTATTGATGTAGGGAAGGTGCACTGACATAGGGAAACTAATGTAGGGGGTACATCAACACATTCTACCAAATAGAAGAAAACCTAAAAAGTTTTTCTTTGTATCTTAAACACACCTTCCACCACTATTGGAACCTCAAACAAGGTTCACAACACACCAAAATCATCATAAACTAATCTTACAAGATGTATAAGGAGCAAGATAATAAGTGCATTACAAACTTATCTTTGACAACATTACAAATTATGGGAAATAAGTTGATTGATTAATTTATCTAGTTCCATGAACTAAAGGTTGGAAAAGAAGGGTTAAAATAATATGAAAATGATTATAACACTAAGAAAAATGAAATATATACATAATTTATGTGAGTAATAGGATTTATCATGGTCAAACCTTAAAGCACAAAGAGTGGACATGCACACAATTGGAAGACCAATTAAGTGTCTTATGCACTATAGCCCTTACCATCACCAAGAGATAAGTTTTATCCTACTAGCTTGTAATGCTAGTCCACCAAGGATTCACAAGTGGATCCTCCCTAAAGTGGACACTTTTCCTCATACCCTTGTAAAACCCATTGATGACACACCCATGGATTCTTGACAACTAGTAAGACATTACCATCAAATGTGAGTCTATCCCATTGGATGGCCAAATAATGTTCTTCACTTTGTCTAATCAAATTTTTGCGATACACAACCATGAACAAGAATGGAAATTAAAGAAATGGATAATGAAAGATGGATAAAAAAAGAGAGGGAGAGTGCAACATCATCGAATCCCTAGCTAACCATTCAATTAGCTCTTGGAGCATGTGAGCATATTTCATATTCCATGAGAGATTTGCTGACACAATCTTTCACTGTTACTTTTCTAGACAATAGGGATTAACCTCCAAGTTTCCTTCCTAGCACAAGATCAATTACGACTACCCATGCCATCTATTCTTAATTGTTTTGTGATCTAACCATTGGTGGAACCAAACATCTAGAAGTTAAGATTCTAGCTTATTTTTCCTCTATCTATGCATGTATGCACAATAGGCTTCCCAAAATTTACTCTACCAAAAATATCTCATCGATCCTCTTCGTTGTGCTAACTAATCCTACATTCTAGAAAGAAATTACAATATCATAACCAACAAGGAAATTTTTTTTGGATTTGAATGTGGTCAAGGATGGATTAAGGATAATGATGATTATGCCTTGGAATAAAAAATTAGGGATTTAAGTAAAATAAATAATTGACATTATCAAGGTTCACTAAGAGATTGACTTCTAGGCCTTTATGGCCAAGGATAGGGATGAACAAGAGGTTGTCTTGAACTATTTCATTTTGAGAAGTCAAGTGATTTGGGCAATGGGTTGAACATAAGACAGGCTTTCATAAGCATGGGTTCAACCACTAGTTTGATTTTGAGATGAGAAACTATAAAAATTAGTTTGGATGGTAAACATACTAACTTATCTGGACTGATAAGTTTTAAATTACATTGCTCTTCCCATCATCTTTTCTTTTTTCTTTTTTATTCTTTCACATATATATATTTCTCATTTCTTTTCTATCAAGAAGGTTTTTAATATAGCATAGGAATTATAGAAACTAATTAGAGTGTTAGATTACCACCTAGAGTCTTCAACTTGCATGAACATGAAAATTCATCCCTCATAGCATGACATGCATAGGTTCATGAAATCACAAACCTCTTTTAACCAAGGTGGTTGGGCAAGGTAACATATGCATTTATACCACCTAGAAGACCTTTAAGTATTAAATTTATCTTTAGGTATGCTCAGAGATGAAAGATATTCATCATGGTCTAGGTGTTTCCCATCAAGTGTAATGTTTGGCTCACTTGAGTGACACATGTGTATAGTGTAACAAGACTAGGAGGGCTCACAAGGTATTTTATTATAGTTCATCCTTCTAGTCCCATCCCTTTTTTGATCTTAAGATGGAGGTCTTGGAAAACTAACCTAGCATTTGTAATGATTAACTAGGTTCCTTCCATGATAATAGGAAGATCCTCTTCCATCTTGTTTTCTAATCTAAGAACTAGGAAATTAATGGCATATGATCATCCTACAATAGAATTAATCACATTATATACCTATCCCATAGGATATGAGTATGATTAGTTTTCTACCTCCAACTAAATGTTAGCACACTTGAAAGAAGGAAGTTCCCAATCAAGGTACTACCATAGGGAGGTGAGATTAACTTTTGAACTAGAGTTACAAAGAGCTAGATAATGATCCTTTTTACCAATTTTGATCTTCGCCATGGTATTTTTAGGATATGATTACTTTTCATGAAAATATTCTTCTTTGACTATCCATGTAGCCATAGTAGACATAGCGATGGTTACAACATCATCATCAGGCATAATCATGTTACCTCTAGTAGATACAGTAATGGAACTTATTCTAAAGTAGATATTATAATTAGATTAGAATAAAGAAATTTCATCAAGATCTCTTAAGTGTGGGCTTTTATCTATCTTAAATTATTTTCCTCTTCACAAAATGAAGAGGATCATATAGACCTAGTCTCGTAGTTCTTAAATTTTTGCTTACAGGAAATTTTCCTACCATGGGACCTAAAACTTCCCCCCATAATCAAATTGATTGATGATTGTTAATATTGCCTTGATGCATGGCTAGAAGCAAGATCATTATAGTAGGTCATATTACATGATTTGACTTACCTTAGTTGCAACTAACTAGATACCCCACCTTGCATTGGACTAAGAAGTAGAAGTTGTTGATGTGTTGTAGGGAAGCTTGGTTGGTAGGATTGTTTGAAATAAACAAGTACTATTGAGGTATCATCATTGTGGATTGATAAGTACATGCCTATGAACCATGAAAGTAGGGATTGGGTAGAGGTGACATTTTTTGGCACATTACAGTTGAAAGATTCCATGGAGTAGCAACCCAAGGATTTGGAGCTTGCTACTATTAGTACTATTGCATAGTCTATAAATAGGCACCACCAAGATAGTATGAATAGCAAGGATACAAAGTTCTTATTTTCTTCTTGATGAATTTGAGTTTTAAAGGTATCCCAAATCACCCCATCTCACCAACATGTGAGCCATAACTAGGTAGCATTAAGAATCATGGGAGTTTGTGTAGTATGCATAAGGACCCTTATTATTAGAGGATGAGGAAGCCTCAATTGAATCCTCTTGAATTATTTTAGAATGAGAGAACTTTACTTTACCCTTGCAATCACACTTCTTTCAACATTCATGTTGTGCAATTATTTTGGCTACAGCTCTGACCACCTTATCCTCAATGTCCTTGAGAGTGGTGATCATCTTTTCATCCATTGGATCACAAACTTAGTCCACATGGTGGGAAAAATCTATCAAGGTCTTGTTTGTTCTAATTTAATCTTTTACTGGAGGGTCAACTACAGTGGGAGGTTGAGTGATAAATTTAATATTTTTGGCCTCCCATCTACATGATTGGTCATGATTGTATTCCTTAGCTAACTATCACTTCCACCACTCATCTTTCATGCTAGTAATGATGTCTAAAAGCATATGGATTTGGGAAATTAATGTTTTGTGCACATGATCCATCATGTACATGTCTACATGCTCTCTTATCTTCTACCTTATCCTTTCTATGATATGCATCAATTACTCCCTTTGGTTGAAACCATGGTTTGGATAGTGGTAAGTAGTTTTTATATACCTCTCCATGGTGATGTGAAGAGGTTCGTGGGATCCTTACCTCAATTAAGCCATCTCCTTATGGATGTTTGAAATTCAAGCATAGGTTTAGAATTTTATATAGTATATTCTAACTATGTTTTTCCACTTTTGAATCAATCTAGGTGACAAGTATTTGTACTAGGTTTTTGCATGATCAATTAAGGTGTGAGAAAATAGATGCAACTTTTACCAATCACTCACGATCTCTTGGAGATAATAATCATTATTAAAGACTTGCACATGGAGCTAGGATTCATTACTAGTATACCCTTGTTATGTTAGTACATCATCCATGTTGATTCATTTGATATTGATATCATGAACATGCTTTCTCAAACTATGTAGAAGTTCAGTTAATTCATGATAATCATCCTAGTTAAATAAAGGAGAATTATCATCTCTATTATAAGGTCTAGATAAATGCAAATGATAGAACTTGGAAAGAAGGTCATCATTCAAGTTTCAAGCTACGCATGGGATGAAAATACTTGATCAAGGATCTTGATGGTTGGTTGACCCTTTTTCCTTCTCATCTACTTTAGCTTCTTGCTTCCTATTTGAATGATCAGATGAAAAGCTTTGATTATCCTTTTCTTTTACCATTTGATCCTAAATATCTTGCATGTACAAAGTCTTGTAATCATGTAACATAGATTTGTGAGTCTTATATAACATGCATTTGTTCTCTAGCCACATATTAATCAAAGCATTAATAAAATCATTAAATGTAGCCATGACCAAGTCCCTAGAGAATTGGCCATGGCCATCTCTCGACCTTTCCTACTTATCTTGATGATAAGCCAACACAACTAATGGAAGGGTCTTATCCTTTAAATGCTCAAAAGTGATAAAATACCTTTGTCTTTTTGGTGCATTCCCTAATATCTTTACTAGGCTCTTAGCCATATTTTCCATCTTGTTTGTGTTTGTAAACTACACATACAAAACACTAAGAACACATAGTTGATTTAAATAAAATTTAAAATTAAGAATGTACAAGTATTTCTAGATAATTCACCAACACCCTCCTAAAAAATGGCACCAATAAAAGGTGTTCCATTGATTTTGAACCAATGGAATATATCATACAAATTGCAATGCAGTCTAGTCATAAGCTTTAAGGACAATGTTGAGTGGATTAGCAAGAACACTTGCATATGTTATTGCATTTAAAAAATAAAAAAGAGATTATAATACATATAATACACTTAGAAGCTATGTTTCCATGGTGAGAGATAGAGAAAATATTTATAATTTTATGTTTTATGATTTTTTGTAGATTTTATAATAATAATTATAAGAAACAAAATGATAATAAATACATATACATTGAAATCCCACTTGGGGACAAGTGCAATGCTCATGTTATAATTTCTTGTCAAGATAAGTGAAAAACCACATACAAATGCAAATAAAATGGCTCTTAGTTACAACCTTAATGGCTTAATACCATGCTATATAGTTATGATCTCCTTGGATAAGGTTGAATTGTTATAGCTTATAAAAATAATAAATAAATAAATATTTTTATTTTTTTTATATTTTATAATGTTTTTTTTTGTATTTTAACGTGTAAGGAATCAATGGTACAAATGAAAAAAAATCATAAGCTTTGTTCATTGCACAAACACTAGGCTCCACATCAATCAAACAATTTTGGGCTACATAAGCATGGTGGCACTTTGAAAGAGTATAGCTACACTAATGAAAGTGACAAATCAAAACACACATAAAATAGGAAAGGAATTAACTTACCCAAGGAAGAAAGAAATCTTCACATGAAACAAAATGCCAAAAGATAAAGGAAAATTCTTCAAATTAAGTTTTCTAGTGTAAGAGCTCATCCTAAGTATTTATAATTTTTTCAACAGAATGATAGGGGTTTGCTAACTCTTAGAAATCAATGGAGACTCGCTAGCACAACCAAGAAATTCTAGAGATACATTGAAGAAGGAAAAAAGGAAAAAGAGCCAAAACATGACACTAGGAAAGGGATGTGTCAATGTCTTGCATTGGCGTAGGGGCTGCATTGATATAGGATAGTCAATGCACCATACCACTACAAAATTTACCTACATTTTTTAGATGAAAGCTAGGATGTCATGAGACATGCTAGAAGCTTCCAAAAATATATCAATGAAGATAGAAACATCTCAGGAAGCTTGAAACATGCATCAATGTAACAAGTGTTAGATGAAAGACTAGGATGTAAACCTAGAAGCCAAGAAATCTCAACCATACACATGAAAACCATAAATACATGATGAATTGAACATGGTGTAGGAACACCTCTTTTGATTCCCTTATTCTACCCTACGTGTTATGTGTCCTTTTGAGTTGATTTTGTTGTTGATGATTCTTGGATTTTTTTGGCATGTTTTCAAGTGTTTTTGGATTATTTTGATGAGTTTAGGAGGTTCTAGGATTTATGGGAACTTACTTGAGGCATCCAAAGACTTTCAACATCAAAAAAAGCATTTCTATTTTTGGCACATGTAGGATAGATGTCTCCCTAGAAAGATAGATGTCTTTCCTAAGATGTCTCACCTAAAGTGTAAATGTCTCAAGCTTAGAGTAGAAATCTACCAAAAATAGTAGATGTCTTCTAAAAGAAATCCTTTCATTGTAGATGTCCTAGCAAAGCTAGAGACGACCTAGACGCATGAGGAAACTTTTGAAAACATTTGTTCTAATTTGGGAAATAGCCAAAGAAAGATGGAAATAGCTGAGGAGAAGGTGAGAAGACTTGGGAAACATCCAAAGAACTTTAATTTAAGTTGAGGAAAGGTTTATAGGGTTTTTACCTTTCAATCACTTATAAATATTAATGTAATTCACCATTGTTGAGAGAAGAGAGAGCATAACCTTGACCATGAGTAGGAGAGAAAGTTGATAAGATGTAAGGGAGGAGAACTTGTGCAAAAAGAAAGATTGTGTAAGGAAGTTGAGTGAGAGGTAAGGAAGAGCACTTGAGAGTGTAATGACTGAAAACTTCAGTAGTTGAAATCACTGAGGGATTAATGGATACATAGCCTTAACCTTGCCTCCACATGAGGGCCTTGTTGGAAATGGAGGTGGAGCACCCTAAATGGTCTTATTGATTGCATAGGGACTTTGCTAGTTGCAATCAAGGTGGTGGGTACAACTAAGGGGGTGGCGTGGTTAGCTAAAATGCAAGTGCCAACAACATGAAATGGTGCTAAGTGTTAAAGTGATTCTTTGTGGTGCTAAGTGTAGAGAGTAGCCATAGAATGGCATGAGCATAGCTAAGGGTTTTGGCTGAAATGAGAGTGTCAACCCACGGAGACTATCACCCAAGCATAATACAACATGATGATGCATAAAAAATGTGAAAAGACGTAAGAAAAATGTAAGAAAATTCTAGAAATAGGAGAGAGAAATGAAACACCACCCTAAATAGGAACGTAGTTAACTCTAAAAGGGTCTCAAAAGGTACATAATGTACAATAAGCACAGTGGGAGTGTAGTCATAGTCTCAGTGGTGTTAGGCCATGGAGTCTAGTTCTTGCTATGATGAACTATCGGGTTGGCTGTTGTGGTGTATCGTACAGTGTTCTGCAATGTTGCAACAGGGCTGTAGTGTATCGTGCAGTGTAGGGCTACAATGGACCGTGGTGTACCATGTGGTACAGGGTTGCAATGGGGCCATGGTGTACCATGGAGTGCAGGTATGCCTCTCTGCTAGTGTGGTGTGCTTTGGGTCTCATTCACCCATGGAGCTAAGTGCCAAGATGCTCAAAATGCCAAATGCTAAGTGCTAAAAATACTCATGTCCAAGGAATACAAATCACTTGGGAATGCCAATCGCCTAGGAATGTCAACTGCTTGGGAATGCCAAGTGCCTAGGAATGCCAACCACTTGGGAATGCCAACCATTAAAATGTTGGAGGTCTAGGGGTATTTATAGGGCTAGGGTTAGTGCAAAACATAGATCATGTGCCATGTGGCAATGCAGTAGGTGGTACTATGAGAAAAATTTAGAAAATTTTCTAAGTCTGGAGGTGACTAAAAAAGTTTGAAAATTTTCTAACTTTGGCTGCTATGCTCACATCGTGTTATGTGCAGGACACGTAACTTAGCAATTAGAAAAAAATTGCAAAACTGGTAGTTGGAGGTAATTGCACTTAACACTTAGAAAAATTTGGACAAAGTACGACTATTTTAACACTTAGCCAAATTTGTAGTTGAGACATCGAGACTCAAAATTTTGTGGTGTTTCAATGGCCCCTCTTTGTTGGCATCTAGAGGAGTGGCCTGAGAAATTTTGATAAAGAATTGCAAAACACCATAGTAGAAGTGACACCAACATTGCTCGTCGATACTAGATCAGGTGTTATTTCACTATGTTTAAGAGTGCTATGGATAAGTATGTGCTAGGGTAAAGTTTGTAGGCAATGTGCTAGGGAGATAAAATGTAAGTAGAGGAATTAAAATGCAAACAATGTATCTTGATGCAAGTTGCAAAGTTAGCATGGTTGATGGTGACCATGAAATGAAGTGGCTTGCCCCTAGAATGTTGATCTCTCGTTGGAATGTTCATGAGAGAGTCAAAGTCAATTCAAGCCTAGGTCAATTGCAAAATTGTAGTGTTGTCAATTTGCTTGAGGATGTTATTTTTCCTAGTTTCTTTTTTTTTTTTTTCATTTTTTGCTCTTTTTTTTGCTTTGTTGTGAGGCAAACCCCCGTTGGATTTGACTTACTGTTGAATGTTAGCTACAAGGTGTGGGCCATCAAGTAGATGGGCTTTGCTTTGATGCAACCACATTGCATTTGTAGGATAGGTATTTCCTCCCACAGATGAGTTATGTTACATTTGCATGGGCCTTAATAAGCCAACAAAGGCTTCCCATAGGATGAGTTATGTTACATCCACCTTGGGTTCTACAGTTGATATGAAGAGAATGCCATATGCATTAGAGGGATGTGTAATTGTGAGTATTCAGTGGATGAGATACTATTTGGATGAAAGAGTGGATGTGCATAGACTATAATGGGATGAGAGGGATGTGCACTCTTGAGTGGCTTAACTAGTCTAATCATGAATATTGGAGCCATGTGGTGACTTGTTGCTATGATGAGATGTGTCTTTGCATGACCACTTCTAAGGCTTCATCCTGAAAACACAACTCCAAGAAGACAAGAAAATTACAAAACATGAAATGCAATTGCAAATGCCAAATGTGAAGATGTTGTAACTGCTAGATGCGAAAATGCTACAAACATGTCAAATGTTACGCCAGTTGCAAGTGTTCAGGAAGCTAGTGAAAGTGCCAGGTGATGATGTTGCAAGTCCTCCAAAGGTCACACTAATGGCAGGTGCTTTAAAATATTAGTAGAATGGTAGGAGGAAATGGTGCTACAAGTGCCCTAAGGATTTCACCAATGGCAGGTGCTCCAATAGATCAGCAACATACCATTTTAAAGTCCTAGTAGACCATGAACCCAGTTTAAGGTCTTTGCAAACCGTGATGTGCTAGTTTATAGTCCTAGCAGACTGTTGGGCACTAGTTTAACATTGTAGCAGATGGTGGATGTCATGCTAGTTTAACATCATGGCCCGATGATCCATGCTAGTTTATAGTCATAGTAAACTACTATAGTAGTTTATAGTCATAGCAGGCTATCTATGCCAGTTTTTTGTGTCATGGTGGATGAGTGCTTATCTTGCTTGTATGGGTTGCAATGCTACATGTGTAGTCATGCTATGTGCTTTCAAGATCCTACAAAAATTAACTAGAAAAACAACATCAAGTAGCACCTATCGTAAATAGAGTTAAGATGCATGAATGAAAGGAAATTAATGTAAAAAGTGATAGTTGTAGGTCATTTTGAGTTGTGGGCTAGTTTAAGGCCTTTTTAGGCCATGTTTGTTTTATAATTTTATGTTTTTTTAATGTATTTTTGATGTTTTTGAAATTTAATGCATAATCTAAGTGGATGGATGCATAAACAAAGTAGAAATGCATATACAAAGCGAGATAGTGTGTAAACTAGGAAAGTAGGTGAAATGTAAATGCATGAACAAATGCAATGCAAGAAAAAACCAAAAATGCATGGCCCATGGAGGCATGGCGTAAGCAAGTGCTTAGTGTGTTTTTGGCAAAGGGAAAGTCCTGGTCACGTAGTTGCTTCCTAACCAGGTCTGGATTAGGGGGTAAATAAGGCATAGGATCCTCTATGAGGCTATTGGCCTCAACCACTAATTTGGGTGTGTTAGCCTTAGGCGTTAAGTTGGTTGCCATAGGTGCATCACCAAGAAACTCAACCTTTGACATTTGCTCTATGTCTATGTTGTGGATAGTCGGAGAGGAGGCATTATCACAGTAGATGATAACTTGACCACCTTCATATGGAAGGTGGACTTCTTGATGGATGGGAGAGGAGATGAGTGGTAGTTGAGCTAGCTAAGGCTTGCTTAGGATCAAGTTGAAGCCTGACATCTCCTCTATGATAGTGAAATCTACTCTAGTGGGGAATTGCTCTTCTACCACAAAGGCTAAGTTGATTGTACCCTTGACAGTGATGCATGATCCATTGAAGGATTTTAGACATGCGATTTTGATTGGCCTGATTTTATTTGCCAAGCCTAACTTGTTGATGATGGAGTACAGGACTACGTTTTTTGCTACACCATCATCAACATGCACTCTATAGATGGTGCACCAACCAACATGTATGCTAATGGATAGTGGAGCTATAGTGACCTTTCCTCATTCACGGTTGAATTTGACTACATCATTCCAAAATGTTAGGGATGTTGAACCCAGTTCCTATGGTGATGGGGGAAACATCATTGCACAAATGGTATTCTCATTTGTAGGGATGTCCTCCGTAATAGGAATGAAGGCCAACATCTAGGCAAATGCTTGGTGATGAGAAAATGAGGTCATGACTAGGTTGTACAAGCTCAACGTTGTGTCCTTTTACTTGAGCATTTGTTTCACCTGGGTTAATGTAGCTACAAAGTCCTTGTCATTAGTTGTTGTGTTGGCCTTGACTTCCTCCATGTAGCTTAAGAGATAGATCTCTCATGGAGGGGACTTGAGCTTGGGTTGCTTAGCTTACTTAGGGGCAAGGGCCCCAGTGTTTGGTTGTTACTT
Source organism: Gnetum montanum (assembly GCA_015680685.1). Lineage (NCBI taxonomy): Eukaryota > Viridiplantae > Streptophyta > Gnetopsida > Gnetales > Gnetaceae > Gnetum > Gnetum montanum. The sequence continues at coordinate 51,059 of MNCI01013615.1, forward strand.
GCTAATTATGGCATTTTCTTTGGCCATGGGGGTTGCAAGGTGCTCGTTCGTCCTCTTACATTGCCATTTAGTGGGCCTACTCAGGCTGCTAGTGGGGTTAGCCCTTGAAGGAGGAGAGGCCGAGATTTTGCCCACTTTTAGGCTTTCGGTAGGTGAGGGGCCATCACATTGTGGTGCCCTTATGATAAATGGTGGTTTAAGAGTTTTTGTAGGGCCAACTCATTGTGGCACCTTGATGACAAAAATTTTCCTAGTGGTTGTTGTTGTTGTGTCATGTTAGTTTAACATCTTAGTAGATATTTGGTTTGGTTGCTAGTTTAGTGTCTTCATAGATGATTATTATGGGACCTTGACCACAAAGGGTGTTATGGGTGCTCAAGGTGGCACTTTGATAACAAAGGAAGGCCTCTTGCTTGTGAAGGCTGAGGGGAGCCTTGCCTTGTTAGGAGGCACATAGATCACAAAAGGTTGTTGCATAGGTTTAGACTTGCTACCTATGCTGATGGAGATTATGACATAGGTAGCATCATCTATGTTGGATTGGCTTGCTGCATTGAGCACTAGTTGGCCCCATTCTATCATTCTTTGCAGGTCATCTTGCAAAGCATGATAGTTGTCTGTACTATGACCAGACAACTAGTGGTAATGACAGTATTAGTCTAGTTGGAAATGTTGTGGGATTGGGGGCTCATTCTGTACTATTTAGGTGGGGTTCCTTAGTAGTTTGTAGTACCTGTTGTGTTTTTTGTGGGTAATTTTTGATACTCATTTGTGTTGGATTTTCCTAACTTTTACGACTTTCTCCAACAGTTTAGAGGGTTCCATTGGTAGTAGTGTATATTTTGAGAAATCCTAGCACTCAAAGTTGGGCCTTGGAGTAGCCCCTGCTAATGTATTCAAGTTGGCATTAGAGTTGGCAACTTTGTGAGCTAGGGCCTTGGGCTACTTGGCTATTGAGCCTGAGTTGGTTACTTTTGTGCTTATGGCCACTATTGCCACTATTGTGTTTTGCATACATGCATTTTGGTTTCTATAGGCCATGTAGGCTAGGTCATTATTGGCTTGGGCTACCTCTTCTATGCCTTTTGTTTGGGTAAAGGTTTGGCTGAGAGACTTCAGGGCCAAGTAATATAGTTTGGACTTGATGAAGTTATTCATTGCATCCTTGAAGATGGTGAATAGGTGTGTCTCTACTAGGGGTTCATGCATTTTTCTCAATGCAACATTCCAGCGTTGGAGGAATTTTGGCATAGGCTCTAGGTGCCCCTACTTGACTTACATGAGTTGGTCGAGGGTTGCTTCAAGCTTCAAGTTGTACCTGAAGCATGTCACAAACTAGCTTATGAGATCCTCTAAAGAAGAGATTGAAGCCTTGGGCAGCGCACAATACCAGTGTAAGGCCTTGCCAATGAGTAACATGGGGAACATGTGCATGATAACATGTGACCAGGCTTGAAGAAGTAGGCACTTAGATCAAAATATGACCAATTGTATGTTGGGATCTCATTTACCATTGTACTTGGTAAGTTAAGGTAGCTAAACCCTAGTTGGGAGAGTTAGGGGTGGGACTGTAGGACTTATGGGGTTATCCCAATAGAAGCCCACCACCTTAATGTTTTTAGAGGAGGTAACTTTGAGTTGGTTGATCTCCTCCATCAAACTTTGGATTAACCAGAATGCTTGATCCAAGCTTAGGGATGTGCTAGCTGATTGCATTGTTTGGGCTTGTGTTGGTTGCATAACATACGGTTAGATTGTTGGTTGTAGAGTTTGCTAGTTTAACATCATAGTGGATGATAGTTGCCAATTTAACATCATAGTAGATGGTTGTTTCCAGTTTAATGTTGTAGCAAATGGGTTTAGTTGATGTGTTGGCTAAGGGATGGGCATAGTGACTAAGGTGGACCACACACAAGTGGGTTGGATGTACACCATGGGTGTCAATGAGACAAGTAGGACGTAGGATGCCTGAGTCATTTGGGGCTAGGAGGTGGCCCCTTTGTGAGCATAGGGTTGGGAAAATGTAGCAGTCAGTTGTAAGGAAGGTTGAATTGGCATGGTCACCATCTTAGAGAGGATGGGTGGACTAAATTGAAGAGGGGTTGTACTAGGGAGTGGTTGTTGAAAGATGGTGTAGAGGGGGATCTCACATTCGAAGTAGGCCTCAAACTCATCTTCTTCCTCATGTGAGGCTTCCTTGTAGGTTGTCCTTACATCATGCTCATTTGCATGGATGAGTTGGGACAAAAATTGATGATAAGACTTCATGAGTGGGATTATGTCGAACAAGGAGGGGTTGTACTCTCATTCATCTTGGTGGACTTGTTTGTAGTCCTATTTTGCCTCCAAGTTAAGGTAATCCATTGGTAATCCTATTTGGATTTTGGCACAAAAAAATTTGTATTGTTCGTGCCTTAGTGCGACATGCTTTGGGTGGATCGTGGTGTCAAATGTATTAGACACTGATGTGGAAGGTTGATTTGGATTCATGTTCACAGATTGGGTTATGAGAGTTGCTNCTTGATAAAATTCTAATACTTTAAGCTCTTCATTGTTGGCCATTTTGAGGTGGGGTTATGGTTGTGCGTTCATTGAGCCCTCAGTGATTCCAGCCACCAAAGTTTTTAGTCGTTATAGTTTTTGGCACTAAAAGGAGGGCCTTGCCATTTCCTTCTATATTTTCTTATTATTGTCCTATGTGCTCTCTCCACCACCGATTGGTGTAGGTTGGACCCCATTGTCAGTTACCCTTGAAACTTGTTGAACAAAAGCCAAAGTGTATCTTTGGCACTTGACCAAAATTTTGGGTGCTTGGGAGAGCGTAGCTAGATCTCAATGTAGAGAGCATAGCTGGCTCCAACATAGAAAGCGTAGCACCAGAGTTAGCAATTTCTAGTAGCGTTCATAGTTAGCATTTTATTTTGCATTTTCATACTTTGCATTTTTTTTGCATTTTCATACTNTTCGATACCACCATTGACCCTACCCAAAGGAGTTGATTTGCCTTAGCTAACCAAATACAATGGGGAAGGAGACCCCAACGCCCATCTGGTCATGTTTAGACTAGAATGTTTATTACTTCAAGCATGGCCCCATACAATCTTACGTGTTTTCGCCATGTCCCTCACTGGTAGAGCATTAGATTGGTACCGAGCCTTGCCTCATAACTCCGTATCCTCTTTGGAGGATCTCTTACATCAGTTCGTTACCAGGTTTAAATACAACTTGAAACTTGAAGCAATTTTGGACAGTCTGATACAGGTCAAACAAGCATCGCTTGAACCTATACAAAAATTTATTCAGAGATGGAGTGCTGCGCTAAATGAACTTCATGAACCAATCCCCGAAACATACTTACTCACCATCCTAAATGGAGCCGTAAATGATTTTGTGAAATCTAAACTGTACTATTTAAATGCACGCACTCTAAGCCAAACTTTCATGCAAATAAAGAACATAGAAGAGGCAGCCCAAAATTTCCATGATCCTGCTTACTTAGCCTTTAAAAATCAACACACTAAAAAAGACAAAGAAAAGGCTAAGGCAATAGTAGCAGTAGTAGCGAAAACTCAACAAACAAGTATGATACAACAAGGTAAACCACCTACTGTCCCTACTAGCTATACTAGACCTGCTCCCGCTACTACACTCGGACCGTCCACATCACAAAATGCTACACTGGGTCATGCGAGAAACTTTGAGAGGAGAGACCCCTCTCAATACACATAATTTCCCATGAAACCTTCACAATTATTTGACCAACTCTTGAAGGTTGGGCTAATGAAACATAAACAATTGTCCCCCGCAACAATTCAAAGACATGATCGATTCTGTAAATTGGTCGAGAACCCAAGCTTGGCAACACCGGATGAGCCCCTAGTTCCAAGAGGCTTTAGACTAGACCGGTTTTGTGAGTACCACCAATGTAATGGGCATGGCACCGACTATTGTTTCACCTTGAAACAAGACATTCAACGAATGATTGATCGAGGTGAGATCACTTTTGATGAGGCCAACCTGGTCAAATCACAAAACTAGTCCATGGGCATATATAAAGATCCCCTAAACACTAAAGAAGTGCCATACACAATTAACACCATCTACGTAGATAATAACTATGAAACACCAAAGAACCCCTTCATAGTTCATGTTCCCCCTACTACACTAACATCGCCTCAACCTTCATATCCCCCATACGATCCTCCTACCTTGCAAAAACCATTGGTCATCCAAGTACCTCCTGCGGTGGCAATAGCACAAGTATCACCCCAAACCAAACCATTTTTTTTTCATGTGCCCTCTACTGATACAACCGCTAGTATGACACCATCAAACCAGCCCACTCCCTTCATGGTCCGGGTGCCACCGGTAGTTGCTATGACAGAGGTACCAACTACAAATCACCCAACCCCGTTTGTGGTCAAGGTGCCTAGGCAGTCTAATGTCCAAGCTCATATGCCTCAGACACAACCCCATCCCATCCCATTCATCATTTGAGTCCTAAAACAACCCCATATTCCAACCCCAAATGTTCCCATACAACCCACATGAGAACGCTTGGCAAATAAGCTCACCAGGGAACGTTTGACAAAGGAACGTCAACACCTTGCACTAGGCCCCCTGAAACCAACTCCGTTAAGCACAATACCTATGGCTCCTTCTAACAATGAGCCAAGCATGAGTTGTAAAGAGGAAAAATCAAGAATGCAACACATTTCAAACCCAATAGTCACAAAAAATAACACGAAACTTACCCCACGTGAGATACAAATGTTAGGTCCAATGGATCAAGTGGCTTTGGACAAGAATATACCCAATGGTAAAGACTTAGCTAACATCCTAACACAGGTTACGCAAGCCCTTAAGCAAAATAATACATCATGAAGCTTGTACGATCTCATATTGGCTTCGCCAGTTCATCGCGAAGCCTTAGTACAAATGTTAACATTGATCCCAGTTAGCGAAAACCTACCCACAAATGAACCTTGTATACACGTGGTAATGTCTACATGACAAGGATCCAAACATAAATCATTAGGCTTTCACCCCAAAAACATTAAGATCGATGAGAAAATCAGAGACGTCACCCACAAACCCATGTTTATAACCATACAAGTTAATCAGTTCAAAGTACATCGAGTATATGTAGATGACAGAGCAGCCACAAATGTAGTGCCTTATCCCATCATTGAACAGTTAGGGCTTATAGAATTAATTAAATCGACATCTACGACATGCCTGAAGTCATTTAATGGGTCACGAGTAGTGGTTAAAGGTACATTGACCTTGGATTTCATAGCAGGGGATCGATTCCCCACATCTGTAGACTTCGTAGTTATTGATGAGATGCCTGATTTTAACCTAATTCTGGGATGACCTTGGTTAGCGCAGCTAAAAGCAGTGTCTTCCCCCATTCATCAAGAGATTCACTTACCCTATGAAGGGGGTGAAATCATTATCCATGGGGATACTGCTACATCCACCATCTCATCTCACACGGAAGCAAATCAAGGCTCCGAAGTTAAATTTGAGGAGCCTAAACAAGAGGACACCCCACATGAGCATAAACTTGACAAAATTTCTGAAAAACCCATACCGAAGGAAACAAACGAAACCCAAAGTTATGACCAACACATAAATCATGGTCCCTCAAAAACCAAGGAAACACCACCTAACCTAAAAACATTCGAGGATACTGACTCAGAGCTTACTCCGCCAGACGTCTCTTGGTCAGAGCTACCATTCAACGTAATTAGCGTAGGAGATGCCGAGTATCAGATCGTACCCATTAAACCCACTCCTAACATAAAAATGAGAAAAATCAAAAAGTTATTAAACAATTAACAAACTACGATAGTCCGCAAAGACGTTAAACTACGATCGTCTGAAATGAAGCTAAACTACACATGTCCGGAATGACATTAAACTATCGCATGTCCACAATGACATAAAACTAGCCATGGTTAGAAATGGCTGGTTTACATCAAAACCCATCCTATTAGTTGATATCCCTCCAGTTTATTGGTGGCCCAAAATGGCCTTAAACTAGAACGGTCATGTCGCAGTCCGTCATGAGTTTAAACTGACACACACATACGTATGGCCCGAAATGGCCTTAAACTGGAACAAGTTTACTTTCGTTTGTCTCAAAAGTTTGAATCCCTAGTTTACATTCTAAGATTACATTTGTGCAGTACAAGTTACGCTTTCCTTTATGTTTACTATGGCACCGTTATCGTTTAGTTTACATTTGCACTTTATTTCATGTTTATACTTAAACAACAAACAAGAAAAAAAACTTTCGCTCCATGTCCCTACATTATTTTTTTTCAACATTCAGAAACAACAAAAAGAAATTAGAATATAAAAACAACAAAAAATATATAAATATGTAAATAGATGATTACAAGAGTTAACCAAGTTTATGCATCTGTTCATACACAACCCAAAACAAAAAATTCTGTTTACAACCCACAGAAACATAACTAATGACAAAACCAAATTTAAAAACTAAACATTAGGATTAGGAGGGGCTTTCCCCTCAAACTCCCCCACATCATGAGTTTCCCCTCCACTGGGGCCAACTTCGTGGCCACCATCACCGCCATGACTCTGTAGAAAAGTAAAAGAAAATAATCAACTAAAAAAAAAAAAGGGGGATAACATTTTTTGCTAAAAAAGAATAAAAAGTTACAATTTTAAATGACTTACCGAAGAGTATCCTCTTAGACCAAACTCCAGCTGATGAAGGTTTTCTTCTTCAGGGACACTTGCCCAGTCGGTTCCATCAAGGCCTAGATCAATGTTGGCTAAGGCCTTTCCTTTGTGCACAGTAGACCAAGTAGGACATTTGAGAGGAAACTCACCTATAGAAATCTCCCCAGAAGCTATGGTGATTACTCTCTTGCGAGATTCCATCTCTACCACAGTGTGCCTAGCAAAGGCATCAAATGAAGATCATAAGCCTAAACCCTCTACAAACATCTCTAGTTGACGCTTTTCTATGGATATCTCCTTTAATGATTTTTTATAATGGTACTTATGATTCATTTCATCTTGGCCCCATTCCCGCACCTTAGAAGTAAAAGATTTCCAATCCTGATACTTGAGATTTAGCAAATCAATTTGTGCCTTTTGCTCTGCTAGCTCTTGAGTCATAGTTACTTGGCGATTCAATAGATTCCAATATTTGGTATAAGTAACCTCAGAGGTTTGCCAAGAACGATCACCCGTCAACCTAGTAGAGGAAAAATCATAGCATGAATTAAAGTCATCTCGTTCTACTGATAGTTTGGCAATCTCTTTTCCCTTGCCTAAATTCGCAACCATAGCTTTTCGATGGAACGCCTGCAGGTCCAAAGAGACTTGGCATTTTGCATGACATATTCTGCCACCTCATCATAGATCTATCTGGGCACTTGGTTAATTTCTAATGGTAGTGCAGGTAGACTATCAATACAAGTGGCCTTGAATGGATCCCATCTCAGTTTAGCGCCTATCAATATAAGGAGAATATACATTAGACATTGGACAGTAGAAACAAATGCGAAAATAGAAAGACTCAAAACATTTAAAACATATGTACCTATTTCAGGATGAGCTTGTTGGATGCGATCAACTACCTCATTGACAATACCAAGGATGAAATCCATTTTACTTGGCATTTCGATCCAAGTAAATGGTTCATTTATAGGAGACGAACCAACTTTGGTGGTTGTTTCCATTGGAGTCTTCATCGTAGGTATTTTCGAACGAACATTAGGATTCGTCCTGGTTTCAACATCTGCGTCTTGTAGTGACAAAAACATAAATTCAAAACTCTAAATAATGGAAATGAAACAATTCAAAACTCAAATAAACATAATAATAAGAACATATCAAAATCCATCTCTTCTTGCAGATTCTGAGGAGTGCCAAAGTTTAACCTTCCTATGAAGAAATCATCAAACATCTCGTCAGCTTTAGCCTGATCACCAGCGTGATCTTTTTCCTTGGTGACTTTTGCTCCTTCTTTCTTTTCTTCCCTTAGAGGAATAGGAAGTTCCATCTTGTCATTACCTGCTTCATCCTCCTCATCTTGGTTGGTTGGAACCTCTTCCTCCTCTACGATCGATGCTAACCCCTCTCTTCTTACTTCAAGAGTTGGCTCTGATGACATTCATAGGTTTAACATCAGTTTAACATAAATGGCCAAAATGAAAACAAATATATATGATAATAATAATGATAATAAAATAAGAATAAATGAATGAATCAAGCTTACTTACCACGTGCAGATACTTTAAACCGTATGCGTTTCACCTTTGGTTCATCTACAACTAGAGCAACCTCTCTAGAGCGCTTAGGTCTTTGGACTTTAGATTTCGCCTTCCTGATTGTCTCCTTCATTACTCGATCAGTTCTCCTAGTAGTATAGGGCACACCACCTAGCTCCAACCCTACGCTATCATGTGTGTTAATTGAATGACCAGATGATCCCCTTATTGTAACAGAGATCGATTCATCAATCCCTTCGGGAGCATCTTGAGATTTAGTCACCTCAAATAAGTGGTGAATCCACGGGTGAGATAGTTGGCCACGATCCCTTAACACGTACTCGTTACCCACACGAACTACTAGAAATTCAACTAGTCGACGCAGGTAACCGGTGAAGAATGCAAAGCTAAAATGGGACCATGCCTCAACGTTCAAATGCAATCTTACTATCTCTCCGTGGAAACCTGAAAGTAAAAACTAAGCCTAATTATAACGCACCCCAGTCTCCAGAATCATGCGCATGATACGCACAGATTCTACCCCAAAAGTCTTCACTTGGGACAGGGATTTAGGAAACACTCGTGCTCTGAACAATGGATACAGGTCATTTACTTTAGTTACTTTTGATCTTCCCTACATAGGGAATCCCTTAGCACCCTTAAGTATACCTAGCCAGTCCTACAGCTCACGAACAACATGGACCTCTTTTTGTGCTCTATTCAAAGTCACTCCAGCCCCATCTTCCGGTACACCGAAGAGGTCTGAAAAGAACTCCACCGAAAGATGGAAAGCCACTCTAATTCCCTTGATACGAGTGCTATAGTAAGTAAAAGCTTCGTTGAAAGAATCAATGATCGCAATCATCTCGATCATGAAGATGTTAGGACTTAGAGCAGTAAACAACTCCATGAGGCCTGCATCACTCAAACAACTGATAATATGCAGTGGTGCCTTGTCATGCAACCATCGTTTTGCACCATCGATATCCCCAAATTTCATGGCCAAAGTGTCCTCAGTCCAGCCAGTTTCTATGGTGACTCCACCAGGGGTGATATCCACTGTACGCACAGGGTAAAACCATGGAATCAATACAACCAATGAGGTAGCAAAAAAAACAAATGTGAGATGTCAAAAACATTATTACTTACCGTTAGACAATGGATTAAGATCATTAGAAGTCAAAGCCTTGGAGTATCATTTATGAAAATGGACAATTTCGCCCTTGGTCTGGGCTAACATGGCACCACGGAGAGTAGGACCTGCCATGAAAGCCTCTAAGGCGGTATGAGCCAATGCGAGTCCATCATCACCTATGCATACTCCTTCCTTATTAAATCGAGGCTTGCAAAGAAGCGACGGTCAAAACATGAACAACCACTAAGCATCAAAGCAGAAATAATAAATTAAATAACCTTACCTTTCTACCCTGTACATTGTTCCATGAGGATTCTGGAATAAGGTGTGTGCATGAGAGGCTAGGAATAAGGTGCTATTGACCTTGTGAGGGCTACATGATAATAGGTCCCATACACGTGTCAATGGATGGCTAGATTTGGGCCCTCTAGAGGGACCATCCCCAACCGTAAACAATCCCTCATCGACATCGACCATGAAGGCCACTATGCCATTCGAGGATCCTGGTAATATAGTCTCAAGGACACTCCGTGCTAGTTGTTCGCTTAGGTGAGACCATATTAACACACTGAATCCTTGCAAGATGAAGGCAAGGAACTCGCTAACACCTGTTCTGAACCATACCCCACCTTGATTGATGCTCATATCAGGTACCGGTTCATCAGAATCAATAGGCCCGAATCACGCCAGAACTCCAACAAGTTCCACCACTAGAAGGAAAGGTTTATGACATCTGCATGCATTCAAGAACAGGGTAAATAAGCTACACACAAAAATATAGGTTTTACCTTGGGGCTAGAACTTGAAAACATTTTTGGGTTCACACTCGATGTGCAGACCCTGCACGCTGGCAACGTGGGCGTGCAAACCCTGCACACTTGCAACATGGGCATACAAACCTTGCAAGCTAGGAACGTGGGCATGCAGACTCTGCATGCTGAGCATTTTAGCCCCCCTCCTACAAGTTGAGCATGTCACTAGATTTCCAGACACAAAATTGGCCATACGTCGAGCAAAAGAGATGATGCTTGACGTTGGCCTACATGCTAATATCTATGCCGAAGAAACAGGCCAAGCCTTGCACAAATTCTATTTGCTGAAATTTGAAAAACCAAACACAATCAATGAAAACAACAAATAAAAACACAAATTTGGACAAAGGACTATGGTCTACTGGTGCATCGATCCAGATCATGAGATGATCATGGGCTTGGGCAGGCATCAGAGCATCGCCTCACTCTCCTTGGCAAAGGCCAAGCTAGGCTCCTTCCTTCCCTGGTCTCTCACTTGCTTTCTGTTGCCCATCCCATCATGTTGTGTTCATGTTGGGGTTTCCTGGGAGTTCACGCTAGAGTTTCTAGGGCATTCACGCTGGGGTTTTCAAGAGCGTTCACACTAGGCTTTCCAGGGCGTGCACGCTGAACACTCTCACTTGACATGTCGCGCTACGATCTTTGCCCCCTTTGCCACCTCCTTCACATCAGATCTTCGTCTTTCCCTACCCTTGCCACCAGTTCTTCGCCTCCTTGTCACGCTGAATCTTTGCTTAGGTTTACGCTAAGCCTAGGTTCATACTTCGCGCTTCACGGTTCACAGAGGTTCACGCTGGGAGGTTCATGTTGTTCTCTTTGTTTTTGGCTCAACTTTGGGTTTACGCCTGCTACAGTGAGTTTTTAAGTTAGTCTTATAAATCTCCACATTGCTCACATCGACTCACCCTCTACGAAATCAACATTTTGGGTATTTTACTCTAGAGAAAATACGAATAAACATAATGATTAACTAAACAAAAATAAATATAAACAAAACAAGAGTAGAGAAAAGAGTATGTAGATAGGCACTAGGCTAAACATTACCCACGTAAGACCTTTCCTAAACTAAACACCTTGGTACATACTCTTCGTCTTGTAGCTTCACACTTAATAAGGATTAGAAATTGCACAATCAACTAGAAACCATAAATGAATAGTGAATGGCCTGGTAAGGCCCTAAACTACTGCGAATGGCCCAGTAAGGCCCTAAACTTCCGCCATTGGCCAGGTATAGTCTTAAACTACCGTGTGGCCAAGTGAGACAATAAACTAACTTTAGCATACTTCTAGCATATTTAAATATTTGAATTGGTGTCATAAAATAATAAGCAGACCCCCCCCCACCCCATTTTTGTTAACGTTACTTCCTGTGGCTTGGCAGGAGCAAGCATGAATAGCAAGAAACTATTCGCACCACTGTTCATCAATGGACCATACTGATCCATCCAACAGGAGACGATCAAAAAGTCCATTGATTTAGACACATCGACTTATGAAAACTCCATGGCATCGACAGAGGAAATGATAGAATGCTTTCAGAGCATGATGAAATCACTAGATATTGAAGTCAATAACATCACCGAGGATCCATTAATTGAAACCCCCATCACTATGCCAAGAGACGAAGTTAAGATACTAAAGATAAGTACTTTACTAGACCCACAACTTTCTGATGACATAGCAAAAGTGCTAAAAGGGAATGTCAAGGCATTCGCTTGGTCTTACACTGACATGCCTATGCTAGATCCTCGAATACTCTAACACAACATCATACTCGACCTGAAGTTAAGACCAGTGAAACAAAAAGTACGTAAGGTTAAGCCTGAGGTAGTGTTGGCGGTTCACAATGAGATCACCAAACTTTATCAAGTTGGTTTCATTTAGGCCGTTGACTATGCTAACTAGGTATCCAACATGGTCATTGTCCCAAAGAAGAACGAAAGCATTTGCCTATGCATTGACTTCCGGGACCTCAACTTAGCAACCATAAAAGATGACTTTCTTCTACCTAGTATTGATCAACTGGTTGACTCAACCGCTAGACATGCATTGTTATCTTTTATGGACAGCTTCTCAGGATATAATCAGATTCAGATTAACCCTAAACATCAACTCAGGAAAACCTTCATGACACCTTGGGGGACATTTTGCTATACGATGATGCCCTTCGATTTAAAGAATGTTGGTGCTACATATCAATGAGCGATGACCTTCATCTTTAGTGATTACCTCCTTCACTTGCTCAATGATTACGTACATGATATAGCGGTTAAATCGAAGACACAAGAGCAGCACATACAAGACCTAGACTTGGTACTTAAGTGTTGTTTAAAATATGAGCTTAGACTCAACCCAAAAAAGTGTGTCTTTGGGGTCAAATCAGGCAAGATGCTAGGATTCATAGTTTTACAAGCAGGGATCCGAGTAGACCCCGATAAGGTGAAGGCTATCACAAAGTTGCAACTGCCAAGCAACCTTACCGAACTTTGAGGCCTACAAGATAGATTATAGTTCATTAGGCGCTTTATAGAAAAACTGACCAATAAGTTGAAACCCATGAATCATTGGCTATGCAAGAGTGTGCATTTTCAATGGACCTCATAATGCCAGGAAGATTTTGACAATATAAAAATGGCACTGACTCAATTACCGACAGTTTATCTGCCTCAGAATAATAAACCATTCTACATCTACCTTGCCACATCAGATTCATCAATCGTGTCTATGCTTTGCCAAAAACGAGATGATGGAACCGAAGTTCCTATTTACTACTTAAGCCACGCATTAGTAGCCTATGAAAAGAAATACAATGAGGTGGAGAGGTCATGTTTAGCCCTTATCTTTTCTTTGAAGAAATGACCACATTATCTCTTTCGAAACCAAGTAAACATAATCTGCAAAAACAATGTACTCAGAGCAATCACAAACAACATGTTTGAATCAAGAAGGATAGCTCAATGGAAGGCAATGATTGCTGAGTTTGACCTGCATTACATAGCCCAATCATCCATCAAAGGCCAAGCTATAGTCAATTAGATGACCGCATCACCAACACAGGATCAAGCAACGATTAATCCAGAGTTTCTAGATGAAAATGTAAGCACAATAGACATAGTGCCTAATGACTACGACGTAATCTTGAACTTCAAAGGAGAATCCACCTCTCGAGGAGGAAGTGCTGCGGAGGTTATCACGTATCCCTCCAGGGAGATCCAACCTTTTGCCTATCATCTAAACTTTCCTAGTACTAACAACGTGGTAGAGTATGAAGGTCTCCTTAGAGGTCTCATTGTAGCATTGGCTTCAGGAATCACATGGCTCATAGTTCAAGGTAATTCACAATTGGTCATTAATGAGGTCATAGAAGTATACGCATGTAAAGCTCTACACTTACAACCATATTGCGACCTGACAAAACACCTGTTAAAATAATTTACAAAACAAAAGGTGCAACATGTTTCTCAAAACAATAATACCATCACAGACGCACTAGCCACATTAGCTCTAAATATCTCACCAAACATGTTTCATGCATTGCCTAGTTCCATCACGAGTTGCGACAAGCCCATAATTGATGCTCCTGATGAACTTCCCATAGCATCCGTTAGCACGAGACATGCCATAGAATGGTACGATGACATAAAAGAGTACCTTATACATGGCAAACCACCTCAATATCTAATGAATGCTCAGAAGGACAAAGTACTAAAATTCTCTAGACAATATACACTAGTAGGAGATACACTATGTCGTAGATCCTACGAAGGCATCTTGTTAACATGTGTTAGTAGTACCGATGGCCAAACCATCGTGGAACAAGTTCATGAAGGACTATGCGGAGGGCACATAGCTCCTAAAGAAATGGCAACAAAAATCAGATGTTTAGGCTATTATTGGCTATATATGGAGTAGGATTTCTTCTCTAAGGTCAAGACATGCATTATGTGTCAAAGGCACGGTAATCTTATACGACTCATGCGACTATCACACTCATTCACTAGAGTCCACATATAGTCAATAATAGCCTTTCCACATAATGAATTGCATATGACTCAAATCACATGGCCTTTCCAGAAATGGGGATTAGACATTATAGGACCAATAACTCCCCCATCTTTAGCAGGACATAGCTTCATCATAACCACGACTAAATACTTCACGAAATGGGTAGAAGCTATTTCTCTTAGAAAGACCACATCGAAACAAGTATGCAACTTTATTCTTGAAAACATTGTGACCCGTTTTGGCATCCCAATGACCATCATTACTAACAATGGACCATAATTCAACAGTGTTGAAACAAAAACCTTTTGTGATAGCCTAGGCATTAAACATTTGTTCTCATCCCCATATTATCCTCAAAGCAATGAATAAGCAGAAGCCTCAAATAAAACTGTCATTATGGTGCTCAAGAAAATGCTTCATCAAAGCAAATGAAGATGGCATGAGTAGCTAGTTTATGCGCTATGGGCATATAGAACAATGCCTAGGACATCCACAGGTAAAACACCATATAGTCTTGTTTATGGTTCAGAATCTGTTTTACCTCTGGATTTGTAGGTACCATCCTTGAGGATCACACTATCCAGACTCCTCAATGAAGGTCAAAACAATGAATCGCCCATTGTTGACCTCAACTCGGTGGAAGAAGAATGCACACAAACACTTGATCAAATCAAGTGGTACTAGAAGCAACAACAACAGTGCCATCAGCATGACATTCATAAGCGCCAGATCAAAGAAGGGGACCTTGTACTTAAGGCGGTTTCTGAACACGTGGACAAGTTCTCAGCCAACTGGGAAGGGTCTTACTTATTCACCAAAGCGTATGGTAATGGAGTGTTCAAACTAGCAGACATGGACAGAAACGAGCTTGCATATCCAATAAATCATTTGTACCTCAAACCGTTCTATGTTTGAAATCACTTAGGTATAGACTCATCCTGGCATCATGATGGTAAATTGATACCATAGAACGTCTTAGTGTCATGACGATAAACCGACACCATAGAGCTCTGTTCGACATGATACTAAACTATCACACTCATTCACTAGAGTCCGCTAAGACTATAAACTAGCTCGCCTCTCTATAGTCCACCACAACTGTAAACTAGCATTGAACCGTCCGCTACGATGTTAAACTGGCAATGTCCAATGGGTTACGACATAAAACTAACCTACGATAGTCTGTTAAGACTATAAAATGGCAAGATCATCTCCAGCACATTCATCCGCTGTTGTAATTCATGACATTTCTTCATCAACGCTTGTCACATTACTCATCACATTGGCTCTAACAACACTATTGCTGCTCATTTTATTTACCTTAAGTTTCTCATGGTGCCTCCATTTTCATTGGTCACATTTATGTCTAAAGTGTTCGCTAATTCATTCACTTGTAGTTTTCTTGTCTTCTTGGAGTTGTGTTTGCAGGATGACACCTGGTTGTGCTCGTACATAGATACATTTCATCACATCGACAAGGTGCCACATTGTTTCTGACACACGCAACCAAGTTAATCAATCTGTCCAAAAGTACATTCCCAATTCCCAATACATTCTCCATTTTCCTAACACTCTCATTCCCTTTTCTGCCCAGTTACAGCTCCCAGATACATCCAATACACCCAAAAACTTTGAGCATACTATTGCACGTTGTGACATTCTCAAGCAGTTGCAACACACAACACGGAACATGAACAAAAGTGCAAGATTGAAAGAAAGCTCTGTCCAAATGTAAAAAAAAAAAACCACAAGACCCTTGGCACTTCCCATACAAGCCCTAGGCGGAAAGGTAGTTGTCTTGGAAAGAAGTACTCGTGTCTCAAACCATCATGTTTCACCTCATCGCGTGGCTTTGGTTGTGACAACAAGTTTTCTTAAACCTAATACAAGAGTCTTGTTCCTCCAAAGGACACACACCTTATGCCGTGGTTCCAAGTCTGCCAAATACTGGCCATCGACGAGAATCAACATAGGTCTTTAGCGTAAATGAACACTCATCTCCTACACCTACACAATCCCTCAATTAATTCCCAATCCCACAGTTGCAAACATCTCCTCTAGATATCATCTCAAAACTTCATTTCCTAATCCCAAGTACTTCCGAACACAGTGCAAGGACATCTGGTCAAGTTTCGAAGGACAATGCTACTAAGTTGCTTGTGGTGTTTTGTACTTCTTTGTTGATGCTTCTCGAGTCGATTCCTCCAAGAATCAACAAAGAGGGGCCAATGAAACACCACAAAAATTTGGACCTAACACTTTCGAACAAGAATCGAGCTAAGTCATGGTGCTTCCCAGCATGACCAAAACCTGCGAGCTTCACAAACAACACCAAATGGAGTTGAATCAAGCAAGTAAAAGTTCCTTGAGATCCATTAGAGACTACATCAACATCTGGCAATAAGAACTGTAAGTTTCAAACTCAAAACACTTAGTTTTGACTAAGTATACTTCTTTCACACAAGCTTGCATGCCCAACGTGTAGCTCAGCGTGCAACAACTTTTGGGCACCAAAAATGAGCCAAAACATGTCATAATTGAGCGTCTAGACCCCCCAGGACCTTCACCAAGGTCCCTAGTAGCTCTCAGGAACCTAAAAATCAAATTTTGGGCTCCAAATTATGGGTTTTCATTTGTGCATGCCCAGTGTACACGCCTAGCGTGCACCATCAAGGATCTCTTAGAACAGGCACCCCAGAACAAGATCTCCACCTACAATCTACTCTTAGAGGCAAGACAACTATCAGGAATCATCCTAGGCTCCCAAAAATGAAGATTCAACCTTGAAATGATGCACTTCCATGAACTATACGTTGAGCATACATACTCTGCACGCCCAACATGCACAACCAAAAGTAAGGTCGATCAGGCGATTTAGCCAACCTGCATGCTGACCTACATGCCCAGCATGCAGCACATTGTACACTAGTTGAAGCCTTCCAAAACCATGTCAGATCAAGTCCAAATGAGCTAAAAATCCACAGGCAGGATTCTCATGACACCAGAGCCTAAATCCAAGGGCCAAGTTCAAGATTTTCTGTTGTAACCGTAGTGTTCGTTTGTAAAATTCAATTATTTTGTGTTGGTCAAGTCTATACGTTGGGTTCACATGCCCAGTGTGTACATGCTATCATGTAGCATGCTGTACAGTTGTAACATTCTTTGCACTCGGGCAGCATAGCCACATGTCATCCGACTTGAAATTTTCTCACCCATGGCCACTCATACCCTTCTAGATCCGAATCTAATGCCCAAGATCTAATAAAACCAAAATTTTTCACTAGATCAAGGGCTGCAATTTTTTACAAACAGAGACAAAAAAACAACGGGAACTTGGGACACTGAGTAAATCTGGACACTAATCCTGTATGCTGGACTTCTACCTTGCATGTTGACCATACAACCTTCACGTTGTGCCTGTAGTACAAACTAGCATACCATCATTGCTCCACATCCATCGAGGCTCTTCATCCGCCTTGTGTTAGATCGACAACTGCGTTCAGACCAGTGCACTATAATCTCCATTTTGCAATAAAGTTGCTTCATCTTTGGTTATGATTTGTTACAGTTTTCATTCATTCTTGGTTACCTTTTTACTTATATTTTTGCACATTTATGCTCTGGTTTACATTTATTACGCTGTTTACAAATAACCCAGTGTATTGCATATTGGCATATGTTTGGGGAAATCCTTGTCTAATCCGCGTGCGGACCGCCCAAGGTACTTTACCTTCGTTAGTTCCAGTTCGCCCTCAAGCGAAGGTAGGGTCTTCTATGCCTGTCTGTAGATCTCTCAGTGTCTGTTCCATTCTAGCCTTGCACTGATGATCTTAGACAGTACAGCCGTAGCTTACGCTTGAGGAAGTCCTTGGTTGATTTATGTGCAGACGATCTAAGGCACTCTACCTTCGTTTACTTTTCTAGCTTGCCCTCGGGCGAAGGCAGGGTCAACTGTGGCTGCCCGATGATATTTCGGTGTCTATTCCCCTTCCAACCTCACACTGAAGATTTAGCTCAGCATAGTTTTTGGCATTAGAAGGAGGGCCTAAATTTGTCATTGTTAAAATGTTGATCACGCTACCTATCAAAACTTTTTCATCCTACCCTGTGAGTCTCCTGTCCCTGTTGGTCACGCTGAGCTTGTCCTATTGGTCTAGTTTGATTAGTTTGGTCACATTATGTTTGTGTCACGATCACGCTGCAACTGCTTACACTCCAATTCCATTCATCTAGCCCAGTTTGCTCACGTTCATCATGGAATCCTTCCAAATCAACCCAGTAACACTACTGATCGCTGAAACTTCGAACCCTGTGACTACTACGAAATCCATAATTTTCATTGAACAAGTAAACCACCAAGGCCCTACATGCCAGCCGTTTGGGATACAGGGCAAAGACCCTACCTATGCCACTCTTACACCCGAATAGTACAACTTCATATGTGTCAAAATCCAAGCCAACCTACCCATCGACCGTACAGAAAGGGAAGAAAAATGAGACTACGAACTTATCCACAAGGGAGGTTGTGAGTTCATCCATTCAACATTTGACATAATCCTACTCTTTGAACACCATCATAGACTCATATCCCAACTTCTCATGGCTAGAAGTCAAGCCTTACAGCTACCTCCCATAGAGCCTCAAGATGAAGAAGATGACTTTGCAGCCCAATCTAAACATGGAGAATCATACCATACAATTAGCCCCCATGTCGATACAAACCCACTGTTTCAACCATTCCTGGAAGAAACAATATTTCCACCACCAGCTTTCTTATGGAAAGTAGCCATTTTCATCCCCATCTTCTCTAAGTCCAACATTCAAATTAATGCATCTACTTCCGTCATACCATTGCAAACACAATCCCAACAGACTAATGCAGGAATGACTTCTTGACCTTAAGTGATTGGAATTCCATTGGTCATACCTACTTCCATGTCCATCCATATGTACCTCAAGTGCAAATTCAACAAACACCAACGATCACTTCACAACCTGTGACTGGGCAGTGGGTTCCACCAACTATTCAGCAAAACCTGTCTACTCACTACATTGTACAACATCTCATAATCTCAGCCCTGAATGTTGTCCCACCACAAAAAACAACAATCCAACAACCTCTTTTTCCACAAATGATGCGACAATCAAGTCATTATCAATTACCATCAACCCAAACCTCCAGTGATCCTACCATCCAAGAATGGGTAGACATACAAAAATGATGCACTCCTTGGCAGAGGAATTAAAACGCCTTAAAAATTTGAACAATGAGGAAGTCAAAGTACTAGATTTCTATCAAGATGACCTGATTGACCCCTCAGTTCCACCCTTAACCTTGCCAAAAGGAGTCTCGTTACCTTAGTTGAACAAGTACAATGGAGAGGGAGACCCAAATGCCCACCTAGTGACATTTTGAATCGAAAGTCTTTTGCTTTAGGCATGGCCCCATGTAATTCTGCATGTATTTGCTATTTCCTTAATAGGAAAAGCCTTAGACTGGTATCGTGCCTTACCCTGTAGCTCTATATTTTCTCTGGAGGATTTGTTGCACTACTTTGTCATGCATTTCAAATACAATCTAAAACCTAAAGCCACATTAGATAGTTTGATTCAAATTAAAGAAGCTCCTTTAGAGCCAGCATAGAAATTTATCCAAAGATGGAGTGCCTCCCTGAATGAACTTCATGAACCTATTCCTGAAACATATTTGGTTACCATCCTTAAGGTAGCTGCAAATGACTTCATTAAATCAAAACTTTATTATTTAAAATCCTGTACTTTGATTCAGGAATTTGTACAAATTAAAGACATAGAAGAGGCTACACAAACAAGTAATGACCTAGCTTATGTGGCCTACAAAAACCAACATACTCACAAGAAAAACACAACCGAGGCAATAGTAGCCGCAATCACAAAAGCAACCAACCCAATAGCTAAGCAACCTAAAGCCCCAGCTAACAAAGCCACCAACTTTGGCGCCAACTCACCTACATCGGCATGGGCCATCCCAAGGCCCAACTTTTAGTTCAAGGACCACTCAAAGTATACACCACTACCGATGCAACCCTCTCAACTATTGGAGAAACTCTTAAAATCTGGACAAATCCAACACAAACACGTATCAGAGATTACCCGCCAAAAACATGACAGATACTACGAGCTACTAAGGAACCCCACCTTAGTGGTACCAAATGAGCCCCCGGTCCCACAACATTTTAAATTGGACCATTACTGTCATTACCATCAAATGGCTGGTCACAATATAGACAACTATCATGCCTTGCAAGATGACTTGCAGGGAATGATAAAACAAGGCCAACTAGTGATTGACACGACAAGTTAATCCAACGCAGAAAATGCCTCTTATGTCATAAACTCAATTAGCATAGGTGGCAAGTCCAAACCTATGCAACAACCTTTTGTGATCTGTGTGCCTCCTAACAAGGCAAAGGTCCCCTTAGCCTCCATAAGAAAAATGCCTCCCTTTGTCATCAAAGTGCCACCCCAAGTACCCACAACACCCTTTGTGGTCAAGGCTCCACAGAAATCATCTGCTAAGACATTAAACTGGCATGAAGCAGCAACAAAAATCACTAAGAAACCTTTTGTCATCAAGGTACCACAACGTGATGGCTGCTCACCTACCCGAAGCCCAATAGTGAGCAACATCTCAATCCCTCCTTCTTCAAGGGTTGACCCCACTAGCAACTCGGGTAGGCCCACTAAATGGGAATGCAATAGGAAAAAAGAGCACCTCCTAACTCCCATGACCGAAGCAAAGGCCACAACTAGCAGACAAAAAATGAACACTGGGGCCCCTACCCCCAAGAAAACCAAGCCTGAGTCCCCCTCCCAAGAGGTCTATCTCTCAAGCTTCACAGAGGAAGTCAAAGCCAACACAATGACTAATGACAAGGACTTTGTAGCTACACTAACCCAGGTAAAGCAAATGCTCAAGAAAAAGAACACAACATTTAGCTTATACGACTTGGTCAGGACCTCACCTGCTCACTGCCAAGCATTGGCCCAGGTCTTAGCCTCCATTCCTATTATGGAGGACATCCCTACGAATGAGGCATCCATCCGTGCAATAATGTTGCCTCCCACACCACAAGAATTGGGTTCAACAACCTTAGTCTTTCGTGATGATGAAGTTAAAGTTAACCCCAAACGAGGGGAAGTCACTACAACTCCACTATCTATTAGCATTCATGTTGGGCAGTGCATCATCTACAGAGTGGATGTTGACGATGGTGCAGCAACAAACACAGTCCTGTACTTCTTCATTGACAAGCTAGGCCTGGTAGATGAAATTAGGCCAACCAAAACCACATGTCTAAAATCCTTCAATGGATCACATGTCACAGTCAAGGGTACAATCAACTTAGCCTTTGTAGTGGGAGAGTAATTCCCCACTAGCATAGATTTCACTATCATAGAGGAGATGCTAGGTTTCAACATGATTCTCGGTAGACCTTGGCTAGCTCAACTAAGGGCCATCTCCTCTCCCATCCACCAAGAAATCCACCTTCCATATGAAGGTGGTCAAGTTATCATTTGTGCTGATAACGTTTCCTCTTCAACTATCCATGACATAGACATGGTGCAAGTTTTGGAAGAAGAGTTTCTTAATGGTACACCTATGACAACCAACGCAACGCTTAAGGCTAATACACCCGAACGAGTGGTTGAAGCCGACAACCCCCCAGAGGACCCTAAACCTTGCATACTCCCTAATCCATGCCTAGTTAGAAAGTAACTACATGACCAAGACTCTCCCTTGGCTGAAAATGTGCTTGATGCTTGCGTACCTTCTACCTACCCCTCTAACATGCATTTTTGACTTTTTTTTACATTGCACTAGCCTATGCGTTTACATTTTGCCCGCTCACTTAGATAACACATTTTGCTTTGTTTACACATTCGTCAACTCAGTTCACACATTGCATTTGAAAAACATCAAACATAAAAACATAAAACTACAAAAACACATGGCCCGAAAAGGCCTTAAACTAGCTTATAGCCCAGAACAGCCTAAAACTATCACTTTTTTACATTGCTTTTCTTTCATTCATACATTCCAACTCTATGTACAACATGGTGTCGCTTGACATTGTTTTCTTTCTAGTTGATTTTTTTTTACAGGATCTTGTAGATACATAGCATGACCATGCATGCAGCATCACACTTTATACAAGCAAGGTAAGCATCAGTCCACCATGACTATAAACTAGCACAGAATAGTCCTGGCATCATGACTTAAAACTGATACCATAGAATAGTCCTAGCATCATGACTTAAAAATGATACCATAGAGTAGTCTTGGCATCATGACTTAAAACTAATACCACAGAATAGTCCTGGTATCATGACTTAAAACTGATACCACAAAGTAGTCCTGGCATCATGACTTAAAACTGATACCACAGAGTAGTCCTGACATCATGACTTAAAAATGATACCATAGAGCCCTATCCGGTATGACACTAAACTGCTACATCCATCCGCCATGAGATGAAAACTAGCATCCAGAGTCCACTAAGACTATAAACTAGTTTGCCTCTTCATAGGCTGCTATGACTATAAACCAGCAATGCACTGTCCGCCACGACGCTAAACTGGTACCGTCCAAGGGGTTATGATGTGAAACTAATCCACAATAGTCCGCTAAGACTATAAACTGGTGACATCATCAACGACTAGGAAAAACTTGAAAAGATGTGTCGCTGCAATCGGCTGTTCATGTTCCACAAAGCTTGTTGCATGATTTATATCATAGGCTCTAATAAAGCTAATGTTGTTCATGATTCTGTCTACTTTAAAAATTGCATGCAATGACTCCATCTCCTTGTTTATAGCGTTTAGCTGACTGTTTCATTTGTGGTTTTCTTGTCTTCTTGGAGTTGTGTTTGAAGGATGACACTTCTGAGGCACTCATGCATAGATGCACTTCATCGTGATGACAAGGTTTCACATTCTTCCTGACGCACATAACTGGGTTAATCAATCCATTCATAAGTACATTCCTGACTCTCGATACATCCCCTATTTCCCCATCATGCTCCCCTTAGCCTATTTAATTACACCCCCCTGATACATTTTGCTCACCTCAAAACTCTTAATACACTATTGCACACTGTAACTCTCTAAGCAGTTGCAATGCAAAACATGATACACAGTACATGATGCAAAATGCAAGTGCTCAAACACGAGCACAACACAAAAATAAAGCTCTTTCATAAAGAAAAACAAGAAAAAAAAACAAAAGGGTTAAAGAGAAAAATGCATAGAAAAGGTCTCCGTGACCCTGTAGGGATCATAAACAAAAGACTATTGGCTCTTCTCATACAAGCCCCAGGCGAGAAGGTAGTTGTCTTGAAAAACAGGTACACTCATGTCTCAAAGAGACCATGTTACACATCATCACATGGCTTTGGCTATTTACAATAGGCCTCGCAAATACTCTATAAGAGTCCCATTTCTCCAAAGAACGCACCTCCTATGTCTTGGTTCCAAGTCTGCTGAAAACCCGGCTGTTGACAAGAACTAATGACATAATTTGTTCATGAGAGAGCATTCCTCTCCCACAAATTCCAATAGCAATTTCTCAGCTTCCCTTGTTACAACCAATCCCCTCCCCTTACATCTCAAACAACATTTCCCCGATCCCATGTACTTTTGAAAACGATGCATTGACATCTAGCCAAGGGTTGATGATTAATGTTTAGTACTTAGTCATTCATGGTATTTTGCACTTCTTTGTCGATGCCTCTCAGGTGGATTCCTCCAGACGTCAACAAAGAGGGGCCAATGAAACACCACTAATTTTGGCCTAACACTTTGAAACAAGAATAGCTCAAGCCCTTTCAAGCATTTGGGAGGTAAAATTTGACTAAGGCATGAAACTCAAGTCCAACTTGCTTAAGCCAGCTTGATCACACTATCAAGCTAGCTTGCCCTCAGTGTGAGCAACTCAAATAGTTTCAAAGTTAAATAA
This sequence comes from Gnetum montanum, assembly GCA_015680685.1. Lineage (NCBI taxonomy): Eukaryota > Viridiplantae > Streptophyta > Gnetopsida > Gnetales > Gnetaceae > Gnetum > Gnetum montanum. The sequence continues at coordinate 75,263 of MNCI01013615.1, forward strand.
AAAGTGGTCCAAATCTGAGGGTGCAAGCCATCCTCAAGAGTCGCTAATGTCCACTTCAAGTCTCAGCATTTAGGAGTCTAAATCTCAAGCCAGACTACACAGTTTCTGTAGGTCATGCTAGGTAGTCATGCTGGGCGTGACCAAAGCATGACCAACTTTCAAAGCCTCAAAATAGTGTCAAAATGGTTTGATTTTGAAGGGACAAGTCATCCTCAAGGTCCATTAATGATTTCTCCAAGTTTCAGCCTCCAAAACTTCAGGTTTTAGCTCCAAAAATCCTCATTTTTGTCACTGATGCCCAGGTCATGCTAGCAACGTGAGTCCAGCATGACCAACTCCCAAAAAATTCTAGAAAATGGCTAAAAATATTCTAGAAAATTCTCATCATAAAAAAATTTCAAAAAATTCTAGAAAATTCCAGAAAATTCTTAGTGTCAGCAACTCTCAGAAAATTCCAGAAAATGGCAAAAATTTCTAGAAAATTCTTAGCATCAGAAAATTTCAGAAAATTTTAGAAAATTCCAAAAAATTCTCAGCGTCAGCAACTCCCGGAAAATTCCAAAAAATTCCAAAAAATTCTCAACTTCTAGAAAATTCTAGAAAACTTAGGGACAAAGAAGTTTCAAGAAAGATGGGTTGAATTTTCCTTGTACATTTCATTATAAATATTCATTTGTGGAATAGTCAGGCCCTCATGTCTAAATGAAATGTACTTTCATGGGCTTGAATAACCCATAAATTGTAAAATGCAATGTGAAACACCGTGAAAATTACGGGTTGGCCTCAGGCGAAGATTCGTAATTTAAGCGAGAACGCGCCTCAAATCTGTCTAAGGACAAGTTTACGCTCTATCATGCACGGCAGCGTAATGAGCGTAATAAGCTCTAGGACAGTTAAAAGGCAAATTTGTTCAAGGACAAGTTTACGCTCTATCACGCGCAGCAGCGTAATGAGCGTAATAAGCTCCAGGACAGTTAAAAGGCGAATTTGTTCAAGGACAAGTTTACGCTCTATCACGCACGGCAGCGTGATGAGTGTAATAAGCTCCAAAACAGTTGAAGGCAAAATCCAGAGAGGCACGATGAGTTGGCACTTTTTCTTGCGGCGCATACATAAGTGGCCTTTACGCTCGTTACGCGGCGGTGCGTACCAGTGCATGGGTCATGATTCAAGTTGCACGCTCCTTACGCTCCACCACGCGCCACTGCGTGGTAAGCGTAAGTTATGCATTATTTACGCTTTATCACGCGCAGTTGTGTGATGAACGTAAGTTATACTTTGTTTAGGCTTCACCACGCACGGCTGCGTAGTGAGCGTACGTTACATTTACGCTTTGCCACGCACAACTGCGTGGAGAGCGTAAAACGATCTTGAACTCATTGTTTTTACGTCAGTGCACTCATACACGCAACACAACGCGAATGAGCGCAAACGCAGCCGAGACACGCCTATCATGGGCCTGCTCTTTACACGCACAGCACGCAAACGAGCGTATTTTGCGTAGTCGCAGTTCGACTTAAAAGAATCGCGTCAACAAGATCCGCGACATT
>MNCI01013615.1:77204-87743 GCA_015680685.1 Gnetum montanum
AGCATTGAAACATAGATCTTTGATCTTTGCGACGTATACGTTTTTTCTCTCCCGATTTGCATCTTTTCGGCGTTTTGGCGTTATCTTCGTAACGATCCATCTACGTCGTTGTGCTCCCGCTTCACGATCTCTCGCACCAAATCACGGCACGCAAAAATCCATAATCATCATCGCTTTTACTGACTCGTAAGTCCCTATCTGATCGACAAGACCGTTCAGGGCACCACGGATTCGTTTTTCCAGCTTAGCCCTCGCGCGGATCCGTGGTTAAAGCTGTGTACGCGGAACTTCGGTCAGTATTTCCAGCTGCCGACGTTTTCCGTCATTACACAATGTACCTGGTCAAGAATGTAGCTTGCCAACACATATCCAACTCGTGCACAACTATCCAACACAAATCCAACCCATGCACAACTATCCAACACACATACAACTCTCACCAACACGCATCCAACTCATGCACAACTATCCAAAACACATCCAACTCTCGCCAACACACATCCAACTCGTGCACAACTATCTGACACAAATCCAACCTATGCACAACTATCCAAAACACATCCAACTCTCGCCAACACGCATCCAACTCGTGCACAACTATCCAACACAAATCCAACTCGTGCACAACTATCCAACACACATCCAACTCTTGTCAACATGCATCCAACCCAAGCACAACTGTCCATTGGACACATGTCACTAGATCTACTTTCCTCTCATCTCCCAGTCATTGATTCCATTCTTGAATTTCGTGCTCGAGCCCAGACCAACCCTATAAATACCTTGTCAATTCACATAAATGAGGAGGCAAAAAAAAGGAGAGAGATTGGAAATTCTGAGAGAGGATCAAACCTACAATCCTTGGGCACTCGGCACACCTGAATGTTAGCATCCAAGCATTTCTCACATTCATAACATCACATCATCGCATCATCATGTTACATCACCCCGGGGCTAAGCGTTCGGCCTACCATCTACATGTAGCTATGCTTTGACCTGTGCACATCTTTTCTAAGCAATACATCATTTCTGTTTTGCCAATCAAACATTATTTATGTTTTTTATTTTAAGTTTTGTTTACATTTTTTCCTACATTCAATTTACGTTCAGTTTATAGTTTATGTTTTGTTTATGCCTTATGTTCTTACGTGTTACGGCTCATGTTTACATTTTATGCACATTTACATGTTTTAAGACATCTTTTACAATAACCCCAACGCTAGCTGTAGCTTACACTTGGGGAAGTCCTTGGTTGATTTGCATGTAGACCATCCAAGGCACTCTTCCTTCATTTACTTTTCCTTGCCCTTGGGTGAAGGCAGGGTCAACTGTAGCTGCCCGATGATCATTCGGTGTCTGTTTCCCTTCTAGCCTCACACCGATGATTTAGGTCAGCACAGTCATAGTATTGATGGTGTTAGGTTGTGAAGTTTGGCGCTTACCGTGATGAATTGTGCTTACTAGGTTGGCCACCATGATGTACCGTGCGATGTTCTATAGGGCTATAATGGGGTTGTAGTGTACCATGCGGTGTATGACTGCAATGGGCCATGGTGTACTATGCGGTGCAGGGCTACAATGGGGTTGTGGTATACCATGTAGTGTAGGTATGTCTCTTTGCTTGTGTGGTGTGCTATGGGTCTCGTTCACCCACAAAGCTAAGTGCCAAGATGCCCAAAATGCCAAATGCCAAGTGCTAAAAATACTCATGTCCAAGGAATGCCAACCACTTGGGAATGCCAACTGTTTGAGAATGTCAACTACTTGGGAATGCTAACTACCTAGGAATTCCAACTATTTGGGAATGCCAACCATTAAAATTTTGGGGTTCTAGGGGTATTTATAAGACTAGGGTTAGTGTAAAACATGGTTTGAGTGCCATGTGATAGTGTAGTAGGTGGGACTACAAGAAAAATTTAGAAAGTTTTCTAAGTTTGGAGATGACCAGAAAAGTTTGAAAATTTTCTAACATTGGCTACTATGCTTACCCCATGTTATGCAAAGGATGTGTAACTTAGCAGTTAGAAAAAAATCTGCAAAACTAGTTGTTGGAGCTAACTACACTCAACACTTAGAAAACTTTGGGAAAACTACCACCAATTTTACACTTAGGCTAAATTTGTAGTTGAGATGCTGAGACCCAAAATTTTGTTGTGTTTTAGAGAGAGATTAGGATAATCTCTTATAGGTTTCTTATCTTAAGCTTGGACTCCATTTTGAGTAATTAAGGATTGAGAGGGAACAAGTGTGGCCTCTAAGATCCTTGGGAGAGTTGTAAGTTAAGCTTGGCTCCTCATCTTTGATGTATTTTATATGTATTTTGAGAATTATCTTACATAAAGGAGATTTTATCTATTTCATTATTTTGTTCTTACTTTCTAAGCTAAATTTGCTTAGAATTTGTGGATTGGGTTCTATTGGGATCTATTGAGATGCAACCCTACACTAGATTGGTATTAGAGAGAAGGTTTAGAGAAATCCACACATCCATAAGAGTTGGAAGAAAGGTATGGCTCCTAAGAAGAAGATTAATCCAGATCTTAGATTAGAGATTCAAGAACTCAAAGAATCCTTCAAGGCTTTTGTGGCTAGAATACAAGAAGCTATTCCCAAGGTAAGGACCTTCAAGCACCAAGATTTTAAAGAAACTTCAAGAAGAAGTGAAGAGGATATTGAAGATTAGAATCCTTTTGCATCACTATAAGGATTAAGAGGAAGACATGATCAAAGAACTCCAAGAAGAGATGAAACTAGAACTCAAAGGCATGAGCCAAAGTTTCTTTTTAATAATGAGGAAAATGATGATGAAAAGTTTGTAAAGATGTTAAGAAGTTCTTTAAGAGTTCCTCATGTGGATATTTCCATCTTTCAAGATATTGAAGGTACATATTTCTTTCTTTCTTGGCTTTCTTGAGCAACTTTGTAGTGAGACAATGATTCATGTTGTTGAGAGTAAACTTAAAGGATTGACAGATAAATGGTGGGACAAGGAATGTCTCAAATACCTTGAATAACATGGAAGACCCATTGAGAGTTGGCAACTCATGGAGTTCATGCTAAAGCATAAATTTGAGAGGACATCCTTCCATCGTGAAGCCATCAAGAAGCTAAAATTTCTCAAACAAGGAGATTAAGAGGTAAGGGATATTTATGTTGAATTTTGTAAAGCCTTGGAAATGGCTGATGTTCATTGGACTAAGTATGATCAAGCTTCGAACTTCATTAGTGAATTAATGATGTAATACTAGCATTGAAATAAAAATTACATAATTTGGCCTAAATATGGACAAAGATCATAAGAAAAATAATGAGAAAGACACTATTCACAAGTTAAAGAAATCATCAAAGGAGGATGGTGAAGATGAGCCAAAGAAGAAGGAAAGAGAGTCTACTTTATTGACCTTTTCAGTATGTCAAAACCTTAAGGAAAATGGATAACAAAGGATGTTTATATGGTTGTTGTGTTTACCAGAGAAAGAGTAAATGACTCAAAGACTTACAAGCAAAGTTGACATCATTAATACCTCGGAGTGAGATAAGGAAGATATGAGGAAGCTTAAGAACATGGGAAAGGAATGAAGAATTCAAGTGCAGAGAAAGATGTCTCCAAGAAATAGTAGATGTCTTAGCAAAATTGAAGGTAGCATAGAAGAAGATGTCTCTACAAAATAGAAGATATCTTTGTAGATAGAAAGATATCTTTCCTCAGACAAAGACATCTTTCTAGAATAAAGGTTGGTTACAAAAATATGTCTTTTACTAGAAGAAGATGTCTTCTTGGAACAAAGGCCAAATAAAGAAAGACATCTCATTCACAAAGAAGATGTCTTCCATGACTGTTAGCTAGTTGTTGCACAAGTTCCAATATGAATTTGGAAACATAGTGACTATAAGAAGACATCATTCTTATTGGGAAGAAAGCAAGCTTTTGTACTATCATTGTGAAATCATCACACAATAATTGTATTAATTATTATTCCTCATTGTAAAATTATTTTCCTATTTATATTTGGGCAAAGTGATCTATGCATCAAAGTGAAAAGATAAGAAAAATTATTTGCATTCTTTCCTTGTGATTGTCATTTTTTTGTTACTCTGTGGTTTTGATGTGCTTCTTGCAGGAAGGCATCTTTTTTGAGCTTGTTAGGATCCTGCATGATTGAGTGTTGGTGTAGCACCACAACACTCCAAATTTGAGCTCAAGTTGTAAAGGTTATGGAATCCTAAAAACCATATTCTAAGCTTATCAAGACCTTGCAGGGTTAAATGGATTCATAGCATTGAATCACTCCAGAGTAGAGCTTAAAGCTTGTACAAGGTGTGTATTCTTCAAACCACATTTGAGAGTAACAAGGTATGGAGGTGTGCTTGTGAACTACCCTCCAAGTATGGACTACTCAAGTTGGGGAACCATGTTAAATTTGGTATGTGTGCTTTGTCTCAACAAATTTTAATTTGGGGAAATTATTCACCCCCCTTCTAAGTTCAATGATCCTCAAGTGGTATCAAAGTGTAGCAATCATTTTCATCATCAACTTCAAGAGTGAACAATGGAGGGGACATATTATACAAAGCCATCCATGTTCGATGAATTTGACATCATCTATTAGAAAGCTAGGATGCAAGGATTCTTCGAATCTATGGAGTTTGAAGTTTGGGAGTCCATCCTTGAACACTACATACCATCCATCAATAGCATAACAAAAATCATTAAGTAATGGAGCAAATGGATACAAGAAGAAAAAGATAAGTTCATGTTTAATTCTAAAGCCAAAACTTTTTTATATTGTGAATTGAATGAATTTTAATTTAATAGGGTAGCTAGTTGTAAAATGGCCAAAGATATTTGGGTAACTGTAGAGGCTACTTATGAGGGAACTCTAATAGTTAAGTATTTTAAACTCTTGGTTTTGCAAAGTGAGTATGATAAGCTCAAAATGAGAGAAGGAGAGAAAATAAAAGATTATTTCTCTAGAGTAAATGATCTTGTTGTGGCTATTAGAGGTATTGGTAAATATTTACACAAAAGTGATGTCATATTTAAAATGATTAGCACTCTCTAACTAGAGTTTAGAATAAAGGTCATAGCAATGGAGGAGATTAGAGACTTTTCTATTTTGAAATTTGAAGAGCTTCAAAGTGCTTCCATTGCTTATGAAATGAACTCCATAAGTGAAGGGGCTATTCAAGAAAAACCCATAGCCTAAAAATCAACCTCCAAAGAAAAGGAACCTGTTGAACAAGATACAGGTAATGAAGAGGAGATAGCTCTTCTCCTAAGAAGGGTGAAAATTATTATGGCAAGAAGAAGTAATAATTTCAATCAATAAGGATCTAGTCAATTAAAAGGTAAGGAAAGAAATAGAACTTTTTCAAATTCTAACTTTGATTCCTCTTCAATAGAATGCTGGGTATGTGGTGGAAGAGGCTATGTGTCATTTGAATATCCTCATAATTGTAGGTTATAGTAGAGGGAAAAAAATGATGAGGAGATGAAGAAGAGAAACTTCTATACAAGTTGGGATGATGGAGGCAAAATGTAGAAGAAGTGGATGGTGATGCTCAAAATTCACACCTCCTCTATATGGGCCTTACAAATGATGATTTCGGCTTGTTAGATGATGAACTAAATGAGGAAGAAAGGTTTGATTTGTTATGTAATGAATTATTATATTTTTAAAATCTCTACCATAATTTGAATAAGCAAGTTAAGATAAAAGATAATGAGATCTCTCTATTAAATTCAACAATTTCCAATCTTACCAAAGAACTCTTAGACCTAAGGGCTGAGAATGAAAAACTAACCTTGTCTTATGAGTAGGCTAAAGTGGAAATTGTAGATGTAAAACTTGTGAATGAAAGGTTGGTTAAAGGGAAAGAGTCGCTTTGAATGGTTCTTAGACAAGGAAGAAGTCCATAAGATAAAAGTGAACTTGGATGCTATTCCCAAGAAGAAGAACTTATAGAACCTTCATCCCATCTAAAGGAATCTCCAAGGAGTAAGGGTACTACATCAGAAGAAGCTCCTATCCATCAAAAAACTTCTCAATGGTTTGATCATTATAATCACTCTAACTACAATAGAAGGGTTAGATGTTATTATTGCAATAAGTTTGGGCATAAACAATGGGAGTGTAATTTAAAGTTTTATCATATGAGTACCTGGTCATATTACAAGACTCCTTGGTCTTATCAAAATGCATTAAGAAAGAAATTTATGCAAGGAAAAAAGGATTAGAGGAAAGATTACAAAGGAGTTAAGAAAGTTTGGAGAATCAAGAAGAAAACACTTGAGAATGAGAAGACACTACCTAGGAAATTTGTGAAAGGGAGCCAAGTCTTGAAAATTGAAGAAGTCTATGCAAGAAGAGAAACCTTGAAAGAGGGATCTCATTCTCTAGCACTTTAGGCTCCTTAATTATCAATTGCAAGTAAGGTAAGTGAAGGAAAGTTTTTATTTCCTTGCTTGCTAAATATCATGTCAGTATTCAATTTGGAAAGACTAAATTGTGTTGATGTGTGCTTACTTCATTTCAAGCAATGGGATGTTTGGTTTAGTATTCAACAAGTTTTAAGATAAGTGCTTACAGGAGAATATATTTGCTATTGTTAGAATATTTTAAATTATGGTATTCCTTGGGAATGTATGAGCATGATGTGATTAATCTTATAATTGAATGAATTTTTGTGGTTCTTGTAAGCTTTTAAAACTTTTATTGATTTATCATCTTTTGGAATCTTATTTAGAATGTATTGGTTTTAACTGGTTTAAAAATCATGCTCCAAAAGCTCTTTGTTGAATGATTATTACTTTTTAAACATATATGTCTTATGCTTCAAAATCTTAATTATGCTATGGAATTTTTGCTTTCTTATGAAATCTTAAAGTTTGGTTGTTTTTAAGAATTTTATTATGGTCCTTGTAATGTAAATATTTTATCTTCTGAAGATAGTTACATTGCAAATGGAAGTCCTTAAGCATATGAATTATTTTCTATCTTTATGATAGGTATTTCTTTCAAACTTGATCTTGGTATGGCACTCCAGATTTTTGGGGACATCTCCTAGCTCTTGTATGTTTCTCAATGAATGTATGGTGTTTATTTATGTTTTCTTATGTTGATTTTTCAAGGTATTTAGAGGTTCTAGACCTAAAAATGAGCATCTATATTTTCAACCCTAGCAGGATAGATGAATACTCTAATAGTTAGATGTCTCACCTGCATTTGAGATGTCTCATTTTGACTGTAGACATCTCTCTTAATAGTGAATCATCTAATCTAACATCTCTGCTCTCAGGCAAGATGTCTAATATTTATTTAAAGTTATCTTATATGGTTTTTAATGGACATTCTAATTGTGATACTATTGATGAAATTCATGAATTTTCCAAGAAAAGAAATGTTTCAAGAGGAATTATCATGAAGTACTACCAATAGGAGACCTAAGTCTCCACACTTGATCTTAACATTGAATTGCAGGGATTGTACTTTCATGAGAAAAGAACAAGTTTATCCAAAATGATCCAAAGGAAGCATTAGAATCTACACATATGCAAGGGCAGCCTATACCTAATCTAAGAGGTTAGAGTCTTTTGAGGCTCTTACCATCAGGTACTCAAGTAGCAAAACCTCACATTTCAACTCACCCTCAGCTAAAAATGAGCAAGGAAGAACATATTAATCTAGTAATATTGTAATAGAAGACATCTATTAATTCCTTATCTAAAGATGAAATTTTGTGGAGAAAGCTCCTAATGTTAATATGTTATATAAACTTACTTGTGAGCTCTATTTATTTTTTGATCTTTTGTATGTTGAGAATATATCTTTTTAAGTACCTAAGGTCCTTATTGCAAATACCTATTGAGACATACTAGAATAGGTGTTGTACTAGCACAAGTATTCATGATCGCTTTCGGTAAGATATGAGGTATATCCAAATGCTATTTTTTCCTTTAACATGATTATCATATACTAGTTTATGAATTTTTTTGGGTAAAAAGATGTTTGGTTGTGTTTAATGCATTTCTTTATCTTAAAAGCTAAATATGCATGTTTTTACTTACCTACCATAAAATTGCTATTTCTTATCCTTTTATTGATGTTTTACAAGTAAGAGAATATTGGATGAGTATAGAATCATGAGATATAGGTTTTATTGGCTATGATTGAGCACCATTGGGATATGGTGGATATCTTTAAACTAATATCATGATCAATATTGGAATTTATATGTCTTCATCTTTGTGCACTATCCTTTATGTTCATATCCAACAAGGGGGAGAGTTGTTATGCATACTATATGATGTTGTTCTTTTAAGATATATCTTTAGAGATAGGTTTGTGTGCTTTATCCTTTTTGATGCTGTTAAAAAATGAGAATAGATAGTTATATATATTTGGATATTTGCATGTATACTATTCCATTTTCTTAAGTTTTGAACATTACCAAAAAGGGGGAGATTGTTGACATCTTGGTATGTCAAAACCTTAAAGAAAATGAAGAATAAAGGATGTTTGTGTGGTTTTGTATTTATAGGAGCAAGTGCAAAGGACTCAATGACTTACAAGCAAGGTTGAAGACATGAGGAAGCTTAAGAACATGGACAAGGAATGAAGAATTCAAGTGTAGAGAAAGATGTCTCCAAGAAATAGTAGACATCTTGCTAGAATTGAAGGTGGCATAGAAGAAGACATATTTGCAAACCAACAGATGTCTTTATGGATAGAAAAATATCTTTTGTTAGATAAATACATCTTCCTAGAATGAAGGCTAGTTATAGGAAGACATCTTTCACCAGAAGAAGATGTGTTCTCAAAATGGAGGCTAGATGTAGAAAGATGTCATAGTCACGAAGAAGATGTCTTCCATGATCATTAGCTAGCTATTACAGGAGTTTTAAGAGGAATTTGAAAACATAGTAGCTATAAGAAGACATCATTCTGATTGGGAAGAAAGAAAGATTCTGTACTATCATTGTGTAATCATCACACAATCATTGTATTCATTATTGTTTCTCATTGTACAATCCTTTTTTTGTTTGTAATTGGTCAAAGTTAGCTATGCATAAAAAAACTCAGTTTCATTCTTTCCTTGTGATTTATGTTCTCTTTTGTTGCCCTATGGGATTGATGTACTTCTTGTAGGAAGGCATCTTGTTTGAGCTAGTTGGGATCCTGTGGGATTAAATGTTGGTGTAGCACCACAACATTTTGGAGTGGAACTCAAGATGTAAAGATTTTGGGATCCTAAAAATCATATTCTAAGCTTATCAAAGCCTTTTTTCATTGAGTGTATTCATAGCATCAAATCACTTCAAAGCCAAGCTTAGAGCTTGTACAGGGTATGGTATCCTTCAAGCCACATTTGAGAGCAACAAAGTCTAGAAGTGTGCTTGTGAACTACCCTTCGAGTATGGACTACTCAAGTTGGGGAAGCACATTAAATTTGATATGTGTGCTTTGTCTCAATGAATTTTAATTTTGGGAACTTATTCATCCTCCCCACCTTCTAAGTTCAACAATCCTCATACTTCTCCTAGAAGGGGAAGCAGAAGGGAATAATATCCAAGAGGTAAAGATCATGGTAAAGATATTTGCTATAATTATGGGGAATTAGGTCATAGTAAATGGAAATGAAAAAAGCCAAAGAAGAATTCCTATAAGGGTAAGGAAATTCAAACTATGCAAGAAGATGAACCTAAATCATCAAAGAAAGTATGTGAACATGAGCCTTTGAATATTATTGATCAAAGTGAGTTGAATAGTTGTACTTTTGTTGGACATGTTAGTGCTAATGAGGATGTTATGAGGAGGAGTTTATTTAGAACTCATTGTGATGTTAAAGATTATTTATTGTGTGTGCTCATTGATGGTGGAGCACAAGAAAATGTGATTTCTGCCAAGGTGGTAAAGTCATTGAACTTAACCATAATTCCTCATCCTAATCCATACAAGATGCATTGGTTGATGAAGGATCATTATAAGTAAGTTAAGGAACAATGCCTTATTGATTATTCCATTAGGATTTTTCATGATCAAATTCTTTGTGATGTATTACCTATTGATTGTTCAAATCTCATATTTGGTAGACCTTGGAATTATGATAATAGGGCTATTTTTGATGGTCAAAATAATAATTGAAATATAAGACAAAATAATCATAAGTATAGGTTTTTTTTCCACTATTTTTGATAATTAGGTTAGAAATTTAATTTCTTTATTGATGCTTTCTAGTTGTAAGGAGATGATAATGGTGAATGCTATTTGTAATGATGAAATTTTTTTTGATGCTAAAGAGGATGTATTTGATATAGAGGCTATGATTAATTACTTGGAGTCTCATATGAATGAGAAGAAGGGTGATTGTGATACTATTTAATCTTGGGTGTTGATGACAATAGTGATGAGTGGCGAGGTACCCCTACACTCAACCATACGAAACGAGCGTCGCACGCGCGATCTGGTCGAACTCCGCAGATGGACTAGTTGTGGCACCTAGATAGTTAGCCTTAGGTCGCAGTTCGCTGTCTTCCCA
>MNCI01013619.1:0-35296 GCA_015680685.1 Gnetum montanum
CCAACAAGCTAGGAGAAGGTTATGTGGTTAGGGAGTTAGGAAGTCCTGCATGAAATGAGGAGCATTTTATGCTAACTTTAATGTAATGTGACATTGAATAGGATAACCAATATTGCAAATTTTAAATGGGCAATAAATAATATATTTCATAACTTGGGATGAATGATGGCAGGTCTCTAAGACTTCATACGATGATTACTTCATATTGTGAATATATATGTATCTATATATATAAATTATTAGTTAATTTATACTCTATTTTTGACATATGCTTTGAGCGGTAGAAATAATTGAATAATTTTTTGGCAAAAGTAGCGAAATGATTTTCCTTCTCTTCCCTGTAAATCGCGTGGAGGTTTCTTCACAGTTCCAGGGCAACGGTCTTTCACTTATTTCTGCCCAGAACCTGCAAGAAATGACACATGTTTGTGTAAAATTCGAAATGTAGCATCAGCAAAACCGCAGATTCAAACTGCGTCCGCACAAGAAGGCTCTGCAACCGCAATCTGATCGTCGCGCGCTGGAGGAGAAAGGGTTTTTTTGTGTTAAGAACAACACGCCCCAAACTGAGGGTTTCAATTTCTATTTTGCCCCAAAAATTTAGGGCTTCTTGCGTTTTTGTTCTCTCGTTTTTTTTACTTGTCTCTAATTGCCATCGATTTCAAACCCGAGATGAATGTGCTATGGATCGGTTGCTGAAACTGCTACGACATTGTAAACAAAATAGGGGCGTCCTTCTCTGTGTACTATATACACAGAAGATTTCCATCTTTTGTTTTTGTTACATTCCCACATTCTGCCCTCGTCTTCTATTGGCCTCGGTTCTGTCTGACTTTTTTACGCGTTTGTGGACTGAAACTCCTGTGAAAACAAATCATTGGTGCAAGAAGAGCCTCCCACGCATTTCCTAAACTTTGATTTGGTGTCTGGTGAGTCGGTAATGTAGCTTCAGCGGGTACGTGAGAGTAGTCTAGAGCCAATATGCAGAAGGAAAAACCTTAACATGACGGCATTCAGTTCTATTTTTGTTTTTTTTTTTCAGTTTCATGTTTGCAGCAGCGTTAATCAACGGTTCTCGAATCATTCGTAAATTCGGATTTTTTTTTGTGAATACAGAAACCTTTACACCCTTTGACAATTACAAATTCAAAACCAGTTGAACTCTTTAGCTGATTTATTTTGTTATTTTGTCCATATATTGCTTTCTTGTAGTAAATAATCCTTCTCTTCTTTTTATTCCAACCTTCACTTGACACTCTGCTTTACTTTTCAAGAAGGCTTTTATCATCAAGATTATTTACCAGGCTTTCTTCTCCAAGAATACCCATTACTCACAAGACTGGACTGCAAATTTTCAACCAGGGATTTTGCTCATGTTTTAAACAAAACATTTCAACAAAATATTCTAACTGCTCCATGTAATGGCCAAATGTGCCAACAACTTTGAGTAATCTTTAGGCTCAAAGTTCGATTTGTTTGTGCAAATGTCTCAGGTGCGAGTACAGGAGGTTGCGATGTGTTACCCTACTTGGGCATGGGGTTAGCTGTGGGTATGCTTGGTTTCTTGTTATTCTTGTTACCATTGTTGCTAGGTCTGGGCTTGGCCTTGGTCACCACAGTGGCCACTATGCTTGTCAGGGCCTTACCCTTGTCCTTCTTTGTGAAGGTGTTTTTGTAAGCGATGTAGGCTGGGTCTTTGCTTGCCTTAGCCGTGTCTTGTATGCTCTTAGTTTGAGAAAAAGCTTGACTAAGAGTACGAGGGGTGAGGTAGTACAGTTTAGACTTGATAAAGTCATTCACTACACCCTTAAAAATAGCCATCAAGTGGGCCTACGTGATGGGCTTACAGATTTTGTTAAGGGTCGCGCTCCAATGTTGGATGAACTTTTGGACTGGTTCTAGAGGCTTCTGCTTCATGCTCATCAGCTGGTCTAGCGTGATTTTTGGCTTCAAGTTATACTTGAAGTGCATCAAGAACTAGGTCAGAAGCTACTCTAGGGTTGAAATAGATGAGAGTGGCAGTGCGCAGTACTAATCCAAGGCTCTCCCAGCTAGGGACATAGCAAAGACACAAATGATCGTGTGCGGCCATTGTTGCAATAGGAGAGACTCAGATCTAAAGGTAACTAGATCTGCGTTGGGATCTCCCTCCCCATCATACTTCGTGAATTATGGGAGAGACATCCTTGGGGGTAACATCAGAGCAGGGATTGCAGGGCTAATGGGGTTGTCCTAGTAAAAGTCCATGACTTGTACCATGTCAGACCCAACAGCTTTGAGGTGTTTTATTTCCTTAGTGAGGGTCTGGATGAGCTGGAATGCTTGATCCAGACCCTGCAACATTGTGGATAGTTGGGGAGCTGCTGAGGTAGCTCCCATCTATGGAATGGCAAGGGTGGCAGTGTGACCCATCGATGATACTATTAGGATAGCCCCCATGAGTGGTGTTGCTTGCATTGTCCACCACTCGGTAGGTGGTGCGGTTGGAGTAGCAACCGTGGGTTGTGCCACTGGATAGACCGCTTGTGTCACCGGTGGAATAGACCATAACCCTGTGTTGGGTTGTACCATTTACGGGGTTTGGTAGGTCTAAGGATGAACATAATGAGACATCTGCGATGGTTGCGGAATAGGCAAAGAAGTGAATGGGGTCCACCATGTGGATGGACCTAGGCCCGCTGCAGTGGGTGGAACAACCATGAACATATGAATTGAAAAGGAAGTTGCATATGATTGTGAAGTAGGCACAATGTGAATATGCGGTAGGGTAGCCGTGATTGGTGTGTGATGCACTACAGGAATGGACTGATGAATAGTATACAGAGGCATAGTTGTTGCAAATGAAATAGGAGAATAAGGGTGTTGATACACTGGGAAGGTGATATGACTACCCATCACAGTTGTAGTTGTAGGTTATGGGAGGGTAGGTGTGATGAAAAAGGGAGCGGTGACAAATAACGGGTTGGCCCAGAAGGACTGGGTCGGAGGGGTAGGAACAGGGTTGGTTGGACCTCCCTCGTCGGATTGGGAATCGAGTTTCTCCTATCTGTCTTGTAAGGTGTCATCCTAGTTAGATGCTATGTCTTGATACTACCTAAGCCTAGCCAAATGGATTAGCTAGTCTAGAAGCCTTTGGTTTGTCTGTGTTAAAGGTATGGAAACGCTGGGGGTGGGAAAAATCTCCTTCCCATTGCAGTAAGCGAACTCGAAGCTACGTTTGCTTTCAAACTCGTGTACGTCTAAAGGCAGGTTTTCTTGAACCTTTACACAGAGGAAGTTGTAGTGCTCATGTTGCTGGGACAAACCCTTAGGTCCCCGATTTTGGATCCTAAGGGATCGATGTGTTTCCCGCATTGGGTTTAGCAGTTGTTCAGCACTAGTGGTGCCTCGAGCTGTGATGGGAACCTCAACGTTAAAGGTGTTAGCAGTGGTAGTTGCGGAAGCCATTGTTAAGTTAAACAGTCTTGCAAACATGAAAAAAAGCACAGAAATTGAAAAGCCAAATAGTTTTTTGCAAACGGGAAGAGTGAAGAAGTTGGTAAGCAATCAAAGAGGCTTTATGTCTTGTAGGGCTCCCGAGGAATTGTCGAGGCGATCGATCTACACCGCACGACGCGTAAACAACCACAAAAGGGTGTTAAGTTTACAATAATCAGTATCATGGTGTTGAAGGCTTACAAGAGTACTGTGACACATGGAAAGGGCACCAACAGGCCATCCTTCTAGCACCAAAAAAATTATAGTGACCAAAAATGTTAGTGGCTTGAAAACACTGAGGGGTCATCGGCCATTGACAATCTCAACCCCGTTTCTGCGGGAGGGCCGTGCTGGATGGGATGGAAATGGGGCACCTTGAACAGTCTGGTCGATCAGACAAGGACTTAGTTAGTGTCTATATAACCTTTTGCAACATGTGATTTGAAAACAAGACTGATAGCACGAAATTAATGCTTAAATATAAAAGAGATAGGAAATAGTGTAAAATGCAATAGTAAATAGGAGATAATGTAAAATGCAATTAGAAAAAGAATGCACCGCTTCGAAGCTATGACCTTGCTCTGTTAAGATGGGTACAATCGGTTGCACAGCGCTGAGAAGTGCAAAGATTCTGAGAGTAACCAAGACGTGTAGAACGAGACGGCTGTGCGCTTGAATGTGGGCTTAGTCATTAACAATGCAAAGTGCTACCAAGCTAGTAGAAAAGTGCAAAATAGAATGCCAACTGTAAGTGCTAGCTGTTTACAATGTCAAAACAGAAAGCTTACAATGCTCAAGGTTACAATGCTAACTTTTTCTTGTCAGCGAACAAAATTTTTAGCTAAAGGGCTGAGGGCGTACAAAAGAGGCGATTTGGATGCCACGTTCCCTAGGCTTATGCTAACCTATCTATGCTACACGTGCCTTCATGACCATTGGGCAAGCCTGCCATGTCGTAATTACAAGCCTGCCATGCTATAATTGCACTGTCAGAGTAATGGTGTAATTAGGTGAAGTGCATTAATGTTGATTAACTATATGCCACATTTTTCTATGCTTTGTAGCGTAGCATGTTTGGTGTGGCATAACATCTTATCATGCTGTGCTATGCTATGTAGCGTAGTGTAGTATAACTATTAGTTTGAAGCAAAGAATTTGCGCCATGTCTTGCTGCATGCATTGGAAACCTTTGCGGTGTTGAGACTGCTGGTCACAGATTTACTACGCTATGCTATGCTACGTAGCGTATCATAGCGTAGCAATTGTCCTTAGTCGCAAAAACATTACCAATCTGCAAACTTTGCCTTTTGCACTACGAAGCTTGCAAACTTGCTAATCTTGCCCTTTAAGATGCTTTCTGTCAGTTCTGCAGAATTGCAACGCCTCGCTGCGCCATGTAGCTAAGCGTAGCGTAGCAGCAAACATGACCTGATTTTGGCCAAGTTCGTTGCTTTCTGATGAAATGAGACATTGCTAAAGAACTTGAAGTCGGGCAAGGGGACTAATTGTCTAGCTTTTGCTATGCTGCACTACACTATGTAGCACACCATAGCGTAGCACTGTGCTTCTCCAAACGTATTCTAAAGTTCACTACGCTACATAGCGTAGCGAAATTCCTTAACTTAGAAAACTTGCTGAAGCATTTTGTGCATTCTGAGCACTGCTCCTAAGCATGTTGTTGGCTAGGTGAACCACTTAGGTGGGTAGGCTGGAGAATTTGTTTAGCCTGTTGACACCTAGGGTAGAAAACTTGTCGAAATGGACAGTCTAAACTTCATACCATCCATCTCTTGAAGAACTCCCATGATGCTGCATGAATTGTAAAGGCCTAGTGAAGCAAGCATGCCTTCAAATTTTGGGGTGTTTTAGTCAGCATGATCTTCAAATAAACATTTAGAATGCAAATTGTAGTTAATGCCAGCTGCTATGCTATGCTATGCTACATAGCATAGAAAACATGCAGAACCAACCAACACACTTCAAAGGATTCTAGCACTTGCAATTAACTCCATAGTAGATTTCTTCCTCGAACTGGTGGCTACACTATGCTACGCTACACAACGTAGCAAGTAGCCACTGTATGCTAACAAGCTATGCTCCACAGCGTAGCACAGTGTAGCAGGTGGCTACGCTACATTGGTGCACTTCACTCCTTATTTGCATTGTTGGCACACCTGATCCCAGCACCTCTAGTTTTGACAGCGTGATTATAGCGTGGTAGGTTCATCAATTAATTAGCTTTGCATGTCCATGCAGCATGGACATGTCAACACCTTGTGGATCCAGGACACGTGGCATCCAAATCACATCTTTCACATGCTCCTAGCCCTATAAATACCCTGAAGAGCAATGCTCAAAGGGTTGGAAAATTTGGCAAATTTGGGCAAAAATTGTTCTTGGTAAATTTGAGAAGCATTGACAATCTTGAGCATTGTTAACATTGACGAGTTGACAAAAAATCAAACACTTAGCATTCCCATTTGGCATTCTGTTAGCTCCCTTCTATTGCCTTCGTAGCATTTTGCATTGTTAGCTCTTGAAACCGCGTTCAAGCATATAGTTTGCTTACTTTTGAACATCCTGGTTACTTTTGGGATCCCTATGCTTCACAGCGTCACGCAACCGATTGTATCCACCTTGACAAAGTAAAGCCATAACCTTGAAGCAGTGCATTTCTTAACTCTAGTTTACTTCATTTTCTTGCATATCATTGCATTTTACAACGTTTTCATTTCCTCACATATAATAATCATTATTTATGTTAAATATTTTTTTTTCAAATTACATGTTTGCAAAAGGTTTAGTGACATCAATTAAGTCCTTGTCTGATCAACTAGACCTTTCAAGGCATCCCATTTCCATTTTATCCAACATGGCCCTTGCGTGGATCTAGGGTTAATACTGTTCGACCGACAACCTCTCGGTGTTTCCAGCCACTGACGTTTTTGGTCACTACAAACCCAGAGTCAATAGACTGGGATTCACCCACATAAAGCACTATAGCATCCTTAGAAACATTCCTAGACTAGCCTGAAATTCTGGTCCAAGCCCTAGATTTAGAGGCTAGGGATGTAACTGAGGACCCTCTCATTAAGATTCCTATGACCACATCCTAGGGGAAAATAAAAACGTTAAAGCTTAGCTCCCTCCTAGATTCACAAATGCACAAAGATGTAGCCAAAGTACTACAGAATAACATCGAAGTATTCACATGGTCTTACAACGACATGTCAGGTTTAGATCTGAGGCTCATACAGCACAACATTGTCTTAGATCCACAGATGAAACCAGTTAAGCAGAAGGCTCTTAAGGTTAAACCAGAGATCACATTAGCCATACAGGATGAAATCACCAAGCTCTATTAAGTTGGTTTCATCTGGGTAGTTGATTACTTAGAGTGGGTGTCAAACATCGTTGTGGTTTCTAAGAAAACGGGAGGAATACGAATCTGTATAGACTTTTGGGATCTGAACAAGGCAACAATCAAAGATGATTTTCCATTGCCAAGTATCAATCAACTCATTGACACTATAGCTGGTCATGCTCAGTTATCCTTCATGGACGGTTTCTCTAGCTATAACCAAATTCACATCAACCTAGAGCATCAGTTAACAAAAACATTCATGACCCCATGGCAGACTTTCTATTATACCATGATTCCCTTTGGGCTCAAGAATGCCGGAGTGACCTACCAGAGAGCCATGAGTTACATATTTAGTGATTACATCTTAGAAACCCCGAACGACTACTTGGATGACATAGCAGTCAAATCTAAGAAGGCTGGTAATCATCCCAATGATCTAGGTGTAGTCCTCAAGCATTGCTAGATGCATGATTTATGCCTTAACCTAAAAAAATGTGTCTTTGGGATAAGAATCAGACGCATGTTAGGGTTTGTAGTATCAAAGGTTGGAATACAAGTGGACCCTAACAAAGTCAAGGCCATAGTTAATCTAGCACCACTTACAAACCTTAAATAATTGCATGGGTTACAAGGTAGGGTATAGTTCATTAGGAGGCTTATAGCAAATTTGACTAACAAGTTACACCCCATGCAACATCTACTGAAGAAGGGGGTTAACTTTGAATGAACAACACAATGTCAACAAGCCTTTGATGATTTGAAGAAAGAGCTTTTACACCTCCCGACTGTGTACCCACTGTGAAGGGATAAGCCTTTCTTTGTCTACCTTGCCACCTCAGAAACGTCTATTGCGACATTGTTATGTTAGAGGCAAGACAATGGCTCTGACATTCTAGTGTATTACCTAAGTCATGCATTGATAACATGTGAAGAAAAATACAATGAGGTGGAGAGAAACTGCCTTGCCCTAGTTTTTACATTAAAGAAATGGAGGCATTATCTATTTTGTAGCAAAGTTAACATCATTTGCAAGAGAAATGTACTTTGGGCTATCACAAGCAATCTATATGAAAGCAGCAGGATAGCTTAATGGAAAGGCATTACAGCGGAATTTGATTTGCATTATGAAAGCCAATCGTTGACAAAGGGTCAAGCTATAGCAATGTAAATTACGACCTCGCTCGTTGACGATCGGGCAATCATAGATCCAAAATTCCCTGATGAGCATGTTAGCACTATCAATGTTGTCCCATCACATCTTGAAGTTACTTTGCATTTTGATGGTGCCTCGACCATGAGAGGAGGTAGTGCAGCTACCTGAAACACCACAAAATTTTGAGCTTAGTACTTGTCCAACACCAAGCGGGTCCCTGGGACCCCCAAAAGACCACAGCTACATTTGGTGTCAAACATGGCAACTTCGGAGATCAGATGCTTAATTTTCACTAAGTATGCAGTTCCAGCATATACACCCAGCGTATATGCCCAAGTGTACATTTCCGGCGTATACACTCAAATTCTCAGCGTATACGCCCAGCGTGTACACTCAAATTCTTAGCGTATAAGCCTAGCATGTACGCTCAAATTCATAGCGTAGATGCCTAGCGTATACACCTAGCGTAGACGCCCAGCATAGATGTCCAGCGTACACGCCTCACATGTACACCCAGCAGGTATAACAGATACATACGCCCGACATGAAACCTCCAAAGACGGCATGAAAACAGCACTACAGAGCGAGATTTGGCACAAGGCAGCAACCTTCAGCGTATACACCCCAGCGTATATGCCCAGCATCTACCAGCGTATACGCCAGCATCCACGACATCTACGCCCAAGTTCGCATACACCCAGCACCTCTAGCATATACGCCCACAGTCGACGCTCGCTGCAGATAGCATATACGCCCAACGTATACGCCCGGCAAATGTAAAATATTGTACACTTGTAAATTTTATTCTCTTGCACCCGGTCAATGTGCCACGTGTCTCCCAACCCAAGTCCACTGTCAAAACCATGTATAAAAGCCCAATTTTTGACGAAATCCAGGACGGTTGGAAAATTCCCAGAGCACACCAGAGAATAGAGATGCTGAGAACCAGAGCACAAAAGCTTTTACTCTAGACAACCCTGTATGCTGAGCATACAGCCTCTACGTTGTGCTTACAGTGTGAACCAGCCGCAATCATCCCTGCAGCCACCGGGGCTTTTGTTCGTCTTGTGTTCCACTCACAACTGCGTTTGACCGGTGCATTGTACTTTCATTCTGTAATTCCATTGTTACATTTTCTTCCCATAATCGTTTACAGTTTGCATTAATTGTTATACGTATTCTATTTACACCTGTTTATGTTTACACTCTGTTTGCATTGGTTACATTGTTTACGCTCTGTTTACGCCCACTACACCGTTTACGTATAACCCAGCATATAGCACTTCGGTGTACATTCGGGGAAATCCTTGTCTGATCCACGTGCAGACCACCCAAGGTACTCTATCTTCATTCATTCCAGCTCGCCCTCAGGCAAAGGTAGGGTCTTCTGTGCGTGTCTTGCGATCCCACGGCCTCTGTTTCCTTCCAGCCGGAGACTGACGATTTTAGACGGTACACCTATGACACTCATTGGCCAAGCAAAAGTATTGTATAGATCGTTAAAACCAAATTTAATATGATGTTGGACAACAAAGGTAGAAGCTTTTAATGAAAGATATCAAACCTACGCAAGAGTGTCAGCCTTGAGGAAACAAATCCAAGAGTGGAAATAAGCACAACATGAACCCTTGGACATGGCCTTAGAAAGATATTACACACTGTTAAACAACTGTCCAAGCCACGAGTTCTCTACAGAAAGGCTAATGAATCATATCATTGATGGGCTACATAATGAAACAAGAGAAACCTTAGGAATGTATGCCCAAGGTCAACTATATGAACAATGAACCCATCAATTACAAGAGCTTATTAAGCAGGTAGCAAAAGAAGTAGGAGAACTAGCCAAATGGGAGAATGTTGAAAGTTCTCAATAGGACCAAAATCTCAACTTAACAAGGGTCCATAATCATGAAGAGGAGAAATCCACTCACTTCAAGGTGGTGGAATCATCTTTGCCCATCCTCTAATCATTAGATGAATTTGAGGAAAAGGTCAATAAGATGGTGGACTAGGTACATGAAAGATGTGGAGAATATGCCAACATCATTAAAGGAAGAGTTATGCCAAACTAAGAAACAGGATGGGACACCATGCAATAATCAAAACAAAGGGTAGAAGATCATAAGAATAAGAGCTCAACTACCAATTTCACCTATCAATGTAACATCTGTCTGTACGATCACCCCAAGGGCCAATGCCCAATCTTGTCACATTTACATTAGCATTGGGGAGAAATGTTACATCTAGATTTCAAACAAAAATATCTGGTTCAACCATAGTGGCAAAAACCTCAATCATGGGGGAGGCCACTGCCAGCTAGACCATACCCTTCATATGTCCCAATGCCAAATGCCTATTATTATGTTCAACACCCTGTTTCTCCATCAAGCTCATCATCCTCTACCTCACCTCATCGTTATCATTCTCCTGAGTATTATCCACCCATGTCCTCTCCAACAAGATCACCACCTCATGTGCCTTACACTTATCACACTTATCCTCAACCTTAATATTCTCATACTTCACCCCCTCCTACATCATAGCCGCATTATCATTCTCCTCAATACTATCATCCCATGTCCTCAACACAACCACCACCTTTTGTACCTCACACTTCTCCTTATTTTCAACATTCTCATCCTTTTCCTCCTTCTACATCGCCACCAACTATTTTTGAAGTTTTTGTAGCACAGCACCAACCTGTAAATGTTACTTATGCTGCTACTCCCAATAGCAGTGGAGGTCCTTCACAATATCAAAAGTGTCCCTTCTTTAGACATGACCATCAAAAGGGACACCACAGTTCAGGAACCACTGCATCTGCCAACTTAGCACAAACCCAACACTGTGGTGCATCTTCCTCTTCAAACCCAACATCTCATGTTATCTCATCAAGGCCACCACTTAACACTCCAACAACCATACAACCCAATGAATACAGCCATGGAGGATGACATCCTAATCCTTGCATACCATCTAATGGTCCCAATTATCATAGTGGGTCAACTCGTTATCCGAAAACTACATCTTATAACTTGCCCCACTATGGTTACTATAATCAAGTGTGTGAACCCCAATGGGGTCAGTATGACCAGGTCCCAATATTTCCAATATGCAAGGATCCTAATATTCCATTTATTAATTCTAGTCATGCTCAATCATTTTGGTATGGGGGGTATCCTCCATTCTAACAACACAGAATTAATAAATATTTTTCTGATTCTTTAATTTTTCAACTTTTTGTTTTCTAGTTTTTCATCTTTTAATTTATTGTTTTATCTTTTTGTCTTTTAAGTTTTTGTTTTTCAACATCATTATAATCTTTCATTTTTTTGTGTGTTTATTTATTTTGTTTTGTTAATAAGTGCTCTGCATATGGTATGAATTGTATTCCATTGATTACTAATGTTTGGTTTTTACCTTTAAGTTATGATGTTGATACTAAGGTATGGTTATTTTAATATAGTAGGCAATGAGTCCACTTCATCTATACAACCATAAAATTATATGGTCTCTCTTGGCTTGGAACTGTATAGTTCCTTTCTCAATAATAAGAACTATCAACGAACCGGTGACTAGGTATTTCTCAAACTAAAGAAGGACTCAAGGATTAAAAGGGTGTGACTTCAAGGGGATTTGATGCACTTGTGCTGGCCATTCTCTTAGGTGCTTTGATGTTTTCTTCTTGAGTCTTTGGTCCCATTCTGACACTGCTCCATTATCAGGAAGTCGATCTAATAAAAATAACAAAGTCTTTGCATGGTGTGGTTCTCACATATAAACACATAAAACACAAAAAAACAAAAAGAAAAGAAAATCCTTAGAAGAAATAATCATCTGGGCTACAAGCACTAGTTATGGAACTAAAATAAACATGTTCCCTCTAACTAAGGCCCTTCTCACTTTCTATTCTCTCCTCCTTTGTTTCATTGGAATGGTGGTGACTCTTTAGTGGAGACATTCTTGTTACTTCAAGTGGATGATTGGCCGAATGTGTTAATGCAAAGTCACTGGAGGTGGTTTGTTTGAGGCTAGATTCGGAATGAGATTTCCTAAGTCACATTAACCATGAAATACACAAGGGGCTATACACCACCTTATTCTTGGGATTCCATTCCATTCTCTTCTTTTCCATCATTCTTCTCCAATTTTTCACCTTATTGCTAGTTGTATCAGTAGTTCATATTTTGGTTGATGCATTATTTCTTTGTGGTAAATTCTTGTGGTTAAGACTTTAACTCTTGTTCCAAATGACATTCCTAGAGCCTACGGACTCTTTGAATGTGGGTTTGTCAAGGCATTAAGGGCATGGGCCTGCTTTGGGGAGGACCCACTGACATTCCTATTTGGTGCATCCATTAATTTCTTTCCTTTAAACATTTTTACAATCAAAATTTATTTTTTCATCTCCATCTTTGACATCCATTTTATGGGCATGGTCGTTGTCTCTTTTTATTCGTCTTTCTTATCTTTTTTCCATCCTATCGCTACTGGAGGTTCGCTCTCAGTCATGGAGGTCCTAGTCCAATTTTTTCAATTTTCTCCTAACCCCTACACCTTCGGTAGTCACCAATATTATATCTCCAGATTTGTATCAGCCATATCACAACTCAGCCAATGGACCTTACACCAAAGCAAGGTATCAATTGCATTGTGATTTTTTTACCCTTGCTAATATAAAGACTATGTTGTGTGTAGATGACAATCATACATCAATGGATTAGATTTGGAGGGAACACTTGGAAGAAATCGATGTTGAAGTAGCTATGCAAGGATCAAGATTGATGGTGCACTTACGGATAGACAACGAAAGGTGCAATCATGGCGTTGGCAACAACAGAATCCTTCTCTCTTCTCTCTTCTCTCTCATCTACCAAATAAGGCCTGATCTCAAATGTATAAATTATTCACTCTTGTTTTCATGAACACTAGTTGTGTCTTGTCTTGTAATGATGATCCATTCACATGTTGTCCCATTCACCATTAGTTCCATTTGAGTCAATAATCCCATACCTTCCCAATATTTTGTAAGGAACTTAATGACAAGTTTTTATTCAGTCATGGGGGTATGATGGGACATGATATCACATGGGCCATGATATCATGTCCGCTGCTATATCGCATCCCCCGTGATATCGCGTACGCGATATTGTGTCTTTCCCCACAATATCGTGTACGCGATATCGTAGCCTCCCACTAGTTCTATAAATAAGAAGCGGTTCTCCCTTGTTTGGCGATCTAGATTTAGACCTTAGCTAAACTCTTGTCATTTTTCCATTCTAGAGATAGAATAATTTCCATGTTCCTGCAGTAGGAGTCTCAAAGTGAACGGATCTCTATTTGAGCGAATTGTACTTAAGCACACATTTGCCTACAGTAATAAAGATGAACTTTGTGATAAATCTTGTAGCATGTGGACTAAGCTAAATAGGATTTAATTACTATTGAATGTTTAATTTCTTTCCTAGATGATTAATCTCTCTTCACCCTTATCTCCTCGTAATGCAAAATGAGTACGATTTAATCACAAGCATTTAAGTGTGACTACTTGGTAATCCAGTAGTGTACCTAGGATCTACGCTTGGTGATCCCAGTGGTAGTCATGCACAAAGTTCAAGATGTGTACAGATGATTAAGGATGGATGTTGATTGCACTTAGGCTAGCTAGATTCTCTCTCACCCTTTCTCTCTTAGCTTAGTTAATATTACTTTCCATTGCCTTCAGGAGTAGCGTTAGATTAGAAATCACATCATACACCTCACTCTGGACTAAACCATACATGACAAAGATAATACTTGTCCAGGTGGGAAGATAGTGAACTGCAAAGGCTAACTATCTAGCTCCACAACTAGTCCATCTGTAGAGTTCGACTAGATCACACATGTAATGCTCATATTTGTATGGTTGAGTGTAGGGGTATCTCGCCACTCATCAAATGTCCACTTTGAAACTTGTATTTTAAAAGTCCCAACCACTAAAAAAGTTGGGGTTCTAAGGGGTGTAAGAATAGGAAAGAAAATTCATATGATAACTATCAAGCAAGCTAAAATATTATTAAAAAAATATGCTATGATGTTGATTGTCAAAATAACCCTATTTCAAAGATCTTTAGGTACTAAGATTCCAAAAGAACTTAAGGAATATAAAGATTCAATATTTGGTGAAACTAAAGAACTACCTACAAAAATAACTATCGAGCATGCTATTGATATTTTTCTTGGTAAATAACCTATTTCAAAATCCCCTTATAGATTTTCTACTTCTGAATTAAGATAATTAAAAGTACAATTAGACCAATTATTGGAAGAAGAAAAAATTCTCTTAATTCAGAAGTAGAAAATCTCTTATTCATTAAAAAGAAAGATAGTACACTAAGATTCTGCATCAATTATAGAGCATTGAATAAATTGATAATTAAAAATACTTATCCCTTGCCTAGGATCGATGATTTGTTTGATCAACTTATAGGTGCATGCTCTTTTTCAAAGATTGATTTAAAATTAGGTTATTACCAAATAAGGATCAAGGAGAAAGATATTGAGCAAACTACTTTTGGAACCACGTATGGATTATATGAATTTATTGTGATGCTATTTGGATTAACTAATGCACTTGCAACATTCATGGCATTAATGAATAATATTTTTCATGAATATCTTGATTAATTTTTTATAGTATTTATGGATGATATACTTGTTTATTCTAAGTCTCAAGCGAAGAACATGTCAAATATATGAAAATTATAATGGAAATTCTGAAAGAGCATTAGCTGAAAGCTAAATTAGTATATATGAACTCTTTAAGGAAGAAGTTTCATACTTGGGTCATATAGTTTCTAATAAAGGATTGCAAATAGATCTAGCAAAAATTAGTGCAATCAGGGACTGGCCTAACTTGAAAGATGTTACAACGATTTGTAGCTTCTTAGGTTTAGCCAATTTTTATCGATGTTTCATTAAATATTATTCTACCTTGGTAGCCCCATTGACCTACCTTTTGTATGAGAAATGTGTGTTCAATTTTGATGAAAAATGAAGGGAATCTTTTCTTAGATTAAAGATGCTACTTACAATAACACCTATTTTAAGAATTCTGGATGAAGAATTATCATTTGAGGTATCCATGGATGCTTGTGAAATAGGAATCGATAAAGTTCTTTCATAAGAAGATAAAGTGGTATGTTATGAATCTCATAAATTATGAGGATATGAGGTAAATTACTCAACCCATGATTTAGAATTGCTATCAATTATTCAAGCTTTGAAAGTTTAGAGACATTATCTTTGTGAAAAAAGGTTTGTACTAAAAAAAATCATAAAATTTTAGAATATTTGCAAATACAACCTATTTTAAATACTTGTCAAAGAAAATGAGTAGAATTATTGGCTAAATATGATTTGAAATCAAATATATTCCTGGTAAAAAAATGTGGTAGTCGATGCCCTTAGTCGAATGTAGAACTTAATGATAGGTGTGGTAATGACTTCTATGGAAGAAGAAATCAAGGAACAAATAAAAAAATCCTTATTTTAAAAATATTTTAACCAATATTTCCTACAAGGCTTGATATAAACTTACCTTTAACAATTTATTGATGAAAGAACAAAGAGTGTGCATACCAGAAGGAGATTGGATACTAGTGTTGTTGCATGAAGTACATGAGGTACCATATGCAAGACACCTAGGTTATATTAAAATCTATATGATAATTCAGAAATCTTATTTTTGGCCTAGAATGAAGAATGATGTGTCCTCATACATTAAAAATTATTCAACATGCTAAAAAATAAAAGCTGAACATAGGAAACCCAGTGGATTATTACAACCTATGGAAGTCCCAACTTGGAAATGGGAAGATATCACTATGGATTTCATTATGGCATTTCCTATAACAAAAAAGGAAAATGGCTCAATTTTTGTAGTGGTTGATCATCTATCAAAGATGGCACATTTTATAGCTTTGAAATCTACAAACACAGCAGAAGAAGTAGCCCAAAAATTTGTACATGAAGTATTTTGATCGCATGGTTGTCCAAAATCTATCATCTGGAATAGAGATCCCAAGTTCATATCTAAATTATGGAAAATCTTATTTAGAGAGCTTAGAACCTAGTTGAAATTTAGCACAGCTTACCACCCTAAGACTGATGGACAAACTAAACATGTGAATAGAATATTAGAAGATATCCTCCGAATTTATGTAGGAGGTCAACCGAAAACATGGGAGAATTATTTGCACCTGGTAGAATTTTTCTATAATAACAATTATCAAGGTTCTATACATCAGACACCATTCAAAGTAGTATATGGACGTAATTGTCATACACCACTAACCTAGGCAGATCCAACCTTAAGAATGGAATGGAAGGAAGAAGAATGAAAATAATGGAAAACATTATCACAAGGGTTAAAAAAATTTACAACTTGCCCAAGATAAATATAAAGGATATGTAGATCAAAATCAACTTAAAAAAGTATTCCAAGTAGGAGATCAAGTATTACTAAAAGTAAAACCTACCAAAATTTCTCTTAAACTGAGAAAATATACTAAATTAGCACCTAGATTTTGTCAACCTTTTAAAATCTCTAAAAGAATTGGTGAAGTAACATATCGATTAAAGATTCTAGCAACCTTAAAAATTCATCTAGTTTTTCATGTGAGCTAGTTAATGAAATTTCATGAAAATGATGTATCATATGTGCTAGATTGTAATACCTTGCCATTATGATCCAACACTAGCTTTGAAGTTAGACCCATTTCTATTAAAAATCAACAAACCAAGAAATTACAAAATAAAACTATCAGTGAAGTACTTTCTTAATGGTCAAATTGTGATCAGTAGAATTGGGAAAATAGGGAGTTTATTTTAATACTTACCCACAACTTTTTGATCATCATGTTATTGAATGATAAATTGTATTTGTTATAGATGTAATAAATTATTTTTGTAATTTTTAATATTTTATTTGTATAGATGATAATGAGGAAAATAAAGGAACTAAATTTGAGAAGCATAATAATGAAGTAGTAGCAAAGTAGTTGGATATAGAGGAAGTGCTTCAGGATGANCATTATGAGGAGTTACAATTGAAACACCATGAAAATTTCGAGGCCTCAACGGTTCAGCAAAATCTTGTGACTCAGGTAAGAATTTGCGACAAGGTGCGGCTCAGCAAGTTCCCTTTTCAGCTAAGGGTCTGCTCCGCCATGCTATGCAGCATAATATAATAAACTCCAGAAGACGGAATAAGACAAGGAGTGTGCGATGGCAAGCATTCAACTCTGCAAGTTTCCTATGTCCTGAAAAATCTTAACTTTTGGCATATTACACAGCATTATGCAACATAGCATAATGTGGCATAACATAGCGTAATGCCAGAAGGTAGTCCATCACAACATTAGAGTTGGCGAAAATTCGAGACTTCAACGACCCAGCAAAAATCTCAATGCCTAAACGATGATATGTAGCATTCTGCATATTTCAGTAAGTTTTCTGGTTGAGGGGCCTATTACACAGTGTAGCGTAATGAACCCTGGAAGGATTGATCAGAAACAAAGGAAGCATGACGACAACACTTCAATTTTTTGCAGGTTCACTATTTTATGTTGAATTAAGCTATACAGTGTGTTCTAACATGATGTAGCGTAATACAAGCCATGATAGAGATAGCGCAATTCAGGCATCAATAGTTCATACGCCATAACACTCTCTCTAGCATAATGCAGTGTAATCAAAGAACGGTTTTTTGCCAAAGCTCCGGAAAAAGTGGTTTATGACACATTACACTTTAGAGCGTAATGCAGCGTGGCACTGCAAGCTTCAAACACAAACACACCAAGTCAACGACATCTTGTAGGTTCAAGACACACGTCATCTAAACCATGTTTTTCTCCTAATCCTAACCTTATAAATATTCCAATTGACAAAGATCAAATGTTGGTAAAAATTTTTCTAGATAGGAAAATTTTCTCCATGAGCGGTTCTCTTTCATTGGCAATTGTTGACAACCTTTGGCAAAGATTGACGAGAGGGTGACCGTAAGAATATCAAAGGTGATTGACAAGAATCCTTGATCAAAAATAGCTAGTTAATGGATACTCTACTTCAAGTTTGATTTTCCTTACACCCATATTAGCTAGAAAAAGATAGATTGACCTTTGCTTATTTTATCTTTAAATAGCTTTCTTGCTATTGGCACGTACTTCGTACAAACCAAAGTCCGCCTATACTCTTTGTAGCCAAAATATTTTATTCATAAGATAAATCCCAAATCTTGGGATTGCATGTTCTCTAAATATGATTTCTTGTGTCCTATATATATGGATTTTACAATCACTTTAAATCGATTACATCGTTTTCAATTATCTTTGATTTTAACGATATTATATCTTCTCATAAAAATCATCATTTTTCCATCCAATTATCACAAAAATTTTACTGATTAAGTAAATCCTTGTCTAATTGACAAGACCGTTCAGGGCACCTCAGATTTGTCTTCTCTAGCACTGCCCTCACACAGATCCGAGGTTGGAACTATGTACATGGAATTTTGCTTGGTATTTCCAACAATCGACGTTTTCCGTCATTACAGTTTTCTAGCGCTAGAAGGAGGGCCTTCATATCCAATCCACACTTTACGGGTGGTCTTGTAAGCTATCTATACCCATTTTCAGTTGACGTAAACGTAATACCTTCATGGTTGTTTACAAGATTGTGCAGTGTAGATCGGTCACTTCGACGATTCTCTTGGAATCCTACAAGATAGAAAGCCCTGATTATTACCTTAGTTTGCCTTTTACCCTTGCGATCTTTATCCTTATTTTTGTTACTTTTGAAACACGTAAAGAATGGCTACATCAACCACCGCTATTGACATTGCCAACCTCGAGAATCCTTGGATCATGCAAGTTACGCCTCTTATGGTCGAGCCACCAACTAGCCCAGTGTGACCACGCCGCTCCCTCAGGCTTCAAAACAAAGAGCCTGAGGGACACGCTCAACACAGGGAAAACTAGAATTTCCTCTATGCTAAGCTAGCAAAAAACCTGCCCATGTATCCACAAGAACTCAAAGAAAAACAAGAATACAAGTTCATATACTACAACCGGAAGGAATTTGTACCTTCACATAACACCACTGTACCCCTGACAGATCAACAAAAGTGGATCTTAGATCAAATGCTGATGGCTAAGACATCACCAGAACAACTAGAGGAGTTGTTCCGTGATGAAACACTTCATGACAGGCAAGACGATCTAGACTCCCACTCTGAGGGATGCAGTCATGTTGATTTTTCCATGGCCCCTCCATCCACAACATCCCGCATAAATCCATTGTTCATGGTTACCACACCCTTGACATTATCTAATAATAATCGAGTCCCACACTCACCGCACCTACATTTTCTCTATTTGACTATCTTCCCAGGCAATGGCTTGTTGCAAATCATTCCTCAGTAGGTGCAATTACCTAATCCATCTCATCGTGAACCTATGCCCATGTCACCACATGTACATGCGATACCTACTTCACAATTACATACAACACCTACATTCATCCCGACTCACATGACAAGACCTACCACTACAACATGGTGGGTTCCAAACATGACTCTCATTGCACATCATACGTAGACGTCCCATCTTCCCCATCATCAAAACCAGGTCCCATGGGTGCTAAATCCTGTTACAGGATTGTTATTTATGCCCCCGGCCATGCAAACAACGTGTCCAATGGCACAGCCAACGGTGGTTGCTCCTATTCCACCACCCAGCGTGGCTCCTCTTGCCATTCTACAAATAGCATCCCCATTCACAGGTCTAGATCAAGCCTTCCCACTTATTTAGACTCTTACAGAGGAAGTTAAATGCCTCAAGGCTACTGGTTTTGATACAGTACAAGTCATGGATTTTTACCATGATGATCTTATTAGTTCGGTAGTGCCTTTTTTATCATTACCTCTTGGGATCCACTCCCCCATTTTATGAAATACAATGGGAAGGGAAATCCCAATTCCCATTTAGTTACTTTTAGGTCAGAGTCATTGCTACTGCAACAATGGCCACATACTATCATCTGTGTCTTTGCTATGTCCTTAACAAGTAAAGCTCTGGACTGGTATCGAGCACTCCCACGTGCTTCCATTTCAACTTTGGAGGAGTTGCTAACTCAGTTTGTGACTCGTTTCAAGTATAAACTGAAGCTGAAAGTCACACTGGATCAGCTCATAGGAGTCAAGCAAGACTCGCTCGAGTCATTCAAAAGTTTATACAGCGGTGGAGCACCACCTTGAATGAAATCTGTGAACCCATCATGGAGGCCCATGTATTGGCAATCTTCAAGGGGGCAGTTAACGACTTTATCAAGTCTAAGCTATACTACCTCACTCCCTACTCCCTCAATCAAGCCTTTGCCCAGACTAAGAGCATCCAAGACACGGCGGAGGCTAGCAAAGATCTGGCGTATGTGGTCTATAAAAATGCCCACAGTAAGGGTAAGTACAAAGGAAAAGCTATGACAACGAAAGTAGCGGCAGTTGCTGAGGGAGCCAAGAAGAAAAACAACAACAAGAAAACATCTGCGGAGCCTACTAAGTTGACAACTAGCTCAAACGGTGCAAATCAAGAAACTCCTTTCGCCCTTGAAAAACCTCCATAGACAAGGCCTAAATTTGAGCATAAAGATTACTCAAATTATGTGACCCTACCTATAAAGCCTTCAGGACTTCTGAAGAAATTATTGGGAATTGGCCACATTCAACACAAGATGGTGTCTAAGGAAGCTCTGAAATGCCACAAGCGTTATTACGAGCTACTCAAGAATCCCTCCTTGGCCCAACTTAATGAACTGCCAGTCCCCAAGAACTTTAGGCTAGACCAATTTTGTGACTACCATCAATTGTGTGGCCATGACACAGATTACTACTGGGCGTTGAAAGATGAAATTCAACATCTGATCAATCAAGGTGACCTGATCTTAGATAGCGATAGTCCAACATGCCCAGAAAATCAAGTCATACATGTGTACCGAGACTTGTTAAATGTAAATAATCCAAGGTACACTATCAATGTGGTAGATGCAGAGGGCGGTAGTCAGGCATGACCGAAGTAGTCCTTTGTGTTGTGAGTATCCGCTCACTCACCCCAAATAGCAAGTCCATTAGCATCAACAAGTGGTGCTCCAAGGAAACCTTTTGTCCTCTGAGCCCCCTCTTAGACCACTACTCGACAGCCTACTGTCAATAAAGCTGCAGCCCAACCTGCGGTTACGCCTAGGACACCCTTCTTCATTAGGGTGCCAAAGCTGTCAGTCACTCCTACTATGCAGGAGCAAATATCTAAGCCAAACCCCCAATCCCAACTTAACAAAAGAGGAGGGGCTATGATAACTGATATGGCCAAAGACCATCTTACGCTGGGGTTTCCCAAGCCTAAACCCCTCACTTCTATGCCCTTGGCCCCACTTTCTAAAAAGGACGAGGTTACGCAAACGCAATCATCTCCTCCTAGCCAAAAATAACACAGCCCTCGACTAGATGCCACTCTTCCCTGAGAAATTCATCTCTTAGGGTGAATGGAAGAGGAAAAGGGTGACAGGTAGCCAAATCATGGGTGGGATCTCCTCGATGCCTTTATGCAAGTCAAGCAGCCTCTTAAACTAAAAAATACAACACTGAGCCTGTACGACTTGTTAATGACATCCCAAAAGCACTGTGTAGCCATGGTTCGCATGCTAACATCCATACCTATGGACGAGAGCCTGTTAGTGGATGAAGAAGCAATTCATTCCATCATGCTTCCCCTTGCTGGTGAAAGACCTGAGCCTTCCCTATTGACCTTTCATGATGAATCCATCAAGGACAACCTAGAAAAGGGTCAGGTGACAATGGCACCCATGTTCATCACCATCTGGATTTGTCAACACCGAATCCAGAGAGTACATGTAGACGACGGGGCTGCCACTAATGTCATCCCATATCCCATAGTGGATAAACTAGGCCTGATCGATTAGATCAATCCTACAATGATGTCGTGTCTAAAGTCATTCAACGGGGCACGGGTGCAAGTTAAAGGGATAGTGCACATCAACTTTGTGGTAGGGGACCGATTCCCCACAGATGCAACATTTATTATCATCGAGGAGATGCCTAGCTTCAATTTGATCCTAGGGAGGTGTTGGTTAGCTCAACTGAGGGCAGTGTCATCACCTATTCATTAGGAGATCCATCTGCCCTACGCAGGAGGGGAAGTGGTCATCCACGGTGACAAAATGATCCCTCGGGCTATCAATAACATAGAAATAGAACAGGGTTTGGAAATTGAAATTCCCGAAGACTAGTCCCCTGTCCAAACACTTGAACAAGCCAAAACAGTGGCTGATGATAGCCTAATTTGGGCTAAACTACCATTCCAAGAGGAAGATTGTGGCGTGAATGAACAGAGTCATAAATCTCCTTGTCCTTACGCATCACCAAAGATAAAAGAAATTAGGAAAAAAATACAAAGTTAGCTGATAAACCATGTGACTAATTTTCATTCAATTCACGTGCACTTCTCCACCAGCTATACTATTTATACTGTACAAATACTCATTACATTAATGCTTATATTTGCGCTCCCACCAGCTATTCTCATTACGCTTATGCTTATCTGTATGCTTCCACCAGCTGTCTTCGTTACTTTTACCCTCATCTAAAACTATCAAAGGCTTGGAATGGCCTAAAACTATTAAAGGCCCGGAATGACCTAAAACTATCAAGGGCCCAAAATGGCCTAAAACTATCAAAGGCCCGGAATGGCCTAAAACTATCAAAGGCCCGAAATGGCCTAAAACTATCAAAGGCTTGAAATGGCCTTAAACTAATGATTTCATTTATGCTTTACATTTGAATCATTTAGCAGCCCACAATGGCTTTAAACTAGTAACTCCATCTACACTGCATGCTTAAACTAACTACGGCTTGTCATAGAGCCAAAACCCATGATTCCATTTATGCTTTATACAAACAAAAACTACAAAAGAACATTAAGATTAAGATAAAATTTTCATTAAATACGTTAAAAATATATTGTCTTTTGTTCTATTCCATCACAATAAAACTATAGCTAATATAGCCACGCTATGCATCTCCCTTGTCACCACTATCGCTCGTATCTCTCAACTCCACCTCTGCTTTGAGCAAATCATCCTCATAGGAGCCACCCTTTTCATGAGGCATCTCTTCGTGAAGGAGGCCCTCTCTATGAGGCTCTTCCACATGGGGTTGTTCACCATGACATTGATCATCACCATTATTCTCATTTTCTTGTAGACCCTCCTCGTGAGGATCGTCATCCTCATTATGTTCATCCTGTTGAGGATCCTCCTCGGGTCATTCCTGCAATTAGACATAGCATGAATATTAACATAGTCATCAAAACTAGGTATGATGAAAACACAATAATACCACGACTTACCTGTGATGATCCTACATCGATAATGAAAGAGATTTTTTCTAGGCCAACCCACAGACGTTGCATAATTTCATTCTCAATAAGCTCAGACCAAACCCCATCTCCTAGATTAGCTTCAGTCTTGACCTTCCCCTTCTCCACAGGATTCCATCAAGGTGGTTCAGGAAAAAAGGAAGGGACGGTTGTCTCCCCCCCAGGAAGAGTCATTTCCCTTTCTAGGGAGGCACTTACCATCATTTGCTCCTAAAACTTCTCAAATGCTCTGGAAGCACCAATGACGTCGAGGAATAGCCGAAGGGACTAAGCCTCAACTGAAGAATCCCTGTAATATTGATAGTAGGCAGCGCTTTTCCACTTATAGACATGTTTATGATCTTTCTACATCTTCCCCCATTCTTGGACACTCATGCTAAAGTCCTTCCAGTCTTGATTTTTTCGAGCTAGGAGATCCATCTGCTCACTGCTTGACCAGTTCACGACTAGTCTAGACACTGTTCCTAATGATCGTCCAGTAATGGGCATAGTCAATAACAGCTGTTTTCCAGTCCTCGTTGTTCATTCCTTGGGCCTGTAGGAATTCGTTCCGCAACCTTAAATCCCAACCTCGTCACTTAGAGCCACCCTCTCCTTCTCTGACCTTTGCAGTCTCTTCCAAAGATCTTCATTTACGCTTTGGCATTCCCATAAGGAGCGAGTCGAGCATACAACACATTTACGCATCTAGTCGTAAATGTTGCATGGCATGATGGTCGCTTCTGATAGAGGTTCAATTGCATCTAACTCAATAGGCTCTGATGGATCCCATCTAAGGCAAGCTCCTAATAACATAAAATGGCAGTTAGGCATAATTAGGTAGCGTAATGCCACAATGGAATAACCTCTACGTAATGATCATAACGTACTAGCTTTAGGATCAATTCGCTCTAAGTGACAAATCATATCGTGGATGACACCTTCCATAAAGGTGAATTTATAAGGAAATTCGCCCCAAGATCGAGTTGCCACTGTTGACAAGTGTATGCCCTAGTCACCTATTACACAGAAAAAATTCCATATAAAGACATAATTGAGACGTTACGATGACTAGTATAACCTCTAGAAGTAGTTTTCTAGAGCCTAGTACACTGTGAAAACTAAACTCATAAAGTGACAAATCACTTACCTCTTTCTATCCCAGCTTAAAGGACTTCGACATCCTCCACTGCTACTCCCTTTTCACACGTAGGAATCTACATGCCATTCGCTTTATTGACTAGGGTCTCTTCTTCCAAGACTAGGGCCCCTTCTTCATGTCGTAAGACCATAGCCCCTATTTCAAGGGTCAACCATTCCACAACCTTCTCCTTCACTATTACACAACATTGTCAGTTAATCTAGGATTTCACTCTTGCTCAATAAACATTATGTAACGCAATAGCATCTATATGCAACATAATTTTCTCTACTTATCGGTAGGATGATTACTCCTTTGAAATTTGACTTGCATTTTCTTACCCACATCACCTGCTGGCTCGACCGGCTCCTCAGTCAAACGAGGCTTCTTTCGTTGCACCAACGAGTTCACTATTGCAGCCGCGAAGTGCTTCCCCCTTGACACATCACCAGCGTAAGAGGGAAGCGCCCCACCCACACTGTCTTGACCCTACTTTAGAGGCACCGCCATATCTTTAGTCATCACTGACAATGACTCTCCGATTCCTTCAGGAGGGTCTTGCGACTGGGTAGTGCCAAAAACATGGAAAATCCACAGTTTGGAAATCTGGCTGCAGTCTTGCTGCACCTAGACCCCATTCCTTTGGACTACTAGAAATTCGGCAAAATGCCGGAAGCAAGCTATAAAGAAGGAAAAATGCACATTGAAACGGGACTTAAGCTTCTTGCGAAGCGTGACCATTTCAGCACAGAAGCCTTCAACAAAATAACTAGCCCAATTGAACTGAGTCCCATCCTCCATGACCTTTCGGATAATCTGGGCTTGTTCTATGCTGAGGATTCTCCCTTGTAAGAGTGTCTTGGGGAAGGCCTAGGCTCGAAAAAGGGGGTAAATTGTATTAGCCACCTCCAGCTCAATCTTGTCAGCAGGAATTCCCTTAACCTCTTTTTTAACCCCTAGCCACTCCTCTATCTTAGACTGATGCTTAGAGCTCCTCTTCGAATTTTCCTCTATAGGAAGGCCATCGGAGGGAATGCCAAAGAGATTAGCAAATAGTTGAGCGTCGATATTAAAATTCACATGCACATTACGCACACGTATGCAAAGATGCTCAGCTTCTTCGCTAAAGGAGTTGACTAGGATCAACATTTCACCCACAGTGACATTGGGGGTTATGGCCAACAACAGGTCCATCAGTCCAGCTTCCAGAATTTTATTGGTTAATACAACTGGGGCCGCTCTATGGCCAAGCCAGCGTTGTGTGTCCTTTATGTCACCGTAATGGAAGAAAAGACTATTTACCTTACGATCAGAGGCCATAATCATAATTTCCTGTGATTCCTTGACTACCAAAAAATAAGAGTAGTTAAGGCAATATAGCAAATATAAGACAACTTCATACATAATTTCTAGCTAATAACAATGTACAATTAATCATCATAATAAAATTTACCTGGCCCGAATGGCAAAGGAAATGGAGGGATTTTCTCTTGCACATCCGCAATGGTGATGGGAGGATCCAAAGTCCACTTCCTATCCAGCCATCCGAGTTTTTTACACTTGGTAAATAATTTGACATAGCAGGTAGGATACTCTGGGATTTTGAAGGCTAGTTGTCCCATGACACTAGCCCATACATTGCTGATGGAAGTAAATTCCCTTATGGTCCTTTCGGCCAGAGACAATGTACCGTTATCACCCAGGAGACCACTATCATTGATAAAGAATCTACACCATAGAGGATAGGAAAACTCTTTATGCTCCACACAAATTTTAACAGTAGTTACCATATTGCAACATTGCAAAAAAGAAACAAAAAAAAAAACTTACCCGCCTATATAATACACGATGTTGGGTGGATTCTAGAAGTAAGTTGTGAGATGATGAGCCACGAATAGAGTGTTGTAGGTGTGATAACAATTAAACTTGGGCATCTCCCATATCCAACTTAAATGCCTCAAACCTTTGGCACTTTGTTCGCGATCTTGCACTCGCATAGTTTCAATCGCACAGTCTGTCAGGAATGTCAAGATGCTCTGTGTCGACCCAACCAGTAGTGCCTCTAGAATGGCAGTAGCTACATCACCTGGTAGATGCGACCAGATGATTACACTATAATTACGAAGCAAAAACTGCAAGAACTCCCATGTCCTCCTTTATACGAGCATGAGGAGGAGGAACATGGGCCACGGGACTATGTAAGCAACATAGAATACCCATGATGTCCAAAACAATTAGGACGAGCTTTAGCATAATACTGTACAAAAAAATGTGTTACCATTAGACAAATTCTTTAGACATAAAAGTTCATCACATGACATTAGGGTTTTCTTGACTCCCAGAAATCACAGATTATACTAGAGACACATGGCCAAAATTTCCCAAACCCTTGTAATAGCTCAAGGTCTGTCCTTGACAATAACAATGAAGGCAACATTGTGTATTATTCCAGCGTAACATGCAACTATTATGGGCAAGAAAAGAGAAAGAAAACAAAACCCTGATTACACTACACATGGGTACAATACCTAGACTTTTCCAATTGTACATTACATCTTCATAGTATTACTCAACATTACCCAAATGCTCGTGACAACACAAAGTCTATCTCCAACAGTGAGGACAAGGATAATGGAGAAAACTACAATAGCTTAGTCTGCATAAACAGATATTAACACCCGATGCAACATACACATCCAAAATAGATACAACTACGATGCTGCAACAAAGATAACAACTATGCAAGAGGGTGAAAGGTGATTTACTGGTTGAGCAGAGTAACCTCCTGAGCCTCGACTCTGGCCTGTGAAGCTTTCTGCAAACTCTCTTTCACCTCATCAATCCTCACAAATTTGGCATTATTTCCTCTGACCTTTGGTGCCATAACTGCAATTGAGAAAATCTTCGTGAAATCGTCTATTTACGCCTCGCTTCCGCTCCCTTTCCGCTGTAGCTAGATTCAAATTCGCGATATCTATGGCTTGTTTTAAGCATGAACCACTAGTTTATAAATGAAATGTTTGAAACTAACTTATTTTTATGCTTGATCGATGTAGAACTTTCCCGAAACGCCAGTGTCAGTATGACATGAAATGCGAAGATCAGGGCATTAATTTCGTAGATATCGTATGAATTGAGGTCTAAAATGACCCTAAACTAATGCATAGCTTATCACCTCGTAATCCGGCTGCATTAATTACGGTCTCTACAAAATTTCAAATTCAATTATTCTGACACACTAGACATGCCACGTTACGTATTTTATCTTACTTTACAGAAGTCACATGCTAGCATCTAGGAAGCCTGGCTTGCCATTTTCTCATAAACTATTTGTAATAGTCCACTAAGACCTTAAAATGGAAGCTTCTCTAATACGCAACTCTAATGCAAAGAAAATAAAATCTTATCATTTCAACAGATTGGTAGAAAAAACAATGTAACAACTTTCGTTTTTGGTAGTTTTGCAGGGCAATTTGCAAATGGACGCAGCTTTATCCGCACCCCTAGCCTTAATAGGCCCATAAGGGGAGACCATTAGATAGCTCAATTACAAGCTAATAAGAACAAACTCTTCTCTTTGTGATGCAACCATAGCAACATCGAAACTATCCCAGACTGGCCAGAACATCTTACCCAAACTCTAGATTTGGAAGCTAGTGATCTGACTGAGGACCCTCTTAACGAGGTCCTTGTGATTACGCACAAAAGAAAAAATAAAACTCTTAGGGTTAGTTCCCTCCTAGACCAACAGACGTGGAGTAGCATAATGCAAGTGCTCCAAAGTAACGCTGCAGTATTTGCGTGGTCGTACGAAGACATGCCAGGATTAGACCCAAGATTAATACAACATAACATAATTTTAGACCCATGCATCAAAGAAATTAGACAAAAGGCATGAAAGATTAAGCTAGAAATCATGCTAGCAGTGCGTAATGAATCACTCAGCTATATCAAGCTAGTTTTATTCGTGTGGTCAATTACTCGGACTAGGTGTCCAACATTGTAGTAGTCTCTAAGAAAACGGGAGGAATACGCATTTGCATAGACTTCTAGGATCTGAACAAGGCCATGATTAAAGACAATTTCCCATTACCGAGTATTGACCAACTAATCAATACAATAGCTGGTCACGCACTTCTATCCTTTATGGATGGATTTTTAGGTTATAATCAAATTCGTATTAACCTGGAGCATCAATTGACCACAACATTCATGATGCCCTGGGGGACCTTCTGTTACACTATGATGCCCTTTGGGCTAAAAAACACTGGAGCAACATATCAATAAGCCATGACATACATCTTTAGTGATTACCTCTTAGGGAGATTGAACAACTATGTAGATGACATAGTTGTCAAGTTTATGAAGCCAGAAGATCATTCAGAAGATTTAGAGTTAGTCCTTAAATGATGTCTCAAATATGACCTATGGCTCAACCTAAAGAAATGCATATTCAGAATCAAAAATAGATGTATGTTGGGGTTTGTGGTATCAAAAACTGGCATCCAAGTCAACCCCGACAAGGTTAATGCCATTATTGATTTAATGCCACCTACAAACCTCAAGGAACTACATGGGCTGCAGGGTAGACTACAATTTATCATGCGGTTCATTTCAAAGTTAACAGATAAATTACATCCTATGCAACATCTCCTTAAGAAGGGTGTTAATTTTGAATGGACCGATGACTGCCAACATGCATTTGACAACTTGAAGAAGGAGCTGTAGCACTTACCAACGGTTTTTTCGCCACAAAGGGATCAACCTTTTTATATTTATTTAGCAAGCTCATATGTGTCTATAGCTGCATTACTTTCCCAAAAAAGGAATGATAGGTTGGAAGCCCCTATCTACTATCTATGTCATGCTCTATTTGCATACGAAACAAGGTACAATGAAGTCGAGCATAACTATTTGGCATTGGTCTTCGCACTCAAGAAATGTAGACATTATCTTTTCCATAGCGAGGTCAATATAATTTGCAAAAATAATGTTCTGCGAGCTATCTCAAACAACTTGTATGAGAGTAGTAGGATAGCTCATTGGAAAGCTATCATAGCCAAATTTGACTTACATTATGTTGGCCAATCATTCACTAAAGGTCAAGCTATAGTTGACCAGCTTGCAATATTGCCTGTTCATGATCAAGCTATGATAGAGCCAAAATTCCCAAATGAGCATGTACATAGTTTAAGACCTGTATCACCAGGCCTCGAAGTGACGTTATACTTCAACGGAGCTTCAACTACCAGAGGCGGTAGTGCTGCCACTATCATTCCACTCTCCCCTGAGGATGTGCGTCCACTAGCTTACTGCCTGGCCTTCCCTTGTATGAACAATGTGGCAGAGTACGAGGGGCTCCTTAGGGGATTGTTGACAGCTAGAGAACTCAACATTCAACACTTGGAAATTCGAGGCGATTCGATGCTCATCATTAATCAAATCATAGAGGTCTATGCTTGCAAAGCTATACATATACAAACCTACTATGATATGGCTAAAGATCTTCTGAAACAATTTGTGACAACCGATGCCCAACACGTGTCGCGTAACAAAAACACTATAGCCGATGCACTAGCCACACTGGCATTAAATGTGCCACCACATTTGTTTGCCACTTGGCTTGCTTTAATGATGGAATGTACAGACCTTGTCATTCAAGCAGTGCAAATCTCTTTATTAAACACTGGAAGAATTCCAGAATGGTACGACAACATTAAGACTTACCTTTTGCATGGCGAACCACCGCACGAGCTAACACATGCACAAAAAGATGCAGTGCGCAAACGTGC
This sequence comes from Gnetum montanum, assembly GCA_015680685.1. Classification (NCBI taxonomy): domain Eukaryota; kingdom Viridiplantae; phylum Streptophyta; class Gnetopsida; order Gnetales; family Gnetaceae; genus Gnetum; species Gnetum montanum. The sequence goes on from MNCI01013619.1 coordinate 30,395, forward strand.
TAGGCAATACGTCATCATTGAAGATAGTACTCTTTGTAGATGCTCTTTTGATGGGGTATTGCTAACCTGCATTAATAATGACCAAGCACAACAAATAGTTAGCGAAGTCCACGAGGGGCTGTGTGGAGGACACATAGCCCCGAGAGCCATGGTCGCTAAAATTAGACTCCTAGGGTATTATTGGCCGTACATGGAAAAAGAATGCCTTGCCAAGGTCAGGACATGTGGCACATGCCAACATTACGCAAACTTAATACACGTGTCACCAACCAAGTTACGCACTACAAAGATTACTTGGCCATTCCAACGATGGGGACTAGACATCGTAGGTCCCATCGTGCCTAAATCTTTCGCAGGACATAGCTTCATTATCACTACCACCAAGTATTTCACAAAGTGGGTTGAGGCTATCCCTCTACAAAAGATTACATCTCAATAGATTTGCCATTTCATCTTAGACAATATAGTAACCAGATTTGGGCTTCCTATGACTATTGTGACCGACAATGGGCCACAATTTAGTAGTGCCGAAACCAAATCTTTTTGCGATAACCTTGGCATCAAGAAATCTTTTTCTTCACCCTATTACTTACAAGCAAATGGTCAAGCAGAGTCAATAAACAAAGTAGTCATCAACTTGTTGGAAAAGATGCTCAGCAGCAACAAAAAGCGATGGCACGAGAAAATCCTCTATGTACTATGGGTGTATCGTACAAAGTGTAGAACAGCTACAGACAGGACATCCTATAGCCTAATCTATGGTTCTGAAGCAGTGCTACCCTTGGAATTGTAGATCCCCTCATTACAAATGATCGTCTCCATGGTTATAAATGAGACTCAACACAATGAGTTGAGGATCGTGGATTTAGACTCAGTGGAGGAGAAGTGCATCCAAATGCTTAACACCATCGAAAGATATCAAGACAAATAGAGACAAAAGCACCGGCACAATCAGCATCAACGACCGATCAAGAAAGGAGACTTAGTTCTCAAGGCCATTCGTGAACCAGTAGGCAAATTCTCTGCAAACTGGGAAGGCCCTTTTCTGGTCGTCGGCGCATATGGCAACAAAGCATTCAAGTTAGCGGATACCAATGGCAACGAGCACGCGAATCCAGTGAATCATTTGTATCTGAAGTGGTACTACACCTAAACGTCGACTCAACTCAAGTGCAAAGGTAAAAAACATCCACTATGACATAAAACTGACAAAGTTGTACACATTTGCTATGACATAAAACTAGCATTTTTTACACACATTCGCCATGACGCTAAACTGGCAAAGTTTCCAACCTTCTGCCATGACATGAAATTGGCAAGGTAAGCATACATCTTCTGAGATGTTAAACCAGCACAGACTTGTCCATAGGTCACAACATAAAACTGACACCCACAGCATGGTCTGCTGGGACCATAAACTAGCTTTTCCACCATCCGCTACAACGTAAAACTAGCAGGTTGCAGTCTGCCTAGACGTTAAACCAGGACCACGGTATGCTGAGACTTAAAACCAGCAACAATGGTTAACCAGGACTCAAAACTAGAATCCTTCAACAGAAAATCCATGAAGCAAGCGAGCATTATCACTCTTGCACTACATCCCTACCAGATGGAACAAGTAAGGCATTGGAACAAACGCAACATTGCTACCCCACTAGCATCCTACTGATTCCTCAGATATGCTGAAAGGCATGCTACTGATCCCTCAGAGGTGTTGCTATGACAATCACTCTATAGTTGTGGCTCCTGGGATCAACTTTGCCACTTGGGGCCTTAAAAATTATGGTCATCCATAGTTTTAATAGCCTCCGTCCATCACCGTCACCAAGTTCTAGCTTAGTAGATTCATCTGATTGGTTCTTTGCCCAATTACTTGAGCAAGATGAATTTGGCTGTCGACAATGACTTCATGAACTACGGCATCAACATTGGGACCCTTGCTCCTTGCTATAGTCCCTGTTTAGTGGCCTATGCTCTCCTTTTTGCTTCAGGCTATGCTTGTTTCAATAGCCTCCCTAGCGATTAGGAAGATTTCTTTTGGCTCTCTACTCTCTGTTATGTTTTGCAGGTTACTTGCTACGACAATGTCGATCGAGAATGCATTCATTAGAAGGTGAGGTGTTGTGGCATTCTAAAGTGGTTGCTCAGACTAGCCTGGCTACTTGAAAGTGCAAACCCTACCTCTCCCTCCATTGGGTACCTTACCTTGCTTTCCCCTTCCCTTACCCTTACAACCACCTTTACCCTCTCCTTTGTTGTACAGAATGTGAACATTTAGTCAATTCTTTCACATCATCATGTCCATGAACTGGCGTAACGCAACTTGCCTCATGGAATATAATTTGAATTCAAGAAAAAAAAGGGGGGGAGAAAGGCTTGTCAAAATGGATGTAAAACAACTCATCCAAGCCATGCGGGTGTAACACAACTAGTCCGTGCAAGCCCTTCATGTGCAATATGTCAGTGTAACTTCTCACAAATACACTCGCGAAAAGAGACCTAATGACTTATTCGCGAGAGTTTCATGTTCAAATACTTAAGTCTTCCTTGAACTTCCCTCCTCTCACTTCTGTAAAATCCCTCCTATTCTCTCTCCCCCTGCCCTCGCACTTCCAAGTTTGACAGAGCAACATTTGAGCAGCTGCCAAGGGACATTGTCGGTGCCTTTACCTCTTGGGTGTTTTGTATTCTTTGTCGACGTCTTTCGGGCAAGCCCTATAAACATCAACAAAGAGGGACCATTGAAACACTGTGAAAATTTTGAGGCCTCAATAGTTCAGCAAAATCTTGTGACTCAGGCAAGAATTTGTGACAAGGTGCGGCTCAGCAAGTTCCCTTTTCGGCTAAGGGTCTGATCCGCCATGCTATGAAGCATAATTTAATAAACTCCAAAGGATGGAGCAAGACAAGGAGTGTGTGATAGCAAGCATTAAACTCTGCAAGTTTCCTATGTCCCGAAAAATCTTAACTTTTGGCATATTACGTAGCATTACGCAACATAGCGTAATGTGACATAACGCAGTGTAATGCCAAAAGGTAGTCCATCACAACATTAGAGATGGCAAAAAATCAAGACTTCGATGATCCAGCAAAAATCTCAAGGCCTAAACAACGATCTATAGCATTCTGCATATTTCAGTAACTTTTTCGGTTGAGGGGCCTATTACAATACATTACGCAGTGTAGTGTAATGAACCGTAGAAGGATTGATCAGAAACAAAGGAAGCACAGTGACAACACTTCAATTTTTTGCAAGTTCACTATTTTACGCTGAATTACACTATATAGCATGTTCTAACATGATGCAGCGTAATACAAGCAATGATAGAGATAGTGTAATTTAGGCATCAACAGTTCATACGCCATAACACGCTCTCTAGCGTAATACAGCATAATCAAAGAATAGCTTGTTGCCAAAGCTCCAGCAAAAGTGCTTTATGATGCATGACGCTTCAGATCGTAATGCAGCATGGCACTGCAAGCTTCAAACACAAACACACCAAGTCAACGACATCTTGTAGGTTCAGGAAATGCATCATCTAAACCACGTTTTTCTCCTGACCCTAACCTTATAAATATTCCAGTCAACAAAGATCAAAGGTTGGCAAAAATTTCTCTGGATAGGAAAATTTTCTCCGTGAGTAGTTCTCTTTCATTGGAAATTGTTGATAACCTTTGGCAAAGATTGATGAGAGGAAGACCGTAAGAATATCAGAGGTGATTGGCAAGAATCCTTGATCAGAAATAGCCGAGGATACTCTACTTCGAGTCTGATTTTCCTTGCACCCAGATTGGCTAAAACAAGGTAGATTGGCCTTTGCTTGTTTTATCTTTAAATAGCTTTCTTGTTGTTGGCACGTGCTTCATCTAAACCGAAGTTCACCTGTAATCTTTGTAGCCAAAATTTTTCTTGTGTCCTATCTATACGGATTTTACAATCGCTTTAAATCGATTACATCATTTTCAATTACCTTCAAGTTTAATGATATTATATCTTCTCATAAAAATCACCATTTTGCCATCCAATTATCACAAAAATTTTACTGATTAAGTAAGTCCCTGTCTGATCGACAAGACCATTCCGGGCACCTCGGATTCGTCTTCTCCAACACTACCCTCGCACGGATCTCGGGTTGGAATTGTGTACATGGACTTTCACTTAGTATTTCCAGCAACCGATGTTTTCTGTCATTACAATGATTATTCATGTATCCCTCAAAAAAGGGTTTGACCTATGTCATTTAAGGCGAAGGTTAGAGATTGTGTCGAGCATGGAGATGCAGAGTCAGGAGAGGCAAGTAATGAGAGCCAGGTGAAGCGAGACAATAAGGGAATAATCACCCATTTGGCAAGATAGCCTAACCATGGTGGAAATTCTGTATTGCCTCTAAGGCTTAAGTGGCATGGGAAGATAACCTAGAGGGTGTTACAGTACTCTCTTGCATTAATAAAATTTTTTAGTTTTCCTCTTTTAATTCTTTAGTACCAATTATTTAATTACTAGTTAATTCATTTATTAAATATTTATAATGTTTCTAGTATATTATCCAAGAAAATTATAAATGCAATAAATTAAGTGATCGTATTTTTATGACATCTGGGAATGGGATGGTGTTGGCACATTTAGCCATTTTATGGAACAGAGACATGAGATGATTGAGATTTTCTGAAATATTACAATACAAATATTTGAAATGGCAAGATGTAATTGGGCAAAGTATTGAAATGGCAAGAAGAGAGAGAGATGGAAATCACTTAATGGTAACATTAGGATGACACTGGCTCTACAAGTCATGTTAAGAAGTCTTGTTACACATTTCTCAACATATGGGATTTTAATGAATTCTCCTGTGGACCAAGAGAAGGATGTCAAAGGACAAACATAAACCTTACCCATGTTTC
>MNCI01013621.1:0-10199 GCA_015680685.1 Gnetum montanum
GAAGGAGCTGTAGATCGAGGAGATGATGGAGTACATGAAGTTTTTCAATCTCCATTATGTATCTAGCAAGGCTAACTATCAAATAACCATGGTCTGAATTGGAGAAACAAGTGGCCAGTTTGTACTTGCTATATGAAGCTAAGTTCAAGCATCATAAAGACATCAAGTACAAGCTTGAGGTGGTAAACAAAGAACTCAATGTTCTTAGGTAGTTCTTCATTGATCAACAGTCTACAATTGAGAGCCTACCTAGGGGAATGAGTGACTTCCAAGAGCTGCAAAATGCAATAAAGACATTCAATGTTGAACATAAACTTTTTGCTACCTAGTTTGTTAATGTGAAAGAGCTATTCTCGACAATGCCTTGTCCTTGAAATGTTTGCACTTTGATCCACATTTGTGATGTAGCATGGATCGTGAAAATTCCCAAGAGTAAGGGGGAGAAGATGAAGGAACTATTGAACACCTTCCATTTACCACCATACGTTGTAGCTACCATAGGACAATCACAACCATTGTGTGCACCTGAAGTAGGAGAAAATCCTTCAGAGCCATAGAAACTTCCACTACTTAGGAACGTTTGAGCTTCTTCCTCATCTTCGCACCATCAATGGAATTGTGTTTGTCATTTTTATCCTAGTGTTTAATTTTGTTGTCTTGAACACCAAAATTTTGTAATTATTATAAATCCATACACTTAAGCACATAGTGTTTTTATGTATTTATGTTTGTGAATGTCAGTAGTTAGTCAATAATCCCATACCTTTCCAAAATTTTATAAGAAACATGTTCCTCCTTTTGTTCACTTGAGGATGAGTTTTCATTAAATTGTGTGAGTATGATGAATCAAATTTTCTTGGATCCCATCAACAAGGACTCATTGATGTGGCCCCATCAATGTGACCCTATCAATCCAGTTGCATTGATGTGGCCTCGTCGATGTAGTGTCTATTTTCACCTATAAATATACACTCAACCACCATGTTTATGGCATATTTTGTCATAATTGTAGTAGAGCTCTTACAGTTTTCTTGCTTGAATGTTGGAATATTTTTCTAAGTGCCCATAGTAGAAGTCAAAGAGTGTGTAGATCTTTATTTAAACACTATTGTACCTAAGTACGATAGTGTGTGCAGCAATAAAGAAGAGCTTTCTAATAAACCTTGTAGCACTTTGAAATAGATTAAAATTTTATTTATTCATTTAATGTTTTATATAATTTCCTTTAATCATTTAAGTAATTAAGATTAAATAAAAATTAATTAAGAACATACGTACAACCACTTCAAGCATACGCTTAGTGCTTGGTAATCCTAGTAACACTTAATGTTTGGTAACTAAGTAGCATTAAATGTGTTTAGGATGTGTATGATAAGTGGGAATAGATGCTTTTGTTAGGATTAGCTAGGTGTATCTAGTTATATTTAATTATCAATTTAATTATTTTATTTTATACATTATTCTTTACCTTTAGGCAACTTAAACTTTAAAACATAAAAATGACAAAAATCATATGCCTCAGTTGCACTTAACGATACCTTTGCATTTCACAACTGTAATTAGGAAGACAATGATCACAACGATTAGTTTCACTTCCTAAAGACTAGTATATTTAGAAGTCTATAAGTCCATTGAATTCGATCAGATTGCATACAAATGTTTAATGATTTGTAGGGTTAGGTGTAGGGTCTACTCTCTGCTCATCACCTCTTAAATTCAAAACTAAACTATTTAGAGAAAAAATTAGATCCATTAATCCCAATATTTAAGCTTGGATGAAAGAAAAATTGATAAACTTTTAGGATCTAAAATTATTTATCATGTGAGACATTTAAGTTGGATATCAAATTTAGTGCCTCTTAGAAAACAAACAAGTGAATTATAATTATGTATTGATTTTTGTAACCTTAATCATCAACAAATTATTAAAACATGGTTTGAAAAGAAATATGTAGCTGAAGTCACTAAAGTAAGGGGTCTAGTCCTAAAAAGAGATAGAGTGTCTAGTCAAATAGGTCCTCAAAATAAGCTTTCTCCTATGTGGTAAGGCCCATATCAAGTCATAAATGTCATTGACATCAATGTTTACAAAATTGTTGATTTGCAAAGATACAAACTAAATAGAAATTTTAATGCATTTCATTTGAAGCATTTATACCTAGGTGTCCCTTGTGGACACTTGGTTGATCCTTAACTACATGCTTTCTTCTTATTCTTCATTCATTTCATTTGTATATAGTTGCATTTACATATTTTTGATGCATTTCCATCATTTTCTCATGCATGCTAAGTCTACCATTGTCTCTTTCTTAGCATTTTGGTTTTGATTTGATCTATTTGTGCTTTTCAATATGATTTTAATAATCATTATGATCATTGGGTCATCATAACACCATTTGAAAATAATGCAAGTATAATGTTTTATATAAAATTCATGTTATATCATATTACTATTACATAAGACCTCCTTTTGATAACATATTTTAATAATTTTTATGATTCTTCCACATCTATTTCAAGGCTTGAGTTTTATTAGTTATGTTGGATTATGAAACATGGAATTTGTGCTAACTTATCATATTATTATCATGGTCATGTGATTGTAGAATATGTGAGTTTGGAAAATGGTTAGCCACAATTACTAGGTGACCTTAGAAAATTCCATTTCCCTCTTGTAAGCCCCAACCCTCAAGTGTGACGATTCATGGCTATCTTATGAGCAATAGGGTGAAGTGTGTTCCTCTCCACTCAAGAATCCTTAGCCACCCAAGAGACCTACTATGATGTCTTCTAGGTTATAATTAAAAATTCATATACATAAGGTTTGAATTGCACAATGGGCAAAGTTTCTGAAAGGACCATGTTCCTTGGTAGAGCAACTAATTGGCCAAAATCATGTTGGAATTCCAACCTTAAGAATAAAGTGCATCATGAGAAAAGCCTTCTCTAGAAAAAAAAAACAAAGAGGATCATGTTCATTGGTAGTGTAATAAGTTCTTAAGTGTGGCAGGGTTCAAAAATAATCCTCACCCTAGCCTCCATTCCATTTTTAACCCATTTTCCAAAAATTCAAAAAAAAATTATTTATAAATATTCTTCTACCTTTTCCTAATTTTCCTCAATTCATCTCATTTACCCTTAACCTTTTACACCATTTCCTTTCTATTTTTTCAAAGAAAAAAACAAAGGAAAAATCCAAAAGTTGTGGCTGGCTATGATCTAAAAGAAGCATGTTCTCTTCATGAAGTTTAGTATAAGTCCCGTGCTCAAGTGGTTCTCATACTAATTACTTTTACTTGTGAGATGGNGTGCTCAAGTGGTTCTCATACTAATTACTTTTACTTGTGAGATGGTTGTGACCGAAATCTTAATTATAAATTACAATATTTTTATAGCTAAAATTATAATGTATAAATTTTATATATTAAATTTTGATTAATCAAATACTAATTACTTTTACTTGTTAGATGATTGGGAATGAAATCTTAATTATAAATTACAATATGTATATAGTTAAAATTATAATATATAAAGTTTATATATTAAATTTTGATTAATCAAGGTGGTGTGACAAGGGTGGCCCATGTTTAGTGCTCTTTTAATTGTGTGATTATTTTAATCATATTTAAAACACTATAGGTTACACACAAGCCTTTATTTTATGTTCTTATTTTTTAATATATTGATTCCTTATGCTTAATACATTCTTCTCTCCTATAAAATTTCTTTTATTTTTGTTATCCTTATATTGCATGTAATTTAAAGTTTTTTTTTGTTATCCTTACATTACATGCAATTTGAAGTTTAGGTGCTAAGTGTTTATATTAACACTCCCATGCCATCATAGACCCATGTTCAAATATGTTTTAGTTCCATAATAAGTAAAAATACTATAGATTTAACTTATACAAGTTATTTGTATGAGTTGCATGATTAAGCTCAATGGGATCACCATAAACTCACACTAGTATGTGCATACTAGAAACTCACATCTTCTTTCAATATCCACCATTTAAAGCACCTATCCTCTGGTGATGATTAAACTTCTCCTGAAGCAAACTTGACACCATTATTAAACATGAACAAATTTTACCAATGTCATGATAGTAATGATGATCTTTCATTATAGAAACCGCAAACCTTTCATCGGCCTACCAAATCTTTTGTGTTGATTCTATGGCCTCAGATTGCATATGAAAAAGGCTCTCTACACAGGATCCCAGATTCAAACGTATCACATTTTAGTTACTATAACTTTTTTCCATAGCCCTTAATGAAGAGGTTTCCTCATTAGAACAAGTTATGGTAAGTGACCCCAACCCACATAATGCTTGCTATCGTAGACTGAATGACATCATGAACAACACATAGCAACAAATTAAGAATGATCCTTGTACTCCTCCAAACAAAAAGCTCCTAGTCAAAACAACCAAACTAGGCTATCCCAAGTAAACATCCCACAGTGACCAAACCCCCCTTCTATACTTAGAAGAACTCCACCTCAATAAGAAACCAAAGATGAACATAAAACCTATGATCTAGTTGACGATTTGAAGAAAATTAAAGCTAACATTTCAATGTATGACCTTACATAGTTTAACAAAATGAAAGATGCAATCCAACAGATAGTTCATAGACTAAAAACCAATAAAGGAAGATCCCCAACCCCTGAAAGACAAGTTCACTTGGTAGATAGCCCTAAGGCATTATCAATATAAAATACAAATAATTCCATGATGAGCAAGAAAGAGCAACCTCCTTTCCTAACAACTCTAATCATTTTAGAAAATTATTTTCATAACTATTTTATGGATTCTAGAGCAACTATTGGTGTCATGCCTCTTGAGGTATGTAAGGCTTTAGGAGCACAAATGATACCGAAAACAAAAAGAGTAATATAACTCAATGGCTCTAACGTACTAGTAGTAGGATCATTAAAAGAAGTAAAAGTACAACTTAAACCCTACTTTTACATGTTTTACGGATATCTTAGCAGTTCACTTATCTAGGACTTTTGGAGTAAAGTTTGGTGGCTTCTTTAGGTCATATTTCTCAAAACTATTAATCCCTATTGAAGGAAAATCTGAATACATGATTATACCTAGAGAACCCTTTTATAAGAAAGTTTTAAGAACTTTTGATCATCAAAATCAATATTTGGAGAATCAAAATACTAATCTTTACATTGGAGTTATTGAAGTTGAGTGTGGCAAACATGTTATAAATGGTCATGTGAGTGAAATTAAAAAAATAAATCCTTTTTCTCATACAGATTCCACCCAACCCTATCAAACTTCTAAAGAAGTTGAAGAAATTCATGAAGACACCTTGCCTTTCCATCAACACGATGCATTTCTTTTGAGTGATCCACCACCTTTAGGGGAGGACAAAGATATAAATAACACACTATCCCTTATAAATAAGATGCTATAAATAAGTTCTTGAGTATGATGGGGTTCAATAGCTATCCTCAACCTGACCTCCATTTTTCCTTTTGAATTTATTTTTCCAAAGTTCAAAAAAGAAGAAAAAGAAAAAAATTAAATAATCCCTTTCTCACCCATTCCCTTTTAAAAAGTCAAAAAAAATCCCAAGGAAAAATTCAAAAGTTGTGGCTAGCTATGATCTAACATGAGCCTATCCTCCTCATTAAGTTTAGCATAGGCCTTGTGCTCAAAGTAGTCCACATACCTTTTACTTTTACCTTGTGAAAATATTAGGAATGAGATCATAATTATATATTTTAATTATATATATAAATCTATGTAGTTAAAATAATGAATTGTATATTTGGATTTTAATTAAATAATATGGTATGATAAGGGTGGTCCACATTTATTTCTCTCTTGATTATATGGTTATTTTAATCATGTTTAGATCAATATAGTTTGTTTTCAAGTTTAATTTGTTTGTGTTTTATAATTTTTTTAGTCCTCTATTTTTTGCATTTCCTTTTAAGATTATCAATGTTTTTTTATTACTCCTTGCACTTGCATGCAATGTTTAGTTTGGGGGCTAAGTGTTGAGGCTAACATCACCCATGCTAAGCATGGGGCCATGATTTAAAATAATTATAAACATAATAAAATTTTAGTTTCAAAACACTAATTGCTAATTATAAATAATACAAAAATGTAAGAACCAAAATATATCAGCATGAAAAACCATAGGGAACATTGTAAATCCAAAAGTCAAAATATATGTGAGGAGAAGCAAAAAAAATATTAAAGATGTGTAAGGTTAGAATTGAACATGAAATCCTTTTTAAAGATGGTATTCCTACCATTTAGTCAACAAAAACTTACAATAAAAAAGAAAATATTTTTTTCTCAAACCCAATAGAGTAAGGAAGTATCTACATTTCCATTTTTACATTTAATGTTGTAAGAGATGAGTTTCTTGATTACTATTTTGATTTTGAAATATTTCTAATAACTTTTCTTCTCAAAGCTTAGAACATGTGGGTTTAAGACTCTAAAGTTAATTGTAGTTACTGTATGAAATTAAGCTTTTCCTTATTCATGAATAATCTTTGCTAAAACTGAAACTTCGTTATTTTCATGACACTTTATTACCTTTTTAAGAACAACAAGATCATCGTGCATCATTGGTAGGCAAATCATGGCTGACAAATGAGTGGACCATTCAATGGGGGTTATGTTAGTGTCACCAGTGGTTACATGGACATAGTGATTACATTATGTAATCACTATATAGGTAGTGTAGATGTGGCAGAAATTTCATGTTTTTTCGATGGTGGAGGAGGTCTTGGGCATTGGGGCTAGGGGCATCAGAAGACTAGATATCATCGACGATCTCTCTCTCTTCCTTCTCCAATCAAGAACCGATGTTAGTACAGGTGACTTCTCTTAACTAATATCTATCTACTTCCTCTCTCTCTTCCTTCTTCAGCTGGGAATTGATGTTAGTAGAGGCAACTTCTCTCAACTAATGTTCGGCCAGTTCCTCTCTCTCTTTAGTAGCATGCACAACAAGTGATGTAGGTGGTGGACAACAAAGTAGGTGCACAGGCACTGTGGCAAGAAATGCAGATATCCATAGCATGACAAATGGTGACATAATAATGCATGGTAGTTGATGCATGGATGACTGCGAGTGGCTCTCTGACAGTAAACAACACTCATTAGGCAACCTTCTTCTCTCTTTATCTCTTTGATACATGGTGGGATCCGTAGCTAATAGTTAACAATGGCAAACATATTTATAAACTACGACACATCAGAGACATGAGTGGTGATAGATGTTCAATGCTGGTGGTGGTTTTGTAGAGCTATAGTTAACAGTGAAAATGCATTTTTTTAGCTGTTTTGGGTGGGCGACAAATAGCATGGATTTCCCTCTCTCTCTGTCTCTCCACAATAGCAATAACTGTAGTAGCGGAAACAACACATCCCTATGCATAACAAGGATTTCATCCTTACTACCACAAGGGTACTTTGCCTAGTAGCAACTGCAAATGATAGTGGTTGGTAGTAAAATATCTCTCTCTCTCTCTCGGTGGCTATGAATAGTATTGGCTATAGTAGTATCTGTAACAATAAGACAATATGTATGATGGTAGTAGTGGGGAATCAAGGAAAATTTAATTTTTTTAGATAACTATTATATTTTCCAAAAGTCTTGAATTTCAAAGACAATTACTCAAAGTTCTCGACTTTCTAGTTTAATTACATCACATAGCCCTCTTCAGCTGAGACTATTCTTGGGTTTCTATACCTATATAGGAGGCACCTTAGACATAGTCTTCTCAAATGAGTTTTTTCTCAAGTTTTGATGCATACATGTATTAATCGTTCATACACATCTTGGACTTCATGGAGCTCCTTCTAGGATTACCAAGTGTGCGTCATTGGTTGTGCCAAATGATACACCTTTGGGTGACCAAGTATTTACACTTAAACACTCATGATTAAGGGGTACACATTCCTCTTAACAACAAGAAGAGTAAATGACAATAAATGAAAATGTTTAACTAAAAAGGCTTATGAAGGGCCTTTTGGAGGTCACTATTTAGGTAAGAGAATGATCATCAAAATTTTCATGTCATGATATTTTTAGCTAATAGTCTTCAAGAATGTACATCACTTCTTCAAATCCTCTTATAGATGTCAATACAATGGTAGGATGACTAGTAGACTTGAGGATTCATAATAATGGATCTAACCACTAGAACCTTTTAATTTATGGAGAATTAATTTCATGTGTCCCATCACACCCATGTCCAAAGGAAAATCCTAAATTATCATTATTATGGACTATTGCACTAAATGGATAGAGGTCATAGTTGCAACAAATTGCATAATATAATAGTGGCCCACAACAGGTGTAAATAGGTTTTCTATGTAGCATGCACTTATTTTTAATGATGGAACTTATTTTATAGGTTCTACCTTTAAGAAGGTGATGATATGATTTGGGATGAAACATAAATTCATTACACCCTATCATCTTCAAGCGAATGATTAAGCTAAGGTAACGAATAGGAAGATCACACACATTCTTACCAAGACAACTAGTTGATATAGAAGAGCTTAGAGCACAAAACTAAATGGTGCCTTATGGGCTTATTACTTCACCTGGAAAGATCCTACAAGCTACTCCCCTTATGAGTTAATTTATCACAAGCTACCAAAACACTCCATAGAAATGAAGTTATGTACACTTAACATAACCTATAAGCTTGACCTCAACATTAGCTTAGCACAAAAAGAATGATTTATGAGCCCCAACATGCTAAACAAAAACATGAGAGTACCTCTCATGATAAATGAAGAACATAAGGCTTATACTAAATAACGTCATGATGTTAAGATTAGATGAGTAGAATTTCAACTAAGAGGTAAGGTCCTTTACTAAAACCTCACTCATGTACTGCAACATATAAAATTTCAAACATTGTGAAAAGGACCTTATATTGTACATTGTACATTCTACCTTCAAATCTAGTGCCATGCAAATTCACTATCTTGATTATCCAATAAAACTAATATTAGTTAATATACACTGAGTGAAATCATTCAAGGATTCCTAGGTAGCCATGAGCTCAAATGATACCTTTACTCAAGCTTAAGCATGTTCCATCTTTTATATCTTCACATTTCAACCTAGTCATGGGGGAGATAACCATCTAAATTAATATCTTGTAAGGACTTATTTTATATTTTTTTTATTTTACAACATTCTTATAATTTCTCTCTTCTTCTAAATTTTTCTTTTTTTCTTTTTCTTGGAGTTATTTTATATTTCAAGTCATATGTTTTATGTTATATGCTTAATGTTTAATGTTTTGTGTTTCATGTTTTTGCTTTTGTATCAAGAGAAACTTTATTATTTGGATTATGTCCTATGATATCAAGATCTAATTGTATAAGAAGTAAGACCATGTCATCCATCTCTCCAAGCTTTATAAATAATAGATCTTCATCACAGAAGGAATATGGTTGTTCTTACATGAAAACTAAAATTAACTCATGATAATTGTGTTTTGAAGAAAGGGGGAGGGGCTAAGAGGAAATGAAAAAGATTTGTAACATCAAGGGGACTTTTTAATTCTTTGAGCTTTATCTATGGGTCTTACTACTCTATGTGGTTATATCATTACTCATGTTTTAATTTTGATGGAAGCATATTCTATAATAAAGTTGCTACCTTATTATGTCACTAGAAAGATGTTACCCATGCTTGAAAGTAGTTCTTTGGTAACGTTAACATAATAATTAATTAATTTACATAAGAAAATATTCTTCAAGTACCACTGGAAAGATACGTTACTCATGCTTGAAGGTGCATCAATAATGGAATTAGCATTTGCTATGGGGCTAAAAAGAGATGCATCCATGCTTGAAGGCGTCCCTCTAACCAATGCCCAAAAGTCCTCAAACATAATGTCTTAAGTTATTAATTAATAAATAACTACGTTCATATTTTATTTTGTTAAGCAATGCTATTCCCATGTGGTTGTGGTTAGCCTCATCATGGTAAGTTTGAAATGGTGCAATTGGATGTTACTAGTAAAGGTATGCAATTGGGTTGAAACTTGAACAGACAAGTGTAACAATCATCTTAACCACAATTAAAACAAGAATTTATTGTAGATATGGTAATGCATCTAAGATTCCAATCTCTATAGTCTATTCTCATTCCATTATTCACCTCACTATTGAATGTGATTATGTGCC
>MNCI01013622.1:19883-52332 GCA_015680685.1 Gnetum montanum
TTAATCATCCGTACACATCTTAGGCCTTGTGCATGACTACCACTAGGATTACCAAGCGCATGGCCCAAGTACACTACTGGGATACCAAGTAATCACACGTAGATGCTTGTGATTAAGTCATACTCATTTCGTGTTTAATGACAATTAAAATTAAGTAATTAAACTAAGTGAATGCTACAATGATGAAGTAATCTTGATCTTTATTTCTAGTCATGAACATTTCCAAGTACGTCACACTCAAATAAAGAATGTCATACAATTACAATCATCACACTGCGGGCATGCATTGGGAGAAAGGGTTGAGAGGAAAAGAATGACAAAAAGACTATACTAAACTGACTTCTAAAACTAACTTAAAAACTTAAAAAACTAACTCCTCTCATGCGCCTACCTATGTACTTATAGGCTCACATAGGAGTCATGATATCATGTATCTAATATCATTATTTGGGCTGCGATATCGCATACTTGATATCGTGGATTCGATATTGGGGGTCTGATATTGTAGCTTGATGAATCATGATTCATTAGAAAGAAAAGGATTTGATGATGATATATTATGACTGCCATTTGATTATTGACACCACATTTTTTAATTATATTTTCTACCATGCCCCTTGGTGGCACATGTCTTAGCATAACCCCTAAAATCCAACCAGTGTCTTGCAAAACAAAAGGTGCATACTCTACCCAAGCTTATTAACTTTGCATCAAAATATAATATTAATATTCAAAAATATTATAAAAAATAGTCTTTCATAATAATGTTTTTACTTTAGTGATGATGATTCATTGTCTATGGAGTTTTTTTAATCTGAAAAGAGAAATTTCTTAAATTGCATCACAATCATTATTTTTTGAGGTTAAGATTATGCACTAGGATAATGCCTTGCGACTAACATAGGTAGGGTGTTGGTACCAAGCTTTGAACCCAATACCTTCAAGTGTAGGAAATGTAAGGTAACTAATTGGTCAATGGCATGTGCTCTACACCACAATAATTATTATTAGATTGACTCAAGTGCTTAGCTCATTGCCTAACAAGTATTATGCTAGTAACACACTGCTAGCTTAAGTAACACTTCAAACACCTTTATTTTTTACCTAAAATCTATCAAAATAGTATGTTGGGTATATGTATTAGGGTACATATTATTATATTTGTGAATTTTTATCCAATTTTGAAAAATTAATTTTTTGGTTAGATGCTTTTTTAATTATGATGGATTATAATAATAATACAAAATATTGCTTAAAATTAGATGGTGTTATGTTTGGGCATCATATAACCAATGGTTCTTCATTAGAATGTGTTGGTAAATTTGAATCACAAGTGGCTTCACATGTGTGGAAAGGGAAGGGTTATTTAGAAAGGAAATTACATTAGGAGTTGTAAATTCACTTTTCTCCTAGATTAATGAATAAGCATAATTGAGGAAGATGGAAAATCTTATAATTCCTAATATTAAATGGGAGATGATAACTAAATTTCAAATTTGATCTTGTGAATGTTGGCTCATTGTGGAAAAATTTGATTTCTAAGAAATCTCTCCATCACACAATAAATAAGTTCTGGAGGGTGGGGGCATCATTTAGAATGATGGTAAAGTGCTTGTTTCTTGAGTTATAAGACATGGGGTTCAAGCTCAGGCATAACCACTTGAAAAGAGGTTAAGCTTTTGCTTGTCCAATTATTCTCTCAAACCTCACCTTAGTGGGATAATCATTGAGCCTTTTGGTAGTCACCCTTTATACATTAAATGAGGGTATATCAATTTTAAACTTTTATAAACAAAAGGTAAAGGGGTATCCATATGGATAAGAAAGGAGGGTTAATCCTTCCACATTTTTGCATAATCCCATATTAAACTCAATTGCAAAAGCATAGTGGGTTGCTAATGCATTGAAGAGAAACAACATTGATAATCCTCATTCTCTAGCATAAATTATTTATCAAAATTTCATAAATTCTCAACATTATCCTTTTTGTATTTTGTTAGAAAATTTCAACTTTAATTCTTAGCCTCATTTTAATCATAATTTTTGTTCAACAAATTACAAAAAATATTGGTTATTATGTAATAATTATTCCCTCTAGGATTGTCTTTTAAATTTTCCCCTACTATTTTGTAAGATAACATTGATTTCACCAACCATTAATGAATGTGTCTAATTCTATATGTATAGTTACAAATTAATTTCAATATATACATTAGGTTTGCCAATATTGTACCCTCATTTGATTTTGTATAACTTCTTTATTCTTATTGCTCAGTTCCTTCATTTGATAAGAACTCTTTGCAACTATTCTCTTTTTCATGGTGATTTACTTTAGCACCTTCAACTCTCCTGTTTGGAGCTCTTATTCCTCTTCTACTTAGATGTCTTCATTGCTTGATCTTCTTTACAAATGATTCTTTTTTCACTACTCCATCTTCACTATGAATAGTTCTCTTGATCATCCATTCTATCATAGACTATTCTTGATATTTTTAGTCTCGCTAACTCGTTTGTTCTTTGCTCATCTTCATGAGCATCTTTCCTTTGTATAAGACTTCTTTACTTAGTAGACATATATGTTGCTCATCACTTATGCACTTTCTAATGTATCTCTTTTTCATTCCATTTATATACATTGTTTGATGATGGTTCTTAAGTCTTTTGAAAGAATGTTTAAAAGAAGAAGTATAAGTAAACCCCAAGATTAGAATTGGAAAAAATGAGTATAAGAACACCTCAAGAAGAATTATAGAAGAATATAATGATGCCTTAAGTATGACTCAAATTGGCAACCTCTTGTCTAATACAATAATCAACTAACTATTTGACCTATCATTTGTTGCTATCTTTGAACAAAAATATTATTGATACTATAGTGAATCAAAACTAGGCATATTTAAAGAAAATAGAGCATTAATTCCCATGATCTTATTAATCTATTTTAAACCTAGCCAAACTATTTTTTTTACAAATATTATAGTTGGTATTATTCAATCCTAAATGTTTATAAGGGTTGGATTATATATCTTTCTTTCCAATGAAAATACGAGTGAGCCATCATCCATTGTAAATGTATGTGACTATAGATAATAAATTAGACTTTTTCTTTAATTTATTTTCTTACTTTGCTTTGTTAAAATTTATGATATTATGATCACTAGGTCTAAGGAAGAAATAGAAAGATTATCTAGATCTTAATAATAGAAAACATGGTTTAAATTATAACACCATGCATTTGTAAATTACACTTACATCATTGCAATGTAAACCAACATTCATGGCATTACATGATATAAACTTTATTTGAAATGTTAAGCTTGATATAACTCACTAAATCCTTAACACCACCCCTCAAACTTAACATTGAAATAATAGTAAACTTTACTATTTAAATACCTTTCCATGACTTTGAAAGATAAATGAAAAATAAAAACTAACACTTTATTATACTTCTCTACTATTCAACATAAATCAAAGATTTTATTTAATATCAATGATTGTAGAATAAAAGCTCTAAGTTGTAATTTCTTTAAATTGTACATTTTAAAACATGTGACTAAACGAACTAAATCATTGATTAGAAAAGCTTTACTTACAAAGTATAAAGTGATGGTGATCATTTTTTTTCTAATTCATGTTATAAATCATTTTAGTTATTTAAATTTCTTCTAAAATTCAAAGAAGATTGACTAGAAACATTGGGGTTATTCATCTCTTTCAAAACATATTATAACATAAGATAAATATCAACCACAAAAAAAGAAAAACATGCTTTTAATAGTAAATTGAGTTTGAAAACATCACTATTTGAACTAGAGGTTATCAATTGTATAAAATGCAAATAATAAAATTCAATTAACTATCATTAATTGGTAAAGGAGTCTATATTTACATTTGACAAATTATCAAATACATTGGATGATGATTCACCCCTTTATTTAGAGGCAATATCTTTCACCGTAGACTTCATAGGCAACGGAGGATCCTTTAAAGGCAACAATGAGTAAATCCGTAGGACCTAATGACTTTGGAATAAAATACTTTTTGAGAAGTTCATCTTTAACTACATTTTACATTACCAAAAGTGACAATGAACACATGATGTAATAGATGATAATTTATAACCATGCCTTGATAACAACAATTCTTTATAATATTCCATAAATCCCAAATGCTTGTTGAAATAAAGGAATTCATGCTTATTGAATATGCTAATCACAAGTCCTTAATGAGCTCCTTTATGAAAAAGTGTCAATACCAAAGCTCCTTTATGAAAAAGTGTCAATACCAAATGCCCTTAATGGACTAACTTGATACTTTCTTTGGTTATTATCTAAATCTATTTACAAGATTTAGCCCATGCAATAGGTAAACCTATTTACATGATTTAGCCCATTTTAAACATGCAATAGGCTATTTACATGATTTAGCCCATTTTAAACATGCAATAGGTATTGAAATTTGGAATACATGTGCAAATACTTTATGAAAAAGTGTCCATACCCAATGCCCTTAATGAACTAACCCAATACTATCCTTAATTGTGATATAAACCTATTTACATTTGAAAAATGCTTTGCATGTTTTAGCCTACTTTAAACATGTATTGAAATTTGAAAAATGTTTTGCATGTTTTAACATGTATTGAAATTGGAATACATGTTGTGCTGCTACTTTATGAAAAGATGTCCATACCAAATGCCTTTAATGAACTTACTCAATACATCCCGTTAAAAACCCACGGAAGGGTCCCTCGCAAATACTTAATGAAAAAGTGTCCATACCAATTTAATGTACTAACCTAATACTTTCCTTGGTTATGATCTAAAACTATTACATTTGATAAACACTTGCCTGATTTAGCCCCCTTTAAATGTACAATTAAGTATTTTTGGAATAAATGTGTTATTACTTTATGAAGAAGTGTCCGTACCCAATGCCCTTACTGGACTAACCAGATGTTATCCTTCGTTATGATATAAAACTATTTGCATTTGAAAAACGCTTTGCATGTTTTAACCCATGTTTTGCATGATAAAAGTTTCACCAACACATCATATAAAAATAAGCATGAATTTCAAATAATACTTGCAAATACGAATGAATTCT
The DNA here is from genome assembly GCA_015680685.1 of Gnetum montanum. Taxonomy (NCBI): domain Eukaryota; kingdom Viridiplantae; phylum Streptophyta; class Gnetopsida; order Gnetales; family Gnetaceae; genus Gnetum; species Gnetum montanum. The sequence goes on from MNCI01013622.1 coordinate 24,993, forward strand.
TGTATATAAGCATGTATATATGTGCAGCGATAATTATACTAATCATATAAAATTAAATATACATCCTTGTGTTTGCAACTATGTAACATTGACCTTCAAAGTATTTGGTTCTTTTAAGGAATAAACGAAAGCCAAATTGCCAAATTTTTATGTGGATCAATAAAACTCAAAATATCATGTGTCGCAGAAAGAAAAAATGCGAACGCAGATATGAGAATGATGAGATACCGACGATAAAATAGTGACACCTAATCTCGCATTTTGTCTTTTGACCTTGTAATCTTTGCTGTGGGGAAATAGTTGTCTCCCAACTGATGCTCCTCTTCGTGAATAAAACGTTCCATTTTGCTTAGCTCGGCACTGGTAATAAATTTTCACAAAAACACACTTCATCCAAGCCATAAACTTAGTTTGACTTCAACAACGGAAAATTTAAAAATAAATCTTCAATTCTAATCCATTGATAGAAATAGAAATCGAAAAACGATTTCTATAATCACATTCAAACTTTCTAAACAGGACACCGTGTCTTCCTTCTGTGTCCATATCCATTTCCATCTCCAACCTACATATGAAAAAAAAAAGAGAGAGAATATCAAACCACATGATTTAATTAATTACTTTCAAATTATAATTTGGTATGAGTGAAAAATGCGTGAGTTAAAAAAAGCTTATGGAATGTAATTAATATTAGTGTTCCATGAGTCTTGGACTATGGATCACAAAATTTCTGACCAACTTTTATGATAATAGACCTTGCAGCATAACAATAACAAAACTAGAAATACGTCACCTGCAATCGTACCTTGGCGGAGAAATGCTGGAAGTCAAAACTAGTAAAATTGTATCATATAGTAACTAATCATCAAACAGAACATACCAGATATCTTTAAACTATCTAGGATGCGTAAAATTGTACCACCGAAAGCCGTCAACATGCAGCATCAGATCCCTGCAACCCACATTAAACAGACGGGAAGAATTCTGACGACAGACTACATACGATCGTAAAAATTGATATCACTGAATATTTTGCTTCTACATTTCTTCGATGTGGCTATAGGAATGAAAAAACCCTCTTTTAAGGACAAAATTTCCAAAGACCGGTGCCTTAACCATGGTTAGGGCCTCGCCTGTATATCCTAAAATATGCACCACAAAATACATGCATTAAAGTAAGCTGACAGAAATTAACAATTTGCCAGGATAGTCAATTAAAAAGCCATTGCGGCGTAGTCTTTACAATTTACATTTCACATGTACATTCATTCTTTCTTGTCAAATCTGATGTTATCCTTGTAGAAGATAGGAACAACAATAAATACCATTAATTTCTCCAACCAATCTTGCTCCTGAATTAGGATCTGTATGATATACGATTAGGTGCCCGGACTATTGTATTCAGTTTCTGGAAGTGTTCAAAGTACAGATTAGTGTTGTTTTCTGGTAATAAAAAGGGGTCAATTGTGCATCTATGTTCCCTGCCCTCAAAACTGTATGTGAACCTATAGGCTTGCACTATGTATCTTTCCTGTGCTCACTTATTTATAAGCAAGTGAATTATTGGTCCTAGAGGACCTCAGTGATCTTGCCAAGTAGGAATAATATAAGCTCTTCCAGAACAACTTTCAAAACCCTTAGCAACCAAATAACAATAAGAAATAAATCCATTCAGCAAAAGCAACTGTTTCATAAACTAAATAAGCCACCATCACAAAAAATGAAACCCTTCAGGAACGTATCTACGGTGTATATATCCCTCCGATTGTACATACAGATACAAGTGACCAAGGCTCAATGTAACTACCCACACAGAGAGCGCTAAATCACGAACTTGAGGTAGAAGGTAGCTGCATCCACAGCTTAGGGACTCGCATGCCACAAAAATACCAAACTCACACAGGCTTGTTAAAGCAAGCTGCTTTTTTTTTTTTCATTTTCTCATCTTGAATCTCTCTAAAAATAATTATAAAATAAAATGGTTCCTGATTCCAGGTCATTGCTTCCTTTGATGGTCCGGAATTCTCTATTTCTCACATTGCCATTTATTTTTCAGAAAAGTTTATATTATTAATTATTTTGTTTGGTTCAGCTATTTTAGGGACACGAACATTTTAGATATGCTTCACCTGTTTCACCTGTATTGTGATGAGAAAGCTGTAGACTTGGATTCGGAGGCATTGGAAAGACTACATTTGCAAATGCAGTGTGTCCTCTTTTCATAGTAAAAGTGCAAAAGAAGATGCCGATGATAAATGATGTTGCACCTTGCATCATCAAACTTTGTATGCATAGTTAAGAATTGTAGGGTGATCACTCTCCTAATATATATAGTCAGAAACTCTTGTTCTGTCCTTTGCATCTAGAGGTTTTGGAACAAGACAAGAAGGAGACCATGAAAAGTTTAAAACCATCGATGTGCTGCACACTTGAATTCACCAAACTTGCAAATGTAGCGTTTCCAATCCCTCTAAATCTATACACAATGCCCACCACCGCTGAATGCAAAGCATATCTAAAATCTTCAAAATAGTCTCATAAAGTAGCTGTACCAAAAGGAATAATATAAACTTTTAACGGAAAATAAATGATACTATGATAAAGGAAGAACATCCTGACCATGAAAAAAAGAAATGGTATCCATTGAAACTTTTTTTAAAGAAATTCTTCCATGTTCTCCTGAGAACTCGTATATTTAGAATATAACTCAGAGCATCAAATGTCAGAACATCCTACATAACTCTCCAAATGTCTTTTGTGCACAGCCAAAAAAATCTTCATTTTCACCATTCATACAAAAAATTCCATGGAAGTCTTATTGAAATGATTTTAATAAAACACGCAACAAACTCCACTTACACAAACAATCCAGTAGCATCAAATGTCTGTATACTTCATCCAAACTCTCCAAATGTCTTTTGTGCACAAACATAAAAATCTTCATTTTCACCGTGCATACAATAAATTCCATAGAAAAAAAGATCATCACCTGGAACCTCAATGCTCATCCTGCAAAGCCGAAAGTTACTGCGCCTGCGCCCATGCACCCAAGCTACTAAGCTACTGCGCCCATGCACCCAAGCTTGAACCCAAATCTTCCAGCTTAGGAAACAAGCACTTTCCTATCACTCCAGCTTAGGAAACAAGCTACTCAATAAAATAAATATTTAAAATAAAATAAATATTTAAATATTTAAAACCAAAAAATATGCTTGACCATTTCAGGGATGTTTCAAACACTATCAAAAACATTCAAACCCACTTCAATTTGATCATCAGGATTCTATCATCTTAAGGACCCCACACATGCAGATCTAATTACTATTCTATGGTAGATGGTCACTACATGTTTTAACGCCCCGAAAAAATCAACATGATAAAACAAAAATAAGGATTATTATGTATTTGAGAAACAACCCCACAAAAATGGGTTTACTGAGTGCACGAAGTTATGTTTATCCTATCTCTTACAAAGTAGGTGAGAAGAAGATAAACCTATCACGAGACTATTACCAATTTTTCACGGTATACAGAACAAAACCAAAATATCAGCCGAGTAAAGGATCAATGCGTTGAATAACATGTAATCAAGCCAAATTCCAGCAAAACAAATGCATTAAACAGATTTTGCACTGGAAACTTATGTATTATTACACTAACTTCCATAAATTAATGACCCAAAATGCGAATTCGAAGTTGAAACTCTGTCGCTCAGAGCAGAACAGCAGTATCCGATATCTGACGTTATAAAATACTGCTCGGACCTGTTGTAGCATCACGTTTGCAAGCTGCTAATTTTAAAGCGGAAAAATCTAACTAAATTGATGTTGCTTCACACTCTACGACTTAACATAATAATCTAAATGTTTGAAACAAAGGCTATGACTTCATGATCAGACGTAAGCAAATATGAAACAGGCCAGAAATAGTAGAGAAGAGCGTAAAACAGCCAAATCAAAGCAACCATGGCACGAAAACACAAAACCAAGAACCTGTGGACAGGTGAAAACAAACAAAGACTAAATGATTAAAAACACAACTGAAAGTTGAAACCCTAGAGCAGAAAACACTAGACCAAACGCAAAGAAAAACAGTATGTTTTTAAAATAGATGATACCAGCAACCAAGTTGGACGAGGAGGGTGCCACGCTTAGTTCATGGCTCATGGCTACCATAGCAAAAGAGGAGACCCCTCGAGATGGAGGCGGAGGCCGCATTTGCCAGACTTGCGGGCGTGCGTTAGGGCTTTCCATCTGCAAAACCCTCCCCATAGCCTCCTTCTTAAATAGCTTCTTAATAGCACAAATCTCAACTTCCAGAAGCATCTTTGGATGCCCATTCTTACTTTTAAAAAATGACATTTCGAAAGCTAAAGTAAGCTTCTAGAAGTTGCAATCATAAAGAAAGACGATATTTTCAAAGCTTTTTTTGAAACTTGGATAAAACTTTAGAAAGTTGCAACTAAAAACAAAGACGAGCTGCTGAAAGCATTTTCTGTAAATTAGATAATAATTTTTGAAAGTCTATTCATACTTCCAAAAGCTTTCATAGTAAAATAAATTTTAACTACCAAAAGCCTCTACATACTTCCAAATACTCAAACTCACTCTTATTTCATGAAAAGATCTTATAGAAGTTTGTGTGCACTTCCGAAAGCTTTTTAGCATTCAATGAATTATGGCTTCTAGTAATGTTTTCAGTGCTTTAGATTTCAAGTTCAAAAAGTTTATGAATGCCTAAAATTCTCATTTTTTGTTAGCCTACACATGCTTTCAAAAGCCTTATGACATCTAATGCATTCATGCTTTCAAAAGTATGTGCATGATTTCAAAAACCTTCTTAGTGGCATAAATTTTAACTTCAAAATGCCTATACATGTTTCTAGAAGTCCATTCTTATTCAAAGAAAAGTCATTTTGTAACTTCCAACCAAAAACAAAGATAGTCATCTAGAAGTGTTATCAATGCTTTTGAAAGCTTTAGGGGATCTAATGGATTCTAGCCTCTAGAAGTCCCTCTGTGCTTTTAGAAGTGTTCTTAGTTAGCATTTTAGATTTTAACTTCTATAATTTCACAAATGTTTTAAATTCTCAAGCCTTATGATATCTAATGCATTCATGCTTCTAGCAGTCCTCTTAGTAGCAAAAATTTTAGTGTTCAAAAGCCTACACAAGCTTTCAAAAACTCATTCTTATTCAAAGAAAAGACCTTCCAAAAGGAAATATGGACTTCTAGAAGTTGAAACCATAAACAAAAACAAGCTTTTAAAGCATAAGCTTGTGCATGTTGTGTGCGCTTCTAAAAGCTTTAGAGGAATTGATGAATTTTGGCTTATAGAAGCTCTTGTGTGTTTTTAAAAGTTTTCTTAGTACTTTAGATTTCAGCTTTCATAAATCAATGAATGACTTAACATCTTACTTTTCAAAAGGCTATGCATGCTTCTAAAAATCAACAAGTATCTTAAATCCTCAACTTTTAAACACCCATCCCTATGCAAACCAAAGAGCTTTTGAAAGTAAATATGGGCTTCTAGAAGTTACAACTAGAAATAAAGATAGTCTTTCAAAAGCATTTTTGTAACTTGGATAACAATGTATAAGCTTCTATAAGCTTTAGAATAGCCAATGGATTCTATCTTTCAAAAGTGTTCTTAATACTTTAGATTTTAAGTTCTAGAAATCAATGAATACCTTAAATTCTCATTAGCCTTATAATGTCTAACACATTCATGCATTTGGAAGCTTATGCATGCATTCAAAAACCTTTTTAGTAGCAAAAATTTCAGCTTTTCAAAAGCTTTTGCATGGTTTTCGAAATCTATTTTTATTCAAAGAAAATATCTTCTAAAAGTAAAAATGGACCTCTGGAAATGTTAATTAGAAACAAAGATAGGCTTAGAGAAGCATTTTCTGAAACTAGACTAACAACTTCTAAAAACCTATGCACACTTTCAAAAACCTTCCTAGAAGTAAAAATTTTAGCTTCAAAAAACTTGTGCAACTTCAAAAAGTTCATTGATATTAAAAAAAAATGACCTTTAGAAAGCAAAAATAGACTTGTTGAAGTTGTAACCAAAAATAAAGGCAAAGAAGCTTATGCACACTTCTAAAAGCCTATCTAGTAGTATAAATTTCAACTACTAAAATCTTGTACATGCTATCAAAAGTTCCTTATTAAAAAAATATCTTTTAAAAACCTATGCATACTTCTAAAAGCATTTGAGGATTCAAAAAACTATATCTTTCGAAAAACCTAGCATGCTTCTAGAAGTGTTCTTAGTACTTTAGATTTCAACTTTAGAAAGTTCATGAATGTTTAAAATTCTCACCTTCTGAAAGTCTTATAAAATCTAATGTAGTCATACTTTTGAAAGCTTTCTTAGTAGCATAAATTTTAGCTTTTAAAAGTCCATTCTTATTCAAAGAAAAGATCTTTCCAAAGTAAATATGGGATTATAGAAATTGTAACAATAAACAAAGACAAGCTTTTAAATACATTTTTTTTGTAGCTTAAATAACAACTTCTTGAAGCTTGTGCACATTTCAAGAAGCTTTCGAGGATCTAACGAATTCTAGCTTTTGAAAGCCCTTGTATGCTTTTCAAAATATTCTTAGTGCTTTAAATTTCAACTTTTAGAAATCAACAAATGTCTTAAATTCTCACCTTTCAAAAATCTATGCATGCTTTTGGAAGCCTTATGATATCTAATGCATTTATGTTGTTGGAAGCTTATGCATGCTTCAAAAGGTTCATTCTTATTGATGAGCAGCGAGTACCCCCTATGACCAACCATACAAATCATAATCATTCATGTAAAATATAGTTGAATTTTTTCCATGGAACTAGTGTGGTATCTAGATTGTTATGTCTTCCCACTTGGACTAGTGGTAGCATTGTCACGTATGGTTTAGTCCAAAGTGAGGCATATGATTATTGATGTTGTGCGGCCCTTAAATTAACTAGATAATAATGTAGAAATTAATTATTTAAACTAATTAATAACAAGAAGATAAATCCTAAACTATCCTAAGGGTGATGAGTGTTCATTTCTAGCTTGCTATACACATCCTAAACTCATGTATCCATTGTTGGGATTGCCAAGTGTTATGCTACTAGGCTAACCAAGCAATAACATTTCTAGGATTACCAAGTGAATATGTGTCTATGCTCATAACTAATCACGCTTATTAAGTTGATTGATTAATGTGCATAGAAATGTAAATGTTAACTAAGTACATAGAAAATAAATTGCATTAAAAGTAAATCTATTCTAAGTCAAAGTGTTGCAATGAATATGAATCAATCTTGATCTTATTTTTGTACATGGGATGTGTCTACGTACAATGCCACTTGAAGAAGACATTGTACAACTGACTCAAATCCACATTGTGGGCACTCACTGACTATTTGCTAAGATTATGGGAGAAAACTGCAAGAGGCTAGTTACACTATTGACAATATGATGTCAAATACGTGACGGGTGCTCACATATTTATAGGAAAATACAGGCATTGTGTCAATGGGGATACATTAACGCATTTAGTTGCATCAACAAGGCTACGTCAATGCATCTAAGATGCATTGCCCGTTAATGCATCAACAGATTTTCATTTACACATATGTGTTGATGCATTGGGGATGCATCAACAAAGTTGCCTGACATATCATGTCTCATCACTTATTTAAAGAAAATACCTTCTAAAAGAAAATATAAGTTTCCAAAATTTAAAATTAGAAATAAAGATAGATTTTCAAAAGCATTTTCTATAACTTGGATAACAACTTCCAGAAGCTTGTGCATATTATAAAGTCATGCTTTTGGAAGCTTTATAGGATCTAATGAGTCATGATTTTGTGAACTCCAATATCAAATATATCTGATATCGGATACCTGATATCGAAGCCCAAGAAGCAATGTCAAATATTTGATATCGTGTCTTCCATGCTAGCTTATAAATACAACACTTGGGGTGCACAGTTGGGATAGTTTTAGTTTCAATTTTTGATGAGTCGTGATATCAGGGCCGCAATATCGTGTCAGCAATATCGGGTCCGCAATATTGGATCCTACTAAGCAATATCGGACATCCAATATCAGGACCTATCTCGTTGCCTATAAATAAGAGGCGAGCACACTTGGTTTGACAATTAGTTCTTAGTTCCTTACCCAAAATCTTGTAGTTTCTCCCTCTCAGAGTTAGAATTATTTCTGAGTGCCTGCAGTAGGTGTCATAAAGCGAATGGATCTTTATTCGAGCATTGTGTACCTGAGCACACCTTGTGTTCGGAAATAAGGACGAACTTTGTGATAAACGTTGTAGCATTCAGAATAGCTTATCTCTCACCCTTAATGCTATTTATAGTTCTTTAATGCTTTCATTAGTTAATTAATGTTGATTTTATTGATTTGTTAATTTTCACAAGTAAGCACACTCAATACGACCACTTTGAACATACGTGGAACACTTGGTAACCCAGTAACAATTAGCGTTTGGTAATCCCAGTAGTGTTGCACTGGTTCAGGATGTGTACAGAAAGTGGGATTGGATGCTGTTGTTAGGACTAGTTAGGACCTAGGTGATTATTTAATTTAAATTAGTTATTCAATCAATTCACTTCTTCCCTCTTAGTGCCAAGACATAAAACATAAAAAGCATAAAAATCATATACCTCAAGTTTACTTAACCATAAAATCATGCCATACGAGTAAGCTTGGGAAGATAACGATGGCCTAACCCATCCTTGTTCTATGAAGGTGCATAAGCACTTAGTCCTTGGAGTTCAACCAGATCATGTGTAACGCTTGTATTCATATGGTTGAGCGTAGGGGTACCTTGCCATTCATCATTGGTGCCATTGCCGGGGACTATGTTGTTTGTGCGCTAAGTAGAACTTAGGAATCTTCCCATCGTTGGAACAAACCCTAGGGTTAGTTGTTTTAAAATCATCAAAAGAGAAGAGTATTGCACACTGAAGAATTAATCATGTCTCCTTCTTCTTACGAGAGTGTTTCACTGCCTAGGTCTGACATAATGAACAATTGGAGGCATAGTACACATGATGATCTACCGGTGCCTCAACAGTTTCATGTGGTATAAGTTCATCCTGATGAGTATATATCAAACTCTACCTTTATCCTCCACCAAGATGAACAATTGCATTACTGTGATGTAGAAGGTAACATAGTGTTACCTCCCAATCGTTTAGTCCCAAGCATGCTTCTTCGTGCTCTCACACGAATTGATATGCAACACTTATAGGCAGAGTACGTTGTGCATGAACACGACTTGAGAGAGTATCAACCCATAGAGGCACAACATCAAAAGGACTTACAATAAGAGAAACATCATAAATCTATGAAGGGAAAGTGGTCTCAAGATGTCCCATATGTCCTAAGTGAAAATGAGGGTGTTGAACCTACCTCAGGAGGTCTTCCACAAAATGATGTTCCTCCCATTGACTTTAGTCAAGGGGTTGTGTATCAGAATCTTCACTCAACTATCCATAACCTAGATTCTGGTACTAATGGACACAAAGGGTTCCAAAAAGAAACACAAACATATGACAAAGATGGACATTCTAATCGTAACTACGATCGAGGCCACGACCACCGAAAAGAAGGTAGCAGGCACCATCATGGTGACGGTCCTTCTTCCTCTTCACCTTCATCATCTCCTTCCCCCTCTCCTTCAAGATCGAAACACAGTTGCAGAGGGAAAGACCCTGAGGATAATGCTAGGAAAAATAGGAATAATAGAAAAAATAGTCGAGAAAGGGGACAAGGGCATTCTAGAGAAACACAACGTGAAAGGAGGGAGAGTAGGGAACAGCATAGGCATCATAGATGCCATAGACAACACGATCACGATGAACCCCTACTTGCTACCTGAAGTATGCTAGATATAACTGAGGCTGTTAGAATCCCAAAAAGGCACCAAAAAGATAACAGGATCAAAAGATTGGACATGAACAATATCCCATGATTTGAAGGGGGATACAACACTAATCCTCAAAATCATTTACAAGCATTTCACGATGCATGTGCCTTGCAAAACATAGAAAAAAAGTGGCAAAAACTCAAGTTGTTTTCACGAACACTGATCAAGGAAGCAGAAAGCTAGTACTGGTCCTTAGAACCAAAGTCCATTCGTCGATGGAGTACCATGTTAGAACTATTCAATGATAAGTATCAAATGTACTCTCAAGCATCCAACCTGCAGAAGCAAATCCAAGGATGGAAACAACGAGGACACAAACCCTTGAATGCTGCCATGGGCCGATATTATGCATTATTACATCATTTCCTTGGCCATGGTTACTTGCAGAGAGAATAACTATGCCATCTCGTAGATGGACTTAAGCATGAAACGCGAAGAACCCTTGGGACCTATGCCCAAGGAAGACTATTCGAGCTTAGTGCCCATCAAGTACAAAGATTGTTGGAGCAAGTTGCCAAGGAGGAAGGAGAGTTAAGGAAAAGAGAGAGTGTGGAGAAATACAATAGAGATCCTTCCCTCTGAAAGAAGGGAGTTAGATTTTGTGAGGATGAAGAAAAGTCACCACTTGAAGAGATGGTGAATAGGAAAACTTTGCCCATTCAAAAACTTGTATCAAAAGTATCAGCAAAGGTAAACCAAATGTGGGACTCCCTAGATAATAAATTTTAAACTATTCTCAAAATAGTAGAGGAGTCTAGGGAACCAGGTAGTGATCGAGAAAGAAGAAAAAAGAAAGAAACTGAATATGCACGTAACAAACGTAACGACAAAGCTACCATCATTAAAGAGGTTATGGATTCAGATACAGAAAATGATGGTGAATGTGAGATATGTCAATATGACCATTCTAAGTGATGTTGCCCAGTAATCTCACATCTGCAGGAGTCTGGGGTATACGCACTAAACCCATGATTAAATAGACGCCAAACACCTCAAAGGTTACCTTACCCTCAAGGTAGCCTAAGATAGTTCCACCAACCCTTGACGTATTATCCAAGTGGAACTCCACCACAACCAAATGAGCAGTATCAACAGTGGCAACACCCACAATCATGGGGAATGCCACCACCACATCAACAGTACCCTTACCGTCAACCTGACCCATATGGATACTACGTGTAGTAGCCAATCTCTCCACGTGACTCTACTAGTCACATTACTTCTTAGTCTCACTACCAAACCCAAAAGTACTATAGAACTCCTTCTCCTAGAGGAGAGGTTCCACAAACGTACTATCTTTCTCATCCAACTGTACCTCTTCCACCCTTACCTCCATTACCACCTACTCTTGCTATGCAGGGTGAGCTTCCTGCCTAGCCACAGCAATGTAACGCTACAAGGGCTATCAACCCTTAACCTACTATTGGTTCAAACAACCGCATAAAGAAGAGACCTTTCTTTAGAACCAACAGTCCAACTAAGTTCTTGCAACCACAAGCGACAAATTCTCCAAACACCTCACCACCATTCGAATCTTCGCAGCTTCCTTTGAACCAAAGACTACAGTTAATGCACACGGTCATGTTGACTCATGCAATTACCGATTGGATTAAAGCTGGCCATCTTCCTAGGAAACTCTCTAATCCTGGAAGTCCTCTTATATATTTGCAAATTGCTGGGAACGAACCTTGCAAATCTCTTTGGATTCAGGTTCTGGTGTTAACTTAATCTCTCAAGAAATGTACAAATCCTGGAACCTACCTCCACTAAAAAAGAGTAACATACATTTAAAGTTGACCAACCAATCCATCATTATCCCCTTAGGACTAGTGGAGGACATTGTCACCACTATTTGTGGGTGGTCGTATCCAGCCAATTTCCTAGTGATTCAAGTCAACAACTGTAAAGGGGACTTCCTAAGCATAATGAGAAGAGCATGGGTAAGCACAATTGATGCATGCCTAGGAATACATGACCTTTCCCTAGAAATATCAAAGGAAAATATATTTGGAAAGATCGAGAAGAAGAAAGTTCCATGCATCGCATACAGTGACACAAGGTGTAATTGCATGTAGAAGTCCTGGTTTGTACAACATTTAACATTACCTGCATGCAAATAGTGTGCACCAATAACTAACATACAAAGATGCCTGTATGTAATAGCCACAAGACAAGAAGGCACCCAGTGGCTGACAGCTGACCAAGAGAATGATTCAACTATATGCATGGAACCAACTGAGAGCTTAACTTGCACCTACATTGATAGCATAGATACATTAGAGTAAGTCCATCGTCAACTTCCAAGTCCTGACATCGAAAATATCAACTAGGGGTAGTTGGAAATCCCTGACAAGTTCAAGTAAAAACCCCTTGAGTTAAAATCATTGCCCATCAGTATGGAGTATACATTTCTCAAAAATGGAAAATCGATAATCATTAATGCTAAGCTCACTCCTCAACAAAAAGAAAGATTGCTGAAAATGGTAAACAAATGGTTGAAAGCCTTTGCTTGGTCATATCTTGAATTAACCGAAATAAATCCTAGGATATGCCAGCATAGAATTTACACTGACCCCTCCATGAAACCTCGACGACAACCACAAAGGCAATTGAACCCAAAGCTTAAGCAAGTGGTTAAAGAAGAAATTGAACAACTTCTAAAAGCTAGGTTCATCTATCCCATTGCTAATAGTGAATAGGTTAGTCCATTAGTCATTGTGTCCAAAAAGGGAGGTAAATGGAGGATGTGTATAGACTTTAGGCTATTAAACATGGCAACATTTAAAGACCACTTCCCATTGTCATTCGTCGACCAAGTCTTAGATGCCATTGCAGGGCATTACTACTATAGTTTTCTGGATGGCTACAGTGGATATAATCAAATTCAAATAGCACCAGAAGACTAAGCCAAGACTATGTTCACAAGTCATTGGAGGACATTTGCATATAAGTAGATGTCGTTTGGCTTATGCAATGCCCCAGCAACATTTCAATGTTTGGTTCTAAGTATCTTTTAGTAGCAAATAACAAATGGTATGGGGGTATTTATGGATGATTTCTCCACCTATGGAGTAGACTTTGAACAAGCATTGGATCGATTAGAGAAAGTATTAAAATGATGAGTAGAAACCAACTTAAGGCTTAATTGACAAAAAAGCCATTTAATGCTCCAAGAAGGCGTTGTATTAGGGCATAAGATTTCACAAACAAGGATAGAAGTAGATCTTGAGAAATCACTTAGCAACCTAAAACTGTAAAAGAAATTCGATCATTCCTTGGACATACTGGCTATTATAAACGCTTCATTGAGAATTTTTCAAGGATTGCGAAACCTTTGGTAGAACTAACGAAGAAGGACGTACCTTTTGAATGGACCAAGGAATGTGAGCTAGCCTTCAAAACCTTCAAATAGAAGCTTCTAGAAAGACCTATTTTACAAGCTCATGACTGGTTCAAACCATTCCACATAATGACTAATGTGTCCAACTTTGCCTTAGGAGCTGTACTTACACAATTTGATCACCAAAAACATCCCTATTACATCCACTATGCAAGTCGAAGTATCGCTAGTGCATAACTCAATTACACCACAACGAAAAAAGAGTTAATGGCTGTGGTGTTTGCACTAGAAAAATTTAGGCACTATGTATTGGGCTATAAGATATTTGTACATACGGATCATAGTGCAATTCGGTTCCTAATGAATAAACCAATGGTGAGCCCTCGTATCATACGATGGCTTGTGATCTTACAAGAGTTTGATCTTATGATGATTGATCGTAAGGGCACCAAGAATGTTGTTGCTGATCATTTATCAGTTACAATGGGACAACAAAGAGGATGAATATCCGATTTCTAACCATTTCCTTGATGAACTCCTCTTTGCAGGTGTGATAAATAATCACTCACCCATTGATACAAATTAGTATAGTAGCATTCTCACTTATCTACTTACACAAGAAACACCACAAGGGTTAGACGTTAAAAAGAAACAACAGTTTCTTCACTGAGCCAAATATTTCATGGAAATNGTTCATGAGGGCCTTTATGGGGGTCATTATGTGGGGAGATGAATAGCCATAAAAATCTTGCTTGCAAGATATTATTAGCCTACATTGTTCCAAGATGTTCATCATTTCATCTAATCTTGTGAGCGTTGCCAACATGATCAAGGAATGACTGCTAGAATGGAGGATCCACAACAATGGATTCAACCTTTAAAACCCTTCGACATATGGGGTATTTATTTTATGGGGCCTATTACACTAATGTCTAATGGAAAGGCCTACATTGTTGTTGTTGCTAACTATTTTACAAAATGGGTAGAAGTAGCTGCTATTATGGACTATACATCATCTACCGTTGCACAATTTTTTTAACAAAAAATTGTAAATAGGTTTGGCTTGCCTTGTGCACTTATTTCTAACAATGGTACACACTTTACAGGTTCGACTTTTCAAAAGTTAATGCAACGCTTAGGAGTTGAACATAAACTAACTACACCATATCATCCTTAAGCAAATGGTCAAGCCAAAGTCACCAATAGGGAGATCACAAAAATATTGCCACGAACCATTAGCAAGTATAGGCGAGATTGGAGCACTAAACTGAATGATGCTCTTTGGGCATACCGCTCCACATGGAAACTCCCTATCAGCTACTCTCCCTATGAGTTAGTGTACGATAAACTTCCAATGCTTCCTATTCAAGCTAAGCTCTATACACTATCCATAACATGTGACCTTAACCTTGACCTCAATCTAGCACAAAAAGAATGGTTAATGAACCTTAACTTGCTAGATGAGAATCGACTAGCTGCCCTGTCATCCAATGAATTGCACAAGGCCTTTAACAAAAAACATGATGACCTAAAGATTAGGAAAGTCAAATACCAATTGGGAGATAAGGTTCTTTATTGGAATCCCACACATGTACCACAATGAACTAAATTTCAAACGCTGTGGGAAAGACCTTATATCATCCATGAAACTATTCCTTCAGGGGCCACGATGATCTACAAACCTGAAAGCCCGAATAAGAAGTTATTGGTCAACATCCAACAAACCAAACCCTTCCATGAGCCTAAAATAGCTAGTACTAATATTACCTTTGTTGGTGGATAACCTTGCTCACTATTTCGAATCTCCTCCTTGGGGGAGATGGCCACCAATGCTAACTATTCTAAGCCCTCAATTCCTTTGCTTTTTTTTTACACATTGTTCATCTTTAGTTATTTTTGTTTTACACCGTCGTTAACATTTTTACTATTTCTTTGTTTGATTTATTCTTATTCGTCACATAATAAGTGCTCACGATGGTGGGTTGTATTATCATAAGTGTTGATTGCTAATGATTGGTTTTTACCTTTGACTTTCAATGTTGATGCTAAGATATGGTTTCTTTTGATAAAATAGGTAATGAGTTCATGTCACCCAATTATCCATGCAACTCTATGATCTCCCTTGTTTGGAAATGTATTGTCCCTTTTCTAAGAAAACTTATTAATGAATCAGTGCCTTAGTACTCTTCAAACCAAGGAAAGATTCAAATGGATGGAAAAGGATGTGACCTCAAGGGGATTCCACGCATGTGTGCTAGTTATTCTTTGGGTACTTGGATGTTTTTCATAAAGTCCTCTACCATTCTGCTATCAACTAATATATCAAGAAGTTGACTAAATCAAATAAGTTTTTACATGGTGTGGTTCTCATAAAAAAAAAAAAACTAGTGAGAGTTCAAAGCACACCCCTTAGACATAATAAAGAAACACGGGCTACAAGCACTGGTTATGGCACTGGAAAGACATGTTACCCATGCCTAAAGGTTCCCTCTAACTAAGGCCCTTTCTCACTTCCTGCTACTCTATCTTTCTCTTGTTGGAATGGTGGTGACTCTATGGATGCATTCTTGTTACTTTGGGAGGATGGGTTGGTCAAGTGTGTTGATGTGAGGTCACTGGATGTGGATAGTTGAATATAGATTTGGACAGAATTTTATTAAGTCACCTTAACCACATATTACACAAGGGACTTTACACCACCTTAATTTTGGGACTCCATCCCATTCTCTCCTCTCTTTTCTTTTTTTTTTCCACATTCCACCTCATTGCCAGTTTTATGATGAGTCTATATCTTGGTTGATGCATTGTTAGTCTTTAGTAAAACTCTTGTGGGTAAGTTTTTAACCTTTGTTTCCATATGTCATTCTGAGAGCCTATGCACTCTTTGGTTTGTAGGTTTGTCAGGGCGTTCAGGGCATGAGCCTGCTTTGGGGAGGACCCAATGGTATTCCTTTTTAGTGCAATTGTTAAGCTCTTTCCCTTCAACATTTCTCGCAATCAACTATTTTTCATTCACCCCATCAATGACATCCGTTTTTGCTTTTTTTTTATTGGCTTCACCGTTGTTATTTCTCTTATCCTTCTTATTCTTTAAATATTTCCACCCTATTGCTACCGGAGGTTCACTCTTAGTCATGGGGGCCCTATCTCAAATTTTTCCATTCCATAATTATCTTACCCCTACACCTTGGGTAGTTATCAATCATAAACCTCTAACCTAGTATCTACCATACCCACAACCTAGCCAATGTGCTTTATATTGAGGCAAGGTATTAGCTGCATGAGGTTTTATCTACCCTTGCTAATTTGTGAGTGTGTTGTGTGTGCAGATGGCGATTACACAAACAATGGACTAGGATAAGAGGGAGAACACAAGATGGAATGGAGCTGGAGTGTTTACACAAGGAACAAGTTTGGACATGTGGCTATGGATGAACAATAATGTGCATAGTTTCGACATCAGTAGCAATGTGCCTCATTCTCTCTCTCTCTCTATCTCTCTCTCTCTCTCTTCAAGCTATCGAATGAGGGTTTGGGTGTCATCTATGTACAGTGTTCACCACAATGGGCATGAACACCAATGCTATAATATATTTGTCAATCTGTTCCCTAGGCACTTTGAGTCTATCATCCCATGTCATCATCAGTTGTCATTCAGTCAATAATCCCATACCTTCCCAATATTTTGTAAGAAACTTAAGGACGAGTTTTCATTCAGTCATGGGGGTATGATAAGCTGCGATATCGGGGCTGCGATATTGAGTCCATGATATTGGATCTTGCCAAGCAATATCAGACATCTGATATTAGAACTTTTCTCATTGCCTATAAATAAGAGGTAGGTGTACTTCGTTTGGTAATTAGTTCTTAGTCCCTTACCCAAACTCTCTTAGTTTCTCCCTCTTAGAGCTAGAATTATTTCTGAGTGCCCATAGTAGGAGTCATAAAGCGAACGGATCTTTATTTGAGCATTGTGTACCTGAGCACACCTTATGTCTAGAAATAAGGACGAACTTTGTGATAAACCTTGTAGCATTCAGAATAGCTTATCTCTCACCCTTAATGCTATTTACAATTCTTGAATTCCTTCATTAGTTAATTAATGTTGCTTTTATTGATTTGTTAATTTTCAAAAGTAAGCACACTTAGTACAACCACTTTGAGCATGCATGGAACACTTGGTAACCCAGTAACGATTAGCGTTTGGTAATCCCAGTAGTGTTGCATTGGTTCAAGATGTGTACGGAAAGTGGGATCGGATGCTAGTGTTAGGACTAGTTAGGACCTAGGTGATTATTTAATTTAAATTAGTTATTCAATCAATTCACTTCTTCCCTCTTAGCACCAAGACATAAAACACAAAAAGCATAAAAATCATATACCTCAAGTTTACTTAACCATACAATCGTGCCATACAAGTAAGCTTGGGAAGACAACGATCGCCTAACCCATCCTTGTTTTGTGAAGGTGCATAAGCACTTAGTCCTTTGAGTTTGATCGGATCAAGTGTAACGCTTGTATTCATATGATTGAGCATAAGGGTACCTCGCCACTCATCAGTTTTCAATTACCTTATTCAAAGATTGTTGATTTTCAGTCCTGTTATTTCCCAATGCATGCCTGTAGTGTGATGTTTGTAATTGTACAACATTCTTATTCGAGTGTGACGTACTTGAACATGTTACATGATTGGAAATAAAGATCAAGGTTACTCCAATCATTGCAACATCCACTTAGATTTATTATTGCTTTAATTATTTAATTGTTTACTATTTTATTTAGTTAATGTTTCCATTTATTGATATTT
This sequence comes from Gnetum montanum, assembly GCA_015680685.1. Lineage (NCBI taxonomy): Eukaryota > Viridiplantae > Streptophyta > Gnetopsida > Gnetales > Gnetaceae > Gnetum > Gnetum montanum. Next base: position 43,077 of record MNCI01013622.1, read on the forward strand.
ACTATTCCTGTCATTAAGTAGAATAAGTACAACTAATCGTGAATGTTTAAGTATACTTACTTGGTAACCTAGCAGTGTATTATTTAGCAAGCCTAGTGGCGTATGCTTGGCAACCTTAGTAGTGGTTATACGAAGTCCAAGGCATGTACAAACGGTTAGGGATGGATACTCATCGCACATAGGCTAATTTAGACTTTATTTTCCACTATTTATTAGCTTAGTTAATTTATCTCTTTATTGTCATTAGGAGTAGCATAGGGTTAGACAACATCATCATATGTCTCACTTTGGATTAAACCATACATGACAAAGCTACCACTAGTTTAAGTGGGAAGATAGTGAACTATGATCAGAGCATAATGATTTAGATGTACAACTAGGCCCATCCACGGAATTTGACCAGATCATGCATAAATGCTTGTGATTCATATGGTTGTACGTAGGGGTACCTTGCTGCTCATCATTGGGATTGTTGCCAGGAATGGTGCTAGTTATCTAGATTAGTTATATTATACATGATCATTGTAAAGGTGTTAATGATCTATCTTTTAGAAAATATTTATATTAAATCATACACATCATTAATTAAAAACAATGTTTGTTCCACAAGGGAGTGATAACTCACTATATAGTGAAAGCATTCATTGGAGAACTAACAAGGTATATATGACAATGAAAATTGGAGTGACCAACTTCATGTAGGGGTTTCATATGTTCATGATCACCTTGACGACACTCAAAGATCACATTCACCTAAGATAGACAACTTTGGAGAACACAAAGTAAGTCCTAGACTAGGGAAAGCCCCAAGGGCTAGGGCCTCCTCAAAATCTACAAAGGATAAATCAAGGGACCCTAGGGAACACCATAGAAGCCATGGAAATCCTTCTAGTTTCTCATCTTCCTCTCCCCCTTCAATGTCTAGTTCTAATGAATATGAACATAGGTATAGAGACAAAGATTCACTATGGGGTCAAAATAAAAATAGAAATCAAACCCACAAGAAAAGTTAAAGACATCAACATGAACATAGATAGCATTGTCACGATCAAACGAATAATAATAGAAATTTTCTTCACAACTTATTTGATGACGATGAACCCTTGTTGGCCACTAGGAGCCTGAGGAAGATCACAAAGATAGTTAAGATATCCCATAGGCATTGCAAAGAAAGTTGCCTACCCAGGCTTGATATGAATAATATTCCTAAATTCCAAGAGGCTATGATTCGGATACACAACATCATTTACAAGCTTTCAATGATGCCTATGCTTTCTACAACATTGAAAATGGATGGCAAAAGCTCAAGCTTTTTCTTAGGACACTAATCGATAGAGCTAAAGTGTGGTATAGATTGTTGAAACCAAATTCAATCTGATGGTGGTTCACAATATTGGAGCTCTTAAATGAGAAATACCAAACCTATGCAAGGGTGTTCAACCTGAGCAAATAGATTCAAGGATGGAAGTAAGAACAACATGAACCCTTGGACATGACCTTAGATAGATATTATTCCCTATTCCATAAATGCCTAGGCCATGGTTTCTCTGAGGAAAGGCAACTTTTCCACATCATAGATGGGCTTTGTGATGAAACAAGGGAGATCCTTGGGATGTATGCCCTAGGTCAATTATACGAGCTATGAAACCATTAGATCCGAGAGCTAATGGAGCATGTGGCCAAAGAAAAAGAAGAGATATGCAAATGGGAGAATGTTGAGAAATATTAATGGGACCCAACGCTTCAAAAGAAGGAGGTCCATATTTATGGTAGAGAGAAAGAGGCTGCTCTCAACAAAGTGATTCCACAATGAACCTTATTTATCAATGAACTTGAAGTAAAATTTAATAGGATGTCAGAATGGGTATACAAAAAATTTACAACTTTGGTAGAAACTATCGAGAAGAAGGTCATGCAAAACAAACTAGGCGATCACAATAAAAAAAGGAGGTAAAACCAAGAAATATCTAAGAATGCTTTTCAACAAATAGGCAAAATGGCTGAAGAAAGTGAGGCTATAGACTTAACCACAGATGAAGATAATGGATGTGACATCTACATATATGACCATTCGAAGGGTCATTGCCTAGTCTTGTTGCATCTACATGAGTATTGGGTAGGTGTCTTAAATCCGAAGTTTGTACAGAAGCAGATGTCCAGGAGATTTCCTCTTCCACAAGGTAATTATAGATAGTCCCACAACCAATTGTACCATCCAACAGGGACTTATTACCAGCCTCAACACTATCATCAACTGCAATGGCAAAACCCATAGTCATGGGGGAGGCCACCACCAAACCAGCTTTATCCTTTCTACCAGCCGAAATCGCATAGATATTATGTTCAACACCCTATTTCTTCAACTAGTTCTATGTCCTCTGCTTCAAATTGCCACTATCACTCTCCTAAATACCATCAACCCATGACATCTCCTAAGGGATCACCACCTCATGCCTTTTACCATCCATCCTACCCTTGATATTCTCATACTCCATCTTATCACATGCCACTGCCAATGACACAGGAAGGTTTCACACCACACTATCAACAAATGAATGCCACTTATGCTATGAATGTGCATAGAAATGTTGATACCAGTAGGTTCCAATTGCAAACTCAGAAATGTCCTTTCTTTAGAAAGGGCTACAAGTGAAAGCAAAACACTCATGGACCAACCACATCGTCTGAACTAGCATAATGCCAATCATGTGCAATGCCTCCCTTTTCAACACCACTTTCCTTTGATCTTACACAAGGGCCACCATCCATTGTTACTCCAATTCCAAACCTAAGTAATGAATCTAATAGTGTGGGGAGAAAAGTGAATCCATGCATACCATATCATGATCAAGGGTGCAATCGTGGGCTAGACCTTCGTAATGTTAACACACATTTTACCCTAATCCACCAGACATTTAACAACCAAGTGTATGAACAACAACCTTTCTATATAGTAGCCACTAAACCAAGAGATACCCAATGGCTCAAAAATGGAAGATTACCAATGTTTTATACATGCATGGATCCTAACTACCCACTTCTTAATTCTTGCCACGGCCAAATTCTTGGTCATGGGGGAAACCCCCCATTCTAACCTTCAAAATTAATAAGTGTTTTTCATCTTTTTGTCTTACAATTTTTTGTCATTTTCTTATTTCTTAATACAATTTTTCCTATCCTTTTCAACTTTTTCTATATTTTGTTTTCATTTTATTTGTTAGTAATCTTGCTTGTAACTACAATGATCATGTAGTCCATTGAGGTGAGGTTTTCTCCATATTGTCAAGTCATAAGGGACTAATTGTTTGGACAGTGTGCCACATCATCCATCCACCCATTCTGTTAATAAGAGGTTTTTACCATGGTTATAATGATATTCTTTTCCATCACTAACACTTAAGATAAATTCATAATCATTGAGCCTAGATTAAAATGTGTAGAACTAAGAGGGAATGTGAAAAGTGTGACATCAAGGGGATTTGTGGATTATCTATGGCCACTTTTGTATGTTCTATCGTGTTGCTTCAATTGTAATTATATCCTTGTAGGTCTAATGAAAAATGGGAGTAAGAGTCACATAAAAAGGCACTGAATAAATTTCTATGGGCCCACTAGAAAGACATGTACCCATGGATAAAGGTTGGCGGCTTCTTAGATACATAAAAAAAAAACCATACAATATCATTAATAAACTCCTTCCTTGGACAAAATGCCAAGTGATGCTACTCCTTGTAACTATATGGTTGTTAGCCAAAGTGATAAAATGATGCAATATCATTGAAACATGGTTTGGACTTGGTTTGAATCTTGGAAAGAAGGACTAATGGTTATTTAACCATTAATAACACACAAGGATTCATTATGCCTTGGGTAAGTAACCTCATATTCCACTTTTTACAATCCTTTCTACCATGCATCTCATCTCTCTATCCGTATGATCCTAGCTTGTGGTTTTGTGTAACATAGAGTTATTCCCTCAATTTGGTGGTTTCCACATGTGTGGTTTTGTTTCAAAAATATGCATTGCATTCAATCCCTTTAGTGCCTACGGACATTTTTAGATGTGATTACACAAGGGCATTATGGACTAGAGCATGCTTTAGGAAGGATCAACTTGTGTAACTATTGTAACTTGTATTTTTCTGATAGCCCCACATCATTCTTTACCTTCTGAGTGCCTCATTGATACATTTCATGCTTTCCCTTCTCATGTAATTAATATATTCCACATCATCAGTGTAATACCCTTTTTCTTACATCTTTTGAAGCTTTAAATGTCAACGGCTCCATCTTCTACTACTTCTGGTGCCTTCATTTGATTTCTTACTTACCCTAGAATTATGGACTAACCTGAAACCTTCCAACCAATCCTAGAGCTTCATTTTCCATGCTCAATACCCTCATTTAATGATATTTCATGGATCTCGATATCAGCTACTTGATATCGGGTTGGCCTTGATGTCAAATACCCAATATCGGGTCTCACAAAACCTATATATATGATCCCCACGTGCCTAAACTCCATTCTCATCATTTGCAGCTAGGGGAGTTTTTCAAATTTTCTATCATGACTTAGAGCTTTGTGCAACCAACTTCTACTTGTGATATTTGGCTCTCTACCACTTTGATTCCCATGTCATTTGAACCTATTTGAACTCAAATTGTTCAAGTTAGTCATATNAAGGGTAAGAAGGTTAAAAACCTCAAGCATGGTAAGAACAATCAATTGTGTTAATACTAGAAACTTTAATTTTTCCACCCAAGGAACCATAACTTTTCTAATATGCCATACATAAGTAAAAAGGAACCAATCATGAAGGGTCAAAAACACGATAAACACTTTTTGGACCTTTTTTCTAGAAATTCTTCTACCTTTGCAATCATATCAACCATAGAACTTAATGACACTAAGGTAATTTGTAAGGTATAAACCCATTAATGATAAATGACAACACCTTAGTAACATCTGATACTTGATTGATTGCAGATGGCCCCAAAAAGAGGAGCTCAAGTAGGATCTTCGTAGGGAGCAACCAAATGCCCAAGGGGTGACAAGGGCCAAGAAGGTGAGCATGTGGAACACAAAGAGTAGGAAGCCCAATCCTTCAGCATCCATCAAGAGGCTTCTGTCATAGGATAGTTGGTTCAAGAAGAGGCCATGGAACCTCAAGTTCCCAGGCAAGGACAACACCTCATGTTGTTCATGGAATGCCTTGAGGCCATTCAAGAAAAATTCATGTTGACCATGGTCATCATGGAGATGAACTTCAACCTGTTTATGGAGTTTGCTCCAAAGGTGGTTCAAATGCAACTTCAGGCATCATCCTTGTGGCCTATTCTTTTACATAGTGGCGAGTGGTATCTTGGTGAAACATACCAATTCTAGCACAACAAAGAAGAAGGCACCATTGTTAACATTTGTGGAGTTAATATTTCATTCTTAATCAAAGTAATTGCTGAAGCTCTTAATCTACCAAATGAGGGGGCTAAGTTAGCCCATCTATCAACAAGATCTAACCTCGACACTAGAAAACTGTGGTTGAGGCAAGCATACGACAAGGATGACAAAACATATAATGAATCGACTCTAGAAGAGAGGACCTATTTCAAGATAAGGACATATCACCTCTTCCCCACCAAAGGGCTCAATAGAATTTCCACATATGCAGCTAGGGAAGTGCCATAATAATGGGAAAATCCATGTCCAACCTTCCCTAGTTATATTGCATAGAAATTGAGAGGCAATTTGAAGAGAAGAAGGTAGGGAAGCCAACACTTCCATTCCCTTGCTTAATTCGAAAGTTGTGCAAATGTGCTAGAATTCTGGGATACACAAATGACATTCCCAAGAAGGCTTAGAATGCCTCTTGGCTGAATTACTTAAACTGAAAACACCAAGAAAAGACCTTGATGAGGAGTAAGAACTGAAGAAGGAGGCAGAACTAGAAGAAGAAGTAGAACAAGAGCCTAAACAATGCTGTGAGACATAAGCTTCACTGCCTCCACCACCATACTACAAGCTAGCAATAAGCCTTTTGCAAAAAACTACTGAAACACTTAGCTAGGGGAGAAGATAGGCATCAAGCCTCATTAGAGTCCTAGATGAGGTGTAGTCCACTATTTTGGCCAATCCAACAAGAGGAAAAGTGTTGCTACAGTCAGGAGGAGAATGCCAGTGGTCTAGACAAATCTCTGGTAATGTTGCATCATTCCAAGTGATGCTTGAAATCGGAGAAGGTGCCATTGTAGTGGTCATGCAACATTAGGATGCTATAGGCGCAGCATAAGTAATAATGGATCACATCAAGAAATCATTCAATGTACCTATTATGCCTCCAATCAATTTGACTAGGACCAGAGATGCACAAATGCTTGCTGGAACTTTGATGAATCCTGCAGATCATGAGGATGTGTTAGATCAATTCCTACAGAAAAAACAAGTAATGACCACCCTGTTTGACATTCTCAATGATGTCACTGTAGCATAATTAGACCTCATTGCTACTAAAGGGAATCTGGTCATGGCTGAGGTCAAGGCAGAACATGAAGTGCAATGTTTACAATAAGAGCTAGCTGCCCTAAGAGTTGAAAGATGGAACCCTACCCAATTTATTTAGGACAGAGTAGCTAAACAAGTTGATTAAAGAGAATAAAGTTGTAGAGTAGGAAAAGGACAAAGCAATCTGAAATGCCTCCCTTGTTGAAGCATAATCTTATGCTCATAAAAAGGCACTGATCGCCATCCAAGAAGAGAATAAATAACTTACTGCCAAAAATTCAAGGTTGACCACCATAGAAAAACAAAAAAATGTTCTGGATGAAAGTGTTCATCAACTAAGAGAACAACTGATGAGAGTCAACCAAGATATCAGCCAATTAATTAGAGAAAACAAAACCCTCTCAATGAAGGAGGTTCGTGCCATTCGACAAAAGTCTGTAATCGAAGTAAGCGCATGGAAAAATGAGGCCAAGAAACATGAATAGTTGAAAGAAAACTTTCAGGATTAGGTAGGCATGTACAAGTAGATAAAAAAAAAGAAATCCAAATGGCTAAAGTTCACATTGGGTCCATGATAGCACAAAATCATAATTGGTAGCCAATTTTGGTTAGTTATGCACTGGTCCATCAAGCGGAAGTATAGAATAAAGACCTACAAATCAAGGATTTGAAAGAATACATGGCATTGGCTAACCTCAGATATGCCAACCTTGCCATCTTAATAGTAGGTCAGGCTAGAAGCAAGCTGGAGAAACAAGTAGCGACCACCTATGCATTATATAAGAAAGAGTTTGCAAACATAAAAGCTACTTTACAAAAACTTCACATAGCAAATTCAGAACTTGAGGTGGTTAAGGCTTGCTACCATGGACAAAAGGATGTTGCCTTAGACCTAGCCTGAATATTAATAAATCATCATGAGTTAAAAGAAAATGCTAGGGCCTTTAAGGAGGAATGACAATAGTTTGTAGCCTAGTACATGAAGGCCAACAAGATGTTTCCATAGTTGCCATGTCCTTGGGATCTACTGACACAAGCAAACATCAGCTCAGCAGCCTGGATGGTGCACAACCTAAATATTGAAGAAGACAAGTTGTAGGCACTACTTAATCGCTACAAATTTCAAAAGTCTGGCAATAAGGAAAGTGAACGATGGAGGAGCCACTGCCTCTAGGAACTACATGAGATTTCCATTTTTGTGTCTTGTAATGTTGTGTCCTCATTTTTGTAAAAATACCACTGTGGCATGTAACAGTCCATTTGTTTGATTGTTTGAGTCAGTCAATAATTCCATACCTTCCCAATATTTTGTAAAGAACTTGTTCCTCATTTTTTTTAACTTGAGGATGAGTTTTCATTTAGTCATGGGGGTATGATGAGTCATGATTTTGTTAGCTTCGATATCTGATATCGAATACCTGATATCAGAGCCCAAGAAGCGATCTTGAATACCCAATATCATCTCTTCCATGCTAGCCTATATAAATACAACACTTGGATGCACGGTTGGGATAGTTTTAGTTTCAATTTTTAGTTAGCTTCTTTGTAGATTGTTGATTTTTAGTCTTGTTATTTCCTAGTGCATGCCCACAATGTGATGTTTGTAATTGTATGGCATTCTTATTCGAGTGTGACGTACTTGGACATGTTACATGACTAGAAATAAAGATTGAAATTACTCCCATCATTACAACATTCACTTATATTTATTGTTACTTTAATTATTTACTATTTCCTTAGTTAATGTTTCCATTTATTGATATTTACTATTCTTGTCATTAAGTAAAATGAGTATGACTAATCGTGAATGTTTAAGTGTAATTACTTGGTAACCTAGTAGTGTATTATTTAGCAAGCCTAGTGACGTATGCTTGGCAACCCCAATGGTGGTTATACAAAGTCCAAGGTGTGTATGGATGCTTAGGAATGGATACTCATCGCACACACACTAATTTAGGTTGTACTTTCTACTATTTATTAGCTTAATTAATTTATCTCTTTATTGTCATTAGGAGCAACATAGGGTTAGACAACATCATCATATGCCTCACTTTGGAATAAACCATACGTGACAAAGCTACCACTAGTTCAAGTGGGAAGATAGTGAACTCTGATCAAAGCATAACAATTTAGATGTATAACTAGTCCCATTTACAGAATTTGACCAGATTGTGCATGAACGCTTGTGATTTGTATGGTTGGGCATTTTGGTACCTCGGCACTCCTCAGGATCTAACTAAATATGACTTTCAAAAGGTCATGCATTCTTTTAAAGTGTATGAATGGATTAAATTTTTTATAATTTAAAATGATTTATAAGATACAATATATTCTAGCTTCTAGAGGCCTTTACTTGCTTGTGAAAGTTCCATGGATGTGTTATGAAAAGTCATTCTCAATCATAATAGACATCTTCAGAAAGTGTATTTTGTGTACTGTATCATTTCATAAGGCTAAAACCAAACTTCTTTTTATGGAAGTATTCTCATCTATTAGAGTCATTGTTATTTATAACATTAACATGAAAAGTTTAACATTTCTTTCATTCTAGTTATACAAAGTCATTCAGGTTTTTTGTCTCCTCATTTTGCCATGAAAGTTTGGATAGCTACAAGAAGCTTATTGTAATAATTGCATAAAATGATTGGGATAAATTAGAAGTGGAATTGTTGTAAAAGTTCTATATAAGCAAGTGATGAGTCATGTGTTGTTGGCTGTGATATCACGTACGTGATATCTCAGCCACGTGATATCTCA
>MNCI01013622.1:52408-93105 GCA_015680685.1 Gnetum montanum
AATTCCTATAAATAAGAGGCGACTTTCCCAGTTTTAGGCATCTAGTTTAGTTCTGTAGCGAAGCTCCGGTAGTTTGATCCCTCCAGAGTTGGATTATTTTTCCGTGTCTGCCCGCAGTGTGGTGAATGTGATTGTACGGTGTCTTTATTCGAGTGTGCTGTACTTGGACACACACATGACCAACAATAAAGATCGAGATTACTTCATCATTGCATAATTCACTTTGTTATTTATTTATCTGTTTATTTATTTAATGCTATTTACTATTTTCTCTCTCTCACCCTTAAACTCCTAGAACGCGGAACGAGTACGACTTGATTACAAGCATTTAAGTGTGACTGCTTGGTATCCCAGTGCTGTAGCTAGGGGGATCTACNTTTCCATTGCCTTCAGGAGTAGCGTTAGAATTAGGAACACATCATACACCTCATCCTGGACTAAACCATACGTGACAAATATAATACTAGTCTAGGTGGGAAGACAGCGAACTACGGCCTAAGGATAACTGTCTAGGTGACACAACTAGTCCATCTGTGGAGTTTGACCGGATCGCGCGTGCTACGCTCGTTTCGTATGGTTGAGTGTAGGGGTACCTCTGCCGCTCATCAGTAAGTTTGTTAAAGATCCTTTTGTTTTTTCACTATCATTTTTTACTTATTTCTTGAGATCATTTGTACAAAAACCCTACATAGAAAATGTGATGTAAATAGTAGAACCCTACACCGATTTTGATACAAAAAGAAAATGTTCTCATTTTAGATAGTTGTGAGTTTTGAAAACTCTCAAACCCTTACAAGGATTTCAAATTAAGGGTACCATTTCAACAAAGAAGAAGCTATTATATTTTTATATTCTACTTGTTTCATATTCATATTATAAATTTCTATTCTTAAGTTAGGTAAGAAGTAAGACATATAGACATGAAGTGTAACTACAACCTCAATTTTTTATCAGTAGAGTATATCTCATCTCAATTGCTTATTTTCTAGAAGATGCAAGGCAAACAAGAGCATGTAGATTTTTGGGAAATGACATGGCAAGAAGAAATAAAAAATTCATCAATAAAACCCTTTTTAAAAGATAATATTTATTGGTCATATTACTATGATGATGCATTTTCTTGGATATACAAAGAAAGAGTTCAAGATTTTATTAAAGGTAAATAGAAAAATGAGATGTTTGTCTATGTATTTGTATATATGAAAAACAAGTCAACAAAAATGGAAAGAGAAGAATATGTCCAAAGGAAACCACTATACTAGTCACATATGATAAGTGCATTTAGTTAGATTATATGAGTAATTATTATTTTTTATCTTAATTAATATATATGGTACAATTAACTATGATAAAACTATTTACATTAGATATCATTGTGATTATGGATCTAAAGTTATCACAAGGATAGCACCTATGAAAGACATAAAAACACATACAATAGAAAATAAGATAAGATGTCAATATAGTTTTATTATTTACATTATGTGCAACGCAAATAATATTACTTTTGTTATATACAAACAAATAAATTATGTAGACTAGATAGGAGCTTATTTTCATGCATTATAGGATTTCATAGTCAATAGAAAAGATACACAATCTCTTCATATTTCTAGTAAGGTACATTAAAAAAGTATCCTTGTGGAATCAAGGTTTTCTAATCAACCATATTTATGAGAAGCATATTAAGGATCTATTTAAAGATAGTAATTCTAGATATTTAATAAAAGAGATATGTTTTTTTTTTTGTTGAAAAAGGATATTTTTAACATTTGTAAGAATGGTATCATGATTATAAGAAATGTCAACATGTTCATTTATGGTATAAAGCAAAACAAAGTTATTCTTTTACTATTAAGAAGAAAATCTAGACCTGGATGTTCTAATAATGATTTGATTAAAATCACCATGGATGTTGAAAAATATTATTTCTCTTTCACAAAACAACATCCTTGCCATGTATTCCACTTTTAAAATTAAAAAATGGGGGTAAGTAAAAAACTTTTTTAAGGCATTTATTGTTTTTTACTATATTTACTATACAAAATAGAAAATTTATTTTGAAATCTATTCTTACCTATATGCATAGTTTCATCTTCTCATCATTATGGCTTTTAATTCATGCTATAATTAACTTCTTGTAGCATGAGTGATCTCCTCAAGATGTGCCAAAGGCGATATAAAAGATTAGCTATTATAGTTATTAAGAAGTTGCAACACAAAAGAGTCTAGGTAGAAAATTAATGCTATCATGCTTGATGACTCCAAAGCAAAACTTGATATAGTGAGATAAGAAAAGCCATTGGATTATTGACATGATTAATATTCATATACATGCTATTTATAAATTTAATTTTTTCTCCATTCTTCTACTTCACTTTGCTACAATTTCATATATAAATATGGCCTTATATTACTTTGAACTTTGGCTTGTTGATTTTATTTCTTCTTCTTTCTTAAATTATACAACATGGGCATGAAAATTCAATAAGTCATAATTGTCCAAAGTGCATGGTAGAAGTAGCAATCCCTCCTTTAGTATGTACTTTGGAGTTATTGTGACCTGTTTTGGAAATAAACCAATTTTTAATAGTGTTTGAAACTTGATCAATATTTTTGATAATGTTTTTCTTTGATTGGTAATCTATTTGTTGATTTTTCCTTTAATAGTTGTGCCTTATCTTGAGATATCTTCTTTCTTTTGAAATTGCTTTGATGGAGTGATTATAATTTCTTTTTGATGACTTGGAGAATCTGATGAAGATAGAAACTTTTCTTATCTTCATGTCTTAGAGTATCTAATTTTATTATATTGATAGTAAGTAATTATTCCTTGAATAGATTTTATATACACAAGTTTAAATCATCTATTTCCTCTATCTTGTTTGAAGGCATCTTTTGATGTTGAACATTGTTTAATTTGTTTTGAATTTTTATTTTTGGACCTAATTCTATTAATAAATTGAATTTGCAAGTTTTTCAAACCTTGCTTTTTTGTTTCTTTCATCATAGATAATGTAAAAATCATTTTTAAATAGTAGATCATAGCCATCATTTGTCAATTGAGTGATTCATAGTAATGGTTTTTCAAGATTAAAAACATAAAAGACATTTTTAATTTCAAACTAATTTCCATCTTTCAAATTAATTTTTAGAGTACTTGTTCCAATCATTTAAAGTTTTCTACCATCTTCAAAGTATATCTTTTCAAGGCCTCATGTAAATGCTACATTGGTAAAGTCTTCAAGCCTTAATGTCATACAATTTGTGCAACCTATTTTCAATAACCATTTATTTGATGGAATTTTCCTATTTGAATGGAAATATGCATGAAATATTGAATGCTTATTTTCTTTTGATGTTAGTTCTCTTTCAATTTCTAAATTCTTGCTTTGCTTTTCCTTAATTCTAGGTGCTTTGTTGAAATCATCATCTTCTACGTGTATCTACTCTTTGCTCTTTGATTGCTTTATGTTTAAATTTGTTTTTCTTGTAAGTACTTCTTGATTGAATTTTGATTTTGATTATTCTCTAATTTTCCTTTATGTCTTGATTGCCTCTTCATTTCTTCAATATGAGTTTTCTCTCCTTGAGTTTTTGAATCTTTTGTCTTTTCTTGATTTTCAATTATGCCCTGATTATCTTAGTATTTTTGTTGAAGATATTACCACGTTTCTTTCTTAGTGAAACATCCCAAAGAAATTCATATTATAGCCCTAAACCAAAATTCTCTATAATTTGGCAAAAAAATAAAGGTAGATATAATTGCCTTATTTCCTCAAAAATCTGGTGTTATGGCCTCATGTTACCAATGTTGATGCTGACGCTAGTGTTATGGCCTCATGTTACCAATGTTGATGCTAACGCTAGTGTTATGGCCTCATGTTACCAATGCTAATGCTAACGCTAGTGTTATGGCCTCGTGTTACTGATGCTAATGCTAATGTTGGCCTTATGTTACTAACGCTGATGTTAGCGTTATGGCCTCATGTTACCAATGCTGATGTTGATGTTGGCATCATGGCCTCATGTTACTGATGCTGATGTTGATGTTAACACTAGACAACATACAAAGATAGGGTATAAAAGTTGGATTTTAATCTTGTACGTAGGGCATGGAAATTTTAACATTGGGTAGCATAACTTAGCATTAGAGAATAAAAATTAGATAAAATTATTTAGATGCTACATGCAAGTGTCCCAGGTACAATAGAAGGTGCCAAAAATCTATCAGTAATGATGACAGAATTAACTAGTAACAAGACAAGAACTCAAGATATATTTAAATAATGGTCTATTTCATCGTAATGACTTTAGGAATTTGGCATCTACATCGAATATGGGACTTTTGAGTAGTGCAAATGCTCAAGAGTTCATGATGACCACTATTATTCTTCCATGATGCAGACCACTAGAGCAAACAAGCAAAGTTAAGGAGCAAATCTGTGCAGATACGTCACAGGATATACTTTGCAACTATATCAAAGCTTTAAGCACACTATTGCATTTTTTGGGTTTTCTAAAACCCATAATCTGTATCTCCTAAACCTTTGCTTGCAAGATTTTATTTCATAGCATTAATATTAAAGTTGTAATTCCGCCTTTGTTTTGTTATTTTTGTGTTCTAGTCTTTTACACTATGTTTTAAAATTGAGATAATTTATTTACAATTTTTTTTGTATTGCCTAGTAATAGACATTCAAGTCCTCAAGCAATCTGCCAGACCATTTGAGATGCTTGCAGATCCTTTTCGAGGCCTGTGGATCTATGAGTTAAACTATTTTAATAGGGATTTTGGCCTTCGAGCACCAAATTTTTCCATCACTATAATTTTTTACACTAGAAGGAGGACCTCCACCTAGCTTCTTCATCTAAACCTACTGCATTGTTTGCATGTTTCATGTTTTCAATAATTTAATTAAAAATTATTTTTGGTTTCTACCTAATGTAACCTCTTCCTAATTTTCTAGTATCAACAAAACCTAGGAAATTTCAAGTTCTCATTAATGCTACAACCCGTGTATGTTAAAGCTTTTACTTATTGCATATGCTAGAGCTTTAGTCCAATTAAATACTTGGTTAATGCCTTTCTACAAATCCATTGTATTGCCACTCAACCTTACCTACATGGCCTCTAGTCAAGATGTAGTTCATGTTTATGACCCAAAGGATCCGATAATCATTAAGCATAGGCAATTACTTAGGTAGAGGGAAAAGAACCCAAACTTCGTAGTTATAAATGAGGAATTTTATAACTTCCTTTATGCAAAAATATAGGCTAGCCTTCTCATAAAATGTTATGAGTTTGATGTTAAGCATCAATTTGAAATCATACATCAAGATGAGAAAGAATACATTCCCTCACCTTATGACAAAATACCTTTAACCGATTTCTATGCACACATGCTAATACAACTTATAAACATAGATGAGTGGAGTGAGAAGATTACTTTGGAGAGAGAAACCAAGAGGAGCAAGATGAATTTGAGGTAAAGTAGGAGCTAGACACCTTTATTGGAAGCTTCTTTTAGCAATTGGCTCCTCAAATGACTATCACTAGCTCCACACCCTTGGTATCCTCTATAAATCAGGTTATACTGTCATCCCCCTTTCACCCTATGGTGTATGGTCCCACACCTACAATTTCCACACACCAATCCCAACCAATGTTTCAATCTGGCTCACTATTCTTGTCAATGTCCTTTGCAACATAACCTCATTCTGTTTGGCCATCACTAGTGGTATCCACTACATCCCATCCTTTCTTCATCCTGGTGGGCACCTTTGTAGGATTCCAAACTTTACAAGGTTCTCACATGCCCTTTTCTCCCTTTATCCCTTAGATCCCAACTCAAACCTCCTTTTCCTTATTTAACCCAGCTACAACGATGGTCACACATCCCCTTCCATCAATACTGATGCTCATTGCATGGCCCCAAGCCTCTCAACGCCCTCCACAGCCATCTATACAAACCCAAAAACCCATGGGGATGCTCCAAGGTCTAGATCACAACTTCCAAATGATCCAGGACCTCATTGAAGATTTGCAAAGGCTCAAAGCCTCAACCACTCAAATGATAAAGGTCATGGACTTGTACCATGATGATCCTATTATCCCTTCCATCCCTCAAGTAACCTTACCTACAAGCATTTTCATCCCAAACTTCACCAAATACAATGGTGAAGGAGATTTAAATGCACATTGTTACATTTTGATCTGAGTGTCTCCTATTTCAAGCATGGCTGCATATGATACTACAGGTTTTCCCTATGCCATTAAAAGAAAAGGCTTTAGATTGGTATCACAACTTTCCTAGGGGTTCTATTTCCTCCCTTGAAGATCTCATAAACCAATTTATCAACCACTTAAAATATAACTTGAAGCCTAATACAACATTGGGTTAACTTATGAAGGTAAAGCATGGGTCACTTGAACCAATACAAAGATTCATTCAGAGATGGAATGCAATGCTCAATGAGATCCCTGAACCCATCTCTAAAACTCACCTATTGCCATCTTCAAGGAAGTAGTCAATGACTTTATCAAGTTAAAGTTTTATTACTTAGAACCTCGGTCATTAGGCCAAGCTTTTTCAAAAACCAAGAACATAGAAAAAAACATTGGAGCTAGCAATGATCTGGCCTACATGGCCTATAAATACCAACACACAAGGAGGGATAGAGATAGAACTAAGCAAGAGAAAATAATTATCGCTATAGTATCCAAGGATACAAAACAAGTAAAAAGGAAAAGATCACCACCACACCACACATCTTCTAACTCATCACAACCATCCATGTCATACTAGCCAAAACCTAACTTTGAACACAAAGATAGGTCTAATTACATAAAGTTTCCTATGAAGCCCTCTGAACTTATAGAACATTTGTTTAGAAACAATTGAATTCAACATAAGCAATTGTTTGAGATGGCTTGTAAGAGGCACAATCATCTTTTTGACATAGCTAGAGATCCAATGATAGCAGTTGAAGATGATTTGAAGCTACCAAAGTACTTCAGGCTAGATAGGTTTTGTCATTACCATCAAATGGCCAATTATAACACCAATTTTTTCCTAGAATTGAAAGATAGCATCTAGAAGATGACTAACCATGGAGAGCTAGTGTTGAATGAGCCCAACTCTTTAAGCGCCAATAATAACTCCTATATTGTAGCCTCTTTCACAACAACCAAATGGTCTAACCCTCATAGGGAATCATTTGTTATCAAGGTACCATCCCAACCTCAAAACATAAAGCCTAAAGTCCCCTTTGTCATTAGGGTACCACCACCTCTTACCCCTAAGAAGTCCTTCATTATACATATCCCACCTTTAGTGGTATCAACTTTGCAACCCAAGCCACATGTTACCAACCCTCCTAAAGAACCATTTGTTATTAGGGTCCCTCCACCTTCAACAAGCAAATCCATGATAAATTATGATCAAAGTTTACACATTATGGTGAATAACTCAATGGTTAACAAAAGGTCATCACCACAAAAGTAATGAAAATGACTTGTTTCCAAATCAACAAGTAAGCCCACTAATGGTAGCCAACAATGAAAGGCTTGGAAACAAGTTGATCCACCAAAGCCTACACCAATATTAGCTACACCCATGGATAAGTGGCCCAAAGCACATACTTCAAAACATGGGCTAAAAATCCTAGGAAGGTTGGAGTAAATTAAGGCCACTAAGGTTGAAAGATCATACACCAAGGGAAAGAATTTCTTTGCAACATTGGAACAAGCCAAATTATCTCTCAAATAAAAGAACACATTGTTGAGCCTATATGACCTAGTCATGACTTCTCCTACTCACAAAGATGCACTAGCTCAAGTGTTGACTTTTATTCCTGTGAGTGGAGACATGCCTACCAACAAGGAGTTAGTCAAGCTTATCATTGAGCAAACCTCACTTAGGAAAAATAGGCATCAACCCATGCTCAATTTTCATGACAATGAGGTGAAGATGGACTCACAAAACTAAGAGGTGATATCCACTTCTCTCCTGATTACTATACGTGTTGGAAAGTATAAGGTCCATCATGTTCATGTGGATGATGGGGCAACAACAATGTGATATCATACATCATTGTTGAGAATCTAGGCCTAACCAAAGACATCCAAGATACCACTACCTTAGCACTCAATTCATTAAATGGGTTACAAGTAGATGTTCAAGGTTCTATCTCCTTGGATTTTGTAGCTAGAGAATAATTTCCCACATTTGCTAACTACACCTGGTTTCAACTTGATCCTAGGAAGGTCATGGTTTGCTAAGCTTTGTGTGATCACATCTCCTATACATTAGGAGATCCATATACCATATGACGTAGGGAAAATTGTGATTTGTGAAGACAATGTGTTGGTCCGTGAATTATAAAATAGTGTTTTAGAAAGTAGGGATATTGACATACCTAATATAGTAACATACCAAATAAATAACATCCTCATCAGAACAAGGTGTAAATATGTATAATAAAATAGATATACAAGCATAGTTACTAAAACATGAAATAGAAATGTGATGAGAAGGAAAAAGTAAAGGTTGCTAAAATGAAAAAGGAAATGTTGATGAAACCATAACTAGTGAGTATTTAAGTAGTGGAAGATTTAAAAATTTTGATTCAATCACAAGAAACTCATCGGCATGTGATTAGGGCTGAAACAAAATGTTACAATCCTTTCAATAGAACTTTACAGTATCTCTTAATGACGTCCTTTTGAAACATGTTGGCATTTCGGTTCACTTTCAAGCTTTCTTTACCTAAACTACCATGGTCACTTTGTGTCCAAAACCTAAGTATTCCATTTGAGTTCACTTTTAACTATTTTCATATGAATGTTGGGTTTGTTTTTGTTGAATTAGATATATGCATTGTGACTACTTTGCAACTATAATGGCCTACATGTGCATTAATCATGACCCCATGCCTAGCATGGGCAAGGTTGGCCTCAACACTTAACCCCCAAACTAAAAATTGCATCCAAGTGCAAGGAGCAACAAAAATCATGAAATTTTAAAAGAAAATGCAATAGATGGCAAATAAAAAACATCACAAAAGATGAAAATAGAAATTTAAAAGCAAACTATAGTGATCTAAACATGATTAAAATAACTATATAATCAAAAGAGAACCAGACATGGGCCACCCAAACCACACCATCTTATTTAATCAAAATCTAAATATATAATTAAGATCTCATTCTCAATCTTCTCACAAGGTAAAAGTAAAACATACACAGAATAGTTTGGGCACGAGACTTTTACAAAATTTAATGAGGAGGACATGCTCATGTTAGATCATAGCAAGCCACAACTTTTGGATTTTTCCTTTATTTTTATTTTTTTTGAGGAAATAGATTCAAAAGGGAAAATGCAGGTTAGGGTGAGGATTGCTACCAAACCCCATCACACAAGAACTTATTACACTGCCAATGAACATAGTCCTCATTCTTTTCTTTTTTTAAATTTTTTTTTTGAGGAAACTTTGCTCATGGTGTATTTCATTCTTGAGGTAGGAATTCCAACACAAGTCTAGCCAATTAGCTACACTACCAAAGAACACAATCCTTTTGGAACTTTTCCCTTGGTGTAGTTTAACCCTCATGTATGTGCCTTTGATTACAATTTAATGACATCATAGTAAGTCTCCTGGGTGGCTAAGGGTTCTCAAGTGGAAATGAACACACTTCACCTTGTTGTTCACAAGGTAGCCATGGATCATCACACCTAAGGGCTAGAGCTTATGAAAGGGCAAAATGGAGGTTTCCAAGGTTACCTAGTAATTATGACTAACCATTCTCCAACACCACATATCCTACACTCACATGAACATGATGATAACATGATAATTTTGTATAAATCCCATGCTCCATAATCCAACATAACAAATGAACTAAAACCTTGGAATCAATTGGGAAGAATCATAACAATATTAAAATATATAATATAAAGTAGAATTTATATAACATTAGTGAAATATAACATTATAGTAAGTAATAGTATATATATTATATTATACTTACATTATTTTAAATGGTGTTAAGATGACCCAATTTCTAATAACTTAAATGGTCATAATGATTATTAAAATTATATGAAGAACACAAATATTAAACCAATATGCTAGGAAAGAAATGATGAAAATGCACAAAAAAAATGCAAATGCAACTATATGCAAATGAAATGCAATGTAAAGGAGAAGAAAAGATGCAACTAAGAATCTGCCAGGTGTCCACGTGGGGCCCCTAAGTAGAAACGCTTCAAATGAAATGCATTAAAATTTCTATGCAACCTATGTCCTTGTATATCAAAAATTTTGTACGTATTGGAGGCAATGACATCTACAATTTGGAATGGACTTGACCACATAGGGGAAAACTTAGTTTGAGGGTTGATTTGACTAGATGCGCTCTATCTCTCTTAAGAATCAAGTCGCCTACTTGCAAACTTTTAGCTACACATTTCTTATCAAACCATCTCTTGACAATTTGTTGATGACTACACATATTTTTTATCACTTTGACTCTTTTAAGCTCTAGATTCCAAATGTTGTATGTTCAAGATATTAGATGCTCATCAGTTGGTAAGTAGTCTAAGAAGAACTGATATGTAGGAATCTGTAAATTTATTGGCAATATGACTTCTTGTCCATACACTAAATCTTATGGTGTAGTCTTGATTGATTCTTTATAACTAATCCTATTTGCCCAAACTGCCCATTTTAGTTGTTCATGCCAAGTTCATGGGTTTTGGGATATCATTTTCTTAATCCCATCTAATATAATTTTGTTGGAAGATTTAGCAAAACTGTTACCCTGTGGATAATATTCAGTTACTACCTTGATAATGATGTTGTGGTCTCTAGCCCAATTTGTAAACTCTATGGAAATAAAGGTGGGCCCATTATCAACTACTAAAGCATAAGGATACCCATACCTTGAGATTATATCATTTTCTAAGAAGTGAATGACCTCACAAGATGATGCAATTTTAGTTGCTTTTGCTTCTAACCAACATGTGCAATAATTAGTGGCTGTAAAAATAAATTTATGTAGGGTAGTAGATAGAGGATTGATCACTTTAATAAATCTAAGGCCCATTGGGCAAATGGTCATGTTTCTATTATAGGTTGTAAGGGGGTTGAACTCTTGGAATCTTCACCTTTAAATATTTGACATTGGACACAAGTCCTAACCAAGTTATGAGCATCATTAATCATAGTAGGCCAATAATAACAAGCCCTCACAATTTTATGAACTAATGAGTGGTATCCTATATGTCCTTCCTCATGAAGCCGTTTTAGAGCATTGTTAGCATGTTCTTGGTTCAAGCACTTAAGGTATATCCCTTGGGAACTCTTTCTAAATAATTCACTACTTATTAGAGAGAATTTAGAACATTTTGATATTAAGAGCTTTCTCTTATATCTAGGTAAATTCAAGGGACAACGATGGAAGGTTAAATAAAATTTGATATCCCCATACCATGGATCATATAACCAGTTGAGAGCAAATGGGATATCATTTTCCTCATGAATGGATCATATGTGAAGAGGAATTGATTCTTTATCTTTGGATGCATTGCAATTTTCCAAAGTTAAAGCTTTAGCTATTAATTTGGCAAGACCAGTCCCTCTAACTAACTTTGCTACCTTCCATTGAATATTGTATTCTTGGAGCTTCATAACCCATTTAGTAAATTTTTTGCTAGGATCTTGTAATTTGGCTAAAGCAATGATGGCTAGGTCAGGGACAATAACAAAGACTTTTAAGTTTAACAAGTAGTAGTGAAATTTCTTTAAGGCTTTTATTACAGCATACGATTTCTTCTCTACGGGTGAGTATCTTAATTCTACATCCTTTAAAGGTGTAGACATGAAAGCTATGGGTCTCTCACCTTGATTGTTTATGTCTTGGGTCAAGATAGCAACAGTAGTAATGTTGTGAGAAAAGGCATATAAGTAGAAATCATTCTCATACCAAGGAGAATCTAGGATAGGGGCATCTATAATGGCTTCCTTAATAGTAAGGAAAGCATTCTTTCTGTCATCTATCTGGTGCATATTACCATCTTTCTTAAGCATATCATTCAATGGTCTAACTAATTCAGCATAGACAAGGATAAATCATTTAACAAAGTTAATCTTTTGAAAGAAAGCCCTTAGATCAATCTTGGATAAAGGGTAAGATACTTCTAAAATTGTATTTACCCACTCAAGATCAATTGCAATCCCTTCCCTTCCTTAGTCACCATATGACCTAGAAATTTATCACTTTGAACTACGAAGATGGATTTCTTTGCATTCAAGGTGATGCCAAAATGTCTACATCTCATAAAAACATTTCTAAGGTTTCTAAGGTGTGTACCTTGATCTTTGGAGAAAATAGTTAGGTCATCTAGGTAAATAATAATCCACTTTCTAATTAGCCCCTCAAACGTTTTGTCCATAGCTCTTTGAAAGGTAGAGTTCGCATTTATGAGGCTAAAGGGCATTTTAGCAAATTGAAAGGTTCCCCATGTTGTTGTAAATGCTATCTTGTACTAGTCTTTCTTATTTACTAAAATTTGATTATATCCTGAATACTCATCCAAAAATGAATACATTTGTGTGCCATTCACAATTTGCAATAGCTCCTCCATAAGAGGAAGTGGATAATTATCCTTGATGCAAGAAGTATTAAGGTTACGAAAATCAATACATAACCTTAACTCCTTAGTCCATTTCCTAACAGGCACTAAGTTTGAGATTGAATAGGAATGTCTTACTGCATAAATTATTTTGGATTCAAGGAGTTTGTCGATTTATGCTTTCATAAGAATCTCAATCTTTGGATTCACAGGTCTGAGCTTTTTCCTAAATGATTTTGTTTCTATCCTAAGGGGAATGGTATGTGTCATTATTAATGGATTAAAAGTTCTAAGGTCTTCGTAAGTTCAAGCCAGAATATCATTAAATTCATGTAGTAAGTCAATGAGGCTTTGTCTCTCATCTGGGTGTAAACAAACTCCTATTTTAATAGGGTATTGTTTTCCTCTCTTTTGAATCTAAATTGTTTTGGTTTGAGCTAACATTTTCCAATTAGTATTTTGGGGTAAGTTTATGGTCTTGGTGTGTACGTCATCAAATAAGGCTTCCCTAACTACAAGTTTAGAAGATATCTTATTCAAGAACACAACATCCTTGGATATATCTTCTTGATCATTGAATTATCCTTTAGAAAATAGAAATTTTCAAAAATGGTCATCATCATCAAACACTTAAAAAGAAAAGACATTATTAGGGATAAAATAGGACTTCAACTTTTCAATAATGATTTCTAAATCCCAAGAATTATGCTTAAAAGGGACATCCAAAGTGGTGGCCATTTGGGCTAGTGCATTGGGAATGTAATTTTCCTCCCTAGATACATGTTCTATGGTTACACGTTCGAATTCTTTAAAAAGCTCAAGAATGTAAGGTTTGTATGCTTTCATGGTGATGTCTTTATCGTCAAAGATACCATTGGCTTGATTCACTATTAGTTGGGAGTTGCTAGAAATTTTAAGCTTGGACAAATCATAGTATTTAGCTAGTTTGATCCCATGTATAAGTGCTTCGTACTTGACCATGTTGTTGGTCATAGGTTGAGTGAAATTAATAGCTTTGAGAATAGGATCTTTTCCAAGAGGTATAGGCATTATTCCTGCTCCACATCCTTTCTTGGAAGAAGCACAATCCACTCTTAGTATCCAAGTATTCAAGTCGGTGAAATCTAAAAAATTGGCCCTCTAATCAAGGTAACAGTGATCATCATCAAATTCTGGTCCATCTTCTGATATTTCGTTAGTTAGAATCTCACTTATGTCCTTATCACTTTCTAATGGTGGTGGGTCACTAAAAAGAAAGGTTCTTCCATCATGTTGGTGGTATGGCAAAGTATCTTCATACACCTTCTCACACTCCCTAAATGCTTAATAATATTAAGTAGAATATGTGTATGCAAAATGGTTTATGCCTAGAGCCTCATCTATATCATCATTTAACAAATATTTATCAAGTCCTAGCTCAACCACTCTAACAAAATGATTATTATTTTGATTTCCTGAAGATCTATTTTGTTGATCAAAAGTCATTACCACTTCCTTATAAAAGGGTTCCCTAGGTATAATCATATACTCAGATTTTCCTTTAATAGGGATTAGCAATTTTGAGAAATTCCACCTAAAGAAGCTCCCAAACTTAGCTCCAAAAGTTCTAGATAAGAGCACACCATAAGTGGGTGACATGTCAACTACTTGGATATCTGTATAACATGTAAATGTAGGGTATTGTTTAAGTTGTACCTTTTCTCCTTTTAATAACCCTACTATAGGTACATTAGATCCATCAAGTTGAATCACACTTTTTGTTTGTGGTATCATTTGTGCTCCTAAAGCCTTACATACATCAAGCGGCATGATACTAATAGTTGTATCAAAATCCATTAAATAGTTGTGAACATTATTTTCTAAAATAATCAAAGNGAAATCCATTAAATAGTTGTGAACATTATTTTCTAAAATAATCAAAGTGGTTAGGAAAGGGGGGTGGTCCTTCTTGCTTGACATGGAATTGCTCACATTCTTTATTGATAGTGTGTCAGGACTTTCTACAAAGTGAACTTACCTTTCAGGGATTGGGGATTTTTCTCTTTGGGCTTTAGGTGTATGAACTATATCAAAAATCACCTCTTTCATTTCATTAAAGTGTAAAAGGTGATACATCGAAATGTTGGCTTTAACTCTTTTTAGATCCTCAACCAAATCATAATTCCTATGTTCATCTTTGGCTTTTTGTTGAGATGGGGCTCTTCTAAGTATAGAAGGGGGGTTTGGTTGTTGTGGGGTGGTTACTTAGGATGGCTCAAATTGGTTGTTTGCATTAGTTTAACTAGGAACTCTTCTATTTGAAGGCATGTAGGAATTATTCATAGTTTGTTGTTGTGCAGTGTTCACAATGTCACTAAGTCTACGATAGTAAGTGTTATGTGGGTTAGGGTCACCTAGTATAACTTGTTCTAATGAGGGAACCTCTTCATTTTCTATTTCATGAGGTACATTAAGGACCATAATAGGGGCTTTCCCATTTTGTTTCCATTGACTATTGTCACCATATAATGCTAAGAATTGAGGACACGTCTTCTTAGAATGTTGTCTCATCTTATGGAGACAACAATAATCATCATTGATTGATGTACTTGGCTTTTCCAGTTGTATAGGGCCTTCGTTATTATTTCTCTTTAGCTCAACCATTTCATTTGAAAGTTTCTATAGTGAAGTCAATATCTGGGTCATCTAGTTTTGGGTTTGAGTTGGAGGTTCAACAAAATTTGACGTCCTGTTTGGGTTTAAAATGGATTGGATCAAGGTTTTTGATTGGTCATCATTCAAACCAGTGTTGGATGGTAGAAATGAAGAGGACATGGGGCCTTGGTAGTAATTGCTTGAAGGTTGAGCTGGTTGAAAAGGGGAAAGAGTCTGAGACATAGCATTATCAATACTCATCATCCCAAATTGAGTTTAGATGCTGTTCATAAGGGTTATTTATTCTAACTCAATGACTTTAGTCATTTCTCCCTATATTTCTGTTAGGTTGGGATCAAATTTGATGGCATAAGCAAAGAATGGATTGATGGTAGAGAGGTAGAAGTTGAGAATACCATCGGGTTGTGGTCGCATCTCATTTGGTACATATGCAAGATAATGAAGGAATATAAGGTCACAATCCTTGACATTTTTTTCAAGTAGCCTTCTTAAGCTAGTGAAGTTGCTAGATGCTATCATATGGCTTGTGAATTTATCAGACTGAGTTAAAAACTTATTTTTGAATTCTTTCCATGAGTTAATGAAGGAATCAGGAAGCATCAAGAGCCATTAGGTTGCATTGGTCCTGAATGTTATCACAAACATCTTGCATGCCACATCATTGTGTACAATGTTGTGGACTCCTAGTAAGGTTTCAAAACATTGTATGTGTTGGCGGGCATCACTTGTAAGGGTTCTAGGATCAAAGAACAAGTTAATGTTCTAAAGGGATTTCAGAATGTCATGGTAGTCAGTAAAGTTAAAAGGATTTCTCACTAAGGGAGCCAGGGGTTGATGGGATGCCATCTTAATTCAAGTTCTCCTAGGAATAGAACTTGGAAAACGTAATAAAGCTTGTTGTTTTATTAATGCTAAGAGACGGGTTTTAACGTACCAAATAAATAACATCGTCATTAGAACAAGGTGTAAATATGTATAATAAAATAGATATACAAGCATAGTTACTAAAATGTGAAATGGAAATGTGATGAGAAGGAAAAAGTAAAGGTTGCTGAAAATGGAAAAGGAAATGCCAATGAAACCATAACTAGTGAGTATTTAAGTAGTGGAAAGTTTAAAATTTCTGATTTAATCACAAGAAACTCACCGACATGTGATTAGGGCTGAAACAAAATGTTTCAAGCCTTTCAATAGAACTTTATAGTATCCCTTAATGACGTCGTTTTGAAACATGTTGACATTTCAGTTCACTTTCAACCCTTCTTTGCCTAAACTACCATGGTCAATCTATGTCCAAAACCTAAGTATTCCATCTGAGTTCACTTTTAACTATTTTCACGTGAATGTTGGGTTTGTTTTTGTTGAATTAGATTTATGCGTTTTGATTGCTTTCCAACTATAATGGCCTACATGTGTGTTAATCATGGCCGCATGCCTAGCATGGGCAAGGTTGGCCTTAACAGTATGTTATAAAAATTCTAATTTTTCTTCTCTTAAGCTTTAACTTTTGACTTTTGTCTCAATTTTTCTACTTTACTTTATTGCACTTCCATATATAAATATGAACCTTTATTGCCTTGAACTTTAACTTGTTGAATTCATTTCTTCTTCTTTTTTGAAGTCCACAACATGGTTATGAAAATTGATTAAGGTATGATTTTCCAAAGTGCATGCTAAAACCAACATGTTCTAGATGAAGATTAGTTTAAAATTCTCTAAGATTCTCATAAGGGGCCTTGTGGAGGCCACTATACAAGGAGAAGAGCAACCATAAAAATCCTCATGGTAGGATACTTTTAGCCAATAATCTTCAAGGATGGCCATATGTCTATTAATTCCTATGAAAGATGTTAATGTGATGGTGGGATGACTACAAACCTTGAGGATCATCAACAATGCATCCAACCATTAAAGCCATTTGAGTTATGGGAAATTCATTTTATGGGGGCCCATCACTTACATATCTAACAAGAAGTCCTATATCATTATTGTTGTAGACTATTACATGAAATGAGCAGGAGCCATAGAAGTAATAGATTGTACCACAATAATAGTAACAATATTTTTTCTACAAGAGGTGGTAAACATGTTTGATGTGCCAAGAGCACTCATTTATAATAATGGTACTTAGTTTACAGGTGCTACTTTTGAAAAGCTTAATAGATGAAAAGAATATAACACAAATTTACTATAGCCTACCATCCCCAAGCCACTAGTCAAGCTAAAGTAACTAATAGGAAGATCACATGAATTCTCACTATGATAATTAGGAGACATATGAGAGATTGGAACACAAAACTTAACAATGACTTGTACTCATGTTGCTCCACTTTTAAAATTCCTATAGGCTACTCCTCTTATGAACTAGTATATGGTAAACTAGTGAAACTTCCCATCCAAATCATGCTTCATACATTAAACACATCTTATGGGCTTGACCTTAAAATTAGCCTCATATAGAAATAATGATTTATGAATGTTAACATGCTAAATCAAAACTAAAGAGTAGCACTCATGATTAATGAAGTGCATAAGGCCTACATGAATTAATAACATGATGTTAGAATTAGACAAGTAGAATTTCAACCTATAGATAAGGTTTTTTAGTGAAATCCCACTTATAAACCTTAGTGTATCAAATTCTCAATGTTATGGAAAGCACCTTTTATCATACACTCTACGTCCACATAGTGCCATGCAAATATACCATCTTGACTATCTATAGAAACTAATATTAGTCAATATGTAACAAGTTAAACCATTTAAGGATTCATGGGTAACTATGCATTCCAATAAAACCTCTACCACTTCCAAGGTCCATTCCATTTTTCATATCTCCACCTACCATCTTAGTCATGGGAAAGATACCCAATCCAATTAGCACCTTATTAGAATAAATTTTTCATCTTTTTGTTTTTCAACATTTTCTTACATTTTTCATTTCTTGTGAATTTTCATTTTTTAAGTTAGTTTTCATTTTATGTTTTATGTTTTGGATCTTCTTTAAATTACTACATGAATTTCCATTCATAAAATTTTGTTGTTTTCATGTAAGGTCAACTTTGTTGTTTGGACTATGTCCTATGCTACCAAGATGTTGAGTAAATAATTGTGTAAAGCAGTAAAATCACATCATTCATCCCTTCAACTTCTATGAATAGGAGGTCCTTATCATGAAAGTAATGTGGTTCATATCACATGAAACTAAAATTAACATATGATCACTATAGCTTAAAGAAAAGCAATAGGATTAAGAGGGATTGGAAAAGGATACAACATTAAGGGAAATTTTTCAATTCTTTGCTCTTCCTCCATGGGTTTCACTACTTCATGTGGTTATGTCATTACTCATGTTTTAATTATGGTGGAAGCATATGCTTTAATAAAAGTTGTTGCCTTAATATATCATTAGAAAGACATTTGACCCATGCCTCAAAGTTGTCCTTTGGCAATAGTAATGCAATAATTAATTGATTAAAAAATGAAAAATATTTTTAGGGTACCACTAGAAAGCCATGTGACCCATACTTGAAGGTAGACTACTTCCAAGTATCTTAAGGTTTCTTGAACTAGTTTCATCATATGACTAGAAGTATATGTTACTCATGTTTGAAGGCACCTCTATAATCAATGGCCAGGATTCCTCAAACTAAACTTTCTAATTAATTAATTAATTATCTACTTCCTCTTTTTCATTTATGGAGTGATGATGTTTTCTTGTGGTTATGGTTAGTCTCATGATGGTATATATGGGATGATGCAATGAGATGTCGCTACTAAAGATATGAACTTAGTTTGGAACCTAGAAAAATAGTTATGATGGTCATTTTAATTACAATAAAAAAAACACTATTTCAAACATGATAAAGTTATTCATAGTCCCATCTTTGAAATCCATTATCATTTCATTTTCACCTCACTATTTTATATGATTATGGGCCTAGTGATTTTTTTAGTATAGTATAGGAGCTTGATAATAACAACTATGTGGTTGTGAAACATGGACTTGATTGACATTCAATCTCTAACATGTTCATGGACACCTTGTTAGGTAATTATATAAGGGTATTTTGGGTAGGAGCCTACTTTGGGAAGGACTCACTTATATAACTCATGATAAGATCTAGTATATGAATCACGTCTAAATGCTCAACTTATTCAAGCATTGTTTAATTAATTATTTTGATTCATGATTTATTCATTTCTCTCTATTTTATGTAATAACACTTTGAAAACCTCAATTTTCATGATTTATGCTTCAAAAATCTAACAAATCCCTCATTCATACTTGTCTTCATTATTCTCATAATCTTCATGCTTATTGCCTCATCTTTAAGCTCTCATTAAACTTCAAAATCAACTAGAAGTTCCCAAAAAATTCAATAAAAATCCAAGAAAATTGGCTAAAATAGTTCCATTAATACTATTGCATCAATGCAAGTAATACATCGACAAAGTTCCATGGACACATAAGTGTCAGTACAAGGAAGAAATACTATATACATATTCATCTCACTAGCCACTTTTATCACATTTTACACATTTTTCAAGACGAATTTTTATCATTTTAGAGAGTCCAAGCCTTCCAACAATGATATCGTATGAATTGAATCTTTGATTCAACCCTTTCAAAAACCTATAAGCTTCCAAAGTTGAGCTCTATGTTAGAGCGCTAGGTTATCTATGGTTTGTAAGAGACACTAGATTTTAAAATTAATAAGATAGCTAATGCTAGTAATGATTAAAATAATGTAAAAATTAAGAATAATTAGCTACCTTAAGACTTCTAAGATGATAGAACACAATCGCCTAGAGATGTTAGTACTAAATTTTTTTGAAATTAAGTCAATTCAAAGGATGATCAAAGATTACAATGCTTAGAAATAACAACTAAGAACCAATAATTGATCATTCATGTGATTGTAGATGGCATCCAAATGAGTCTAGAGGTAGATAGTCTATCATATAGAAGGAAGAAATGACCAAGAGAAGGGCATGGACAACTAAAACCTAATGCCAAAGTCATCCATGTAACTGGCCTTACAAGAGAGAAATCCAAGGTGGAATCTATTAGGTAAATTTCCACCATAAAAATAGGATAGTCAAGGTTGGATTAGACATGTATGTAGAAACCCACTCTCAAAGTAACTCTCATTGAAGCTTATCTTGAGAAGATCATAACTAAGGAGATATAGAGTGTTATTCTTCAAGAACCAAGTTTTAGAACTTTCTTGGAGTTTGCATATCAAAAGGTCTAAGAACAACTAAAATAATTTTCATTAAGATTCATCATTTCAATAATAAAAAGTGGTACCTTGAAGAGATGTATCTCTTCTGAAACAATCTCCAGGGAGATGTTAATGTCAAGATTAAGAATTTTACCATCTCTTATATAATGGAGGTCATTGTAGAGGTCCTAGAACTTTGAAATGTGAGATTCAAATTGGCAAAAGTATCCACACAGTCACGCACTAAGAGCAAGAAGGAGTTAATCTAGAGATGTTATGGAATTAATAAAAAGAAGTATGGTGCACTAAAGCAGGTGGAGAAAATCCACTTTAAGATCACCATGTATCACTTGAATTTCAAAGTTCAACCTAACAAGATGACTTACTTTTCCACCAAGGCTTGTTCTAAATTTAGTAGGAAATAGGAAATTCCCTATAAGCCTACCATATAGTTCATCTTCCTAGAAATTGAAAAATATTTTAAGAAAAATAAGATAGGTAGACACTCTTATTTTTATGTCTCATTAGAAAATTGTGTAGAAGGCAAGGAATTATTCACTACTCTAATAATGTTCTTCATAGGGCCATCATAGCATCTTTATTGAGAGTGATGAAATAGAAGCCATTACTAAGACCTCAAGAGAAGGTTCCACCTTCACCAACAAAAACAAGAGAGGCCTCAAAAACCTTAGGTGCTAAAATCAAAACTGAACAACTAGAAACATCTTGATAAGCATCTATAAGGGGAGAGAGAGATTATTTTTCTACAATGAGCCATCATAACAAATTTCAAAGAACTATTAGTTGGTAATTGGATGGTCCTCCAACTTGTTCACTACACAACATAGTAAAGCTACTATGCAAAGTAACCTAGCTACTAGAAGGCTTATAATATTTCTACCTATAGAACAATTTCCAAAAATTTTAGACAATGTTGTAGCCATTTCCATGATGATTGAAAAAGTGGATGAGGCTATAGTAGTTATAGTCCCTAGGAAAGGATGGGAAATGATAGCAGAGATGGTAGTAGACTACATAGGCAAAACATTTAAGTTCATGTAACACTAATCCTTGATTTTTCTACTATGGAAAAAATTCAAATATCTACAAGAACTAGATCTCATAAAATAAGTGCAACACAACATGAAGAAGTACTAAAAAGGCTAGTCAACACTAAACCATTAATTTGAGGTATATTTGACATCTTGGAATACATCTTGTTTACCAAGTTTGCACTTGTTGAGACAAGAGGTAAGTTAATCATTGTAAAAACATAACTTCATAAGGCAACATTACTTAATCAATAATTGATAGCAAGAGTTTCACAATTAAGAGCTTGCTTGTCAAATCATACTCTCCATCAATTAACCCTTATAAGGGAGACCTTTAAGCAACTTAAGGTTAAACAATAGCAAGTGGAGATGGAGAAGGAGAAAGCCACTTGGGATGCATCCTTGACAAAAGTAATGTTAAATAAGACAAACAGAGATCTTGGCATGGTGCACAAAGTGAATAGAGAATTGATCAAAGAGAGTAGGTAATTCCTTAAGGTAGAGAAGCAAAGGGAATAGATGCAAGAATACCTTAAGCACCAATAGTAGTTAGCAAAAGTTAATGCACATGTTCAAAGGTTAGTAGTAGAGAACAAAAATATTTCTTTGGAGAAGGTATGTGCTATTTGCTGAAAGTTAGTAATTAAGATCATTGTCTAGAAGAATGATATCTTGAAATATGAATAACTCAAAAATCATTACAAGGA
Organism: Gnetum montanum; assembly: GCA_015680685.1. Taxonomy (NCBI): domain Eukaryota; kingdom Viridiplantae; phylum Streptophyta; class Gnetopsida; order Gnetales; family Gnetaceae; genus Gnetum; species Gnetum montanum. Next base: position 74,689 of record MNCI01013622.1, read on the forward strand.
CCAAATAGATATGCAAAAGGAGATCAATGATAAAGAGATCCTATTAACCTTATGTTAAAATATTAAAAAATGGAGAATGTCGAAAATGTAATTATGGTCTTGTAGGTCTAAGAAAGAACAAGATAAGAACATGATAGGATTAGGATAAGAGCATGATGGTTGAGACAAGAACAAAATGACAAGAGCTTAAGATCGGGACAAGAGCTTATTAGTATAAAGACAAGGACTTCATGAGTTTGAGACAAAGAGTAAGATAAGACCAATATGAGAGATGAGTTGAGATGATAAGAAGTTTCAACCAAGATGAAAGATTTCAAGGATACATGAAGCCTACAAGCCAAACAAAGATGTTTCGGTATCTCCCTCAACATCCTAGAAGATTGGTATACATCCTAGAGGTGAATACTTAGTTTTAGGCCAAACATCCCAAGAAAATAGTAGATGTCCCAATTGCTATTTAGATGTCCCACTTAGGATGTTCCATTCCATTCTTAGATATTCCACTGTGTGAAGGTCCAACTTGGATGTGACATCCTTTTTTTTTTGAGATATCCCAATCTATGATTAAAACTCTCACAAGAGTCTTCGCTATATAAACCCAATTATTTATTTCTCTAATTTATTTTGCTCAAGCCTTGGATGTCCCAATGTAGTCGACTAGGGCCTCCTCCTTGCTACACTTCTAGTCCATTTTTCATAATCCTTACTTAAATACATGACACACAAGAAGATGGGTATGTCAAGGGCATCTCCTTGCAAGGGAAAAGCATAAAGGAAGCTTCAACAAGCAAGACAAATACTTATCAACCCCAATTCTATTCTATAGATGCTCAACATTGGGTTGAGGTGATTCATTCAATCTTCATTGTCTCTAAAAGGAGTCTCGATTTTTAGCAACATCGTTAAAAGGAATTAATGGCATTTTTCCAAGTAATTGGTTGGGCTTCAATTATCTCTTAGACTTATTATTTACCTAAGATATTGATCAAATAATTATATTGTAATATTACTATTACTAATGCTATTGTTGGGGCTTTCACATCTATTATTGAGGGGATTGTGATTGAGGTTTCACCTTAAGTAATGAATGCTATTCTTGGGATTTCCAACTTTGAAGTGCACAAGATTGCTATATATTCTATGAATGATATCTTTACCAGTGGTATGATTCAATTTCTCATGATGAATTTTTGTTACATCATTTTTGGTAAATCTCTATCTCTTGGAAGTGGAAAAGTATATAGGTGTCAAATGTCCCAAGATGCTTCCAGCCTCTCATTTATTGTATTGTATAACATTATTGCAAAAGGAGGAAGCTATAACTATCTATTGACTGCACAAGCCTTTGTTCTCCACTATCTTCTAACTAGACAACCATTAGCTTTGAGGCACATTCTTTGTAGTGACATGCTAGGTTTACTTACTATAAAGAGGGCTTATGAATACCCTCTTCTTATCAGCTTATTAATTCTTCAAGTAGGTGTCCCTATTCTTGATATGCCTCTTCTCAAAGGGAAGAGAAGTCTTGAAGAATTTTCAGAAAAGAGAAGCACCACACTTCCAAATTCTGAAGTTTTGACTTCTCCACCTTAGAAGGTAAGAAGGAAGAAGGTAACATCTCCACCTAGGGTCTCTCCTACTCTTAGAAGATCTAAATCTATAAATGCATAGGTGAAGTCAATCTTAAAGAAGGCCTTGAAACCCTTTAGAAAAACCTTGGGAATGATTCCACAAAATCTCTCTTACCTGCGTAAGAGAATGGGTGTAATAGGCTTACCACTTGCTTTAGATGGATAGAAGCTTGTGGAGATTCCTACTCATTTTTCAAATGATGATGAGGAAAATTTAGCTCCACCTAGACATTCTATAGCAACTGGGCCATCCCAAGGTTATGACTCAGGAAATGCATATGATTTTGAGGATCTTGCCACACCACCTGCATGTGTCTACGGGGAGTTTATTCCTGGTCCTGAGCAACCTGAACTGAATTCATATGTATAGGAAGATGTTCCTCAATCATTTGAGTAGTAGGTGATGGAGAGCATTTTTTATGCCATAACTCATTAGGAGCAAGCCACTCCCAAAACTTATCAGAGGAAGGGTACTTCTTCATCTTCCTAGCAGGCTTTATCCCATCCTTCTTCATCATTGAGATTTTGAGTAAAGCGTCATCTCTAAAAAGCTCTTGTCATAGTATCTTCCTTCAATGATGATGAGTAGCAAATCTCTAGCTCCAACACCAATAGCAATGATGAGGAGGAGGAGATCTAATAGCCCACTAGTGTAACTTCCAACTCTAATGATGATGATGATGATATAGAGGTTAGTGGATAGAGGTTTTCCATGATTTCCTCCTTTTGGGTAATGTCCAAAAAGGGGAGATTTTTTGTGAATATTTTGTAGCTATGTGCATTATTGTGGAGATATAGTTGTGGATAGTTGTAGAGGAACATGTTGTCATTCTATGTGCACTTTTGGTATATCTTGGGAATAGTTTGCAAAATGCATATTGGCTATATATGGTTTACGCTTGCATTATGCACAAATGGACAGATATGGATAGTCTTTGGATAGTTTTTTGATGTTACAATTTTCTTCTATTTCCCTCTTGTAATTTTAGCTGATGGATATGTGTCATTTAATGCTTCATTTCATTTCCCTTTACCTTTTCTACTACCATAGGATTATTGATGAATATGCTAATCCATTTTCTCAAGTTTTGGACATCACCAAAAAGGGGGATATTGTTGACCTTTTAGTATCTCAAAACCTTAATGTGGAAAATGTGCCTATGGTCTTGCACATCTAAGAAAGAACAAGACAAGAACATGATGGGATTAAGATAAGAGCATGATGATTGAGATAAGAAAAAGAGGATAATAGCTAATGAGTTTCAGTTCATCATGTCAACTGGGCCTCATTGATGAGCCCTGTCAATGTAGTTTGTTGCATCAATGAGGCCCAGTTGTCAATGTTTTCCAGTAATTAAGCTAATTAAGATAACTGAGTAAGATAAGCTAGATAGATTAAATACATAAGTACAACCACTTTGAGTGTAACATTTTTTCACTTGGTAATCCTAGCAGCATTATTGCTTGGTACATCCAATAGCGTAGCGCTTGGTAACTTAGTAGTGGATATGTGGGTTCAGGATGTGTATGGAAAGTGGGACCAGATACTTATGACANGTTAAGATTAGGACTAGAGTTTATTGATGTAAAGACAAGAACTCCATGAGTTTGACACAAAGAACAAGATGAGATCTGAGTTGAGATGATAAGAAGTCTCAACCAAGATGAAAGATTTCAAGGATACATGAAGCCTTCAAGCCAAATGAAGATGTTTTAGTATTTACCTAGACATCCCCGAAGATCAGCATACATCCCAAAGATGAAGACTCAGTTTCAAGCTAGATGATTCAAGAAAACAACAGACATCGCAATTGCTGTTCGGACATCCTAAGTGAGAGGTCCCAGTTTTTAGTAGGATGTTTGACCTACATGTGGCTAGTTTCCAATGAGACGTTTCAAGATCAAATAGGATGTCCCAACTAGCCAATTCCTAGGTGTTGCATGCATTCCAAGGAGTATTTCGAAAGTAAAAGGCTATAAAATAAAGTGAAATTCTTGGGAAAAATAAAAGCACTATTAATTGGAATATTCATTGTGATCATTATTTTCTCAATTATTTTATCATTTATGAATTATTTTGTGTGAGCTCAAATTGCAAGGAACGTGTCAAGATAGTTACTCTCTCTCCTTGATTCTTTTTCTTTTTTTGTAGCCCTACAAGGTTGATGTGCTTCTTGTGAGCAGGCTTCTTGTGAGCTTGTTAGGGCCTTGCAAGGTTGAGTATGTTCCTAGTGAAAAAACACTATGTGCAGAGCTCATGTCATTGTAAAGGTTGTGGGATCCTTGAAACCACATTTTGAGCTTGTTGGGACCTTATGGGATTAAGTGTATTTCTAGTGAGAAGACACTCTAAAAAAGATGAAACATTATAAAGATTATGGTGTCCTTTAAACCACTTTTTGAAGAAACAAAGTCCAAAGGTGTACAAGGATTCTATCCTTCAAGTGTGGATGTACCTAAGTTGGGGAACAACGTAAATTTATATGAAATTTTGGTTGTCTTGCTTGTTTGAATTAGGGAACTTATTCAATCCCCCTTCTAAGTTCATGGTCCTTAGATCTAATTGGCTAAGGAAAAGATGAACCAAACCCTCTAGCAATTCCAAGATAATGCATGATAGTTGTAACACCTTGTCCTACTATACCTTGCTTGGGAGGAGTGATGTCTAGGATCACTAGTAATAACACAACAAAATCATGATAGACTAGAAGATAATGATGCATAAACCATTATATATATATAAATATAATGAAAGGTCAAATTATACAAAGATCGATGCCAAACTAAGGACTAAGCACATATTTCATTTAATAAAACTGAGTGTCTCTCCTTAAGAGTACAATGAGGGTCCTACAAATATAAATAGTCCACAATATTGGACAAGGAAATATACATCAACCAAACCCCAAAGATTTTCCTCTCCTCTACTCTCTCTTAGTGCTTGCCTACATCCCTACAACTTCCACCTATAGCTAAATAAAGTTAGTATAAAATTAAGTGGGAACCTTTACACGTTCCTTGCTAGATGATTAACAAGTGCTACACTAGAGGAGAGGAATGGGATACAAGGTACCCTACATCATCTGTTAGTCTCGCACATGCTCATAGTAACACATGTCCACACCATACATAACATTGGCATAATCATTACTAAAGAGAATAGATGGCTATCATGCAATCATAGATATAATCAGTGTTAGACATAATCAATCATATATTTGTTACACTACTCCACATGCATCTCCACTATCATGCCCATGTCATTTTATCCACTCCATATCAAAAAATAATACATGTCCCACATAATCATAAATCAATCATATGATATATTATCAACACTATGACTCACAAACTGAACCCATCATATAGACAATCCATGTGCTCACTAGCATATCTACACTCAGTGTAGCTTATCATATGTTGTCATGAGTACTCATAATCAATCATTTGCATGTAGATCTTTAATTAGTCTTTTATTTATCCAACCAGTGCTAGGGTCCATCAACCTATGACCCATAACCACTAGCCTTTTGGAGGATTGGCTATAGGAATGAACACACCTATGCCATGTACTAGTCATAGGAACAAACAAACCTATGCTCTTCCACTCTCAGGATGAGACATGAAATAAGAATCTTACTGATGAATCATAATGGGGATCAATCCACAACTACCTCTAGTGTGCCTCATCATCAACCAGTCCACACCCTTATGCTAGCACCAACTACCAATGATTGCACAAATGTCATTATGAATACATGTACAAATCAAGGCTAGTTTAAGCTAACACATGTTGCAAGCATAACATATCTAAAATAAACATAACATGAACCTATATATCCATACCTAATAATCACATTCATTCTATGAAAACAATATCATAACATGACTTGACAAAATTTCATGCCACAATCATAATTCATGAGCTACATGTAATTTTATAAAAATGATCACTATTAATGCCAAATGAGAAAATGAATTCCATGATTAAAAAGTACATCTCAAGACAATCCTAAATACACTAATTTCACCTTAATTGGACTTTTGAAAGCAAAGTTATGTGCGTTTAAATTTCAATTAATAAAATAATAAATAATAATATTTAATTACAACCAGTGATGAAAGAAACTACTAGAAACTCTTGTGCCATAATAGGCCCCTAAAATATAATATTCCAACTATGCCAGTTTCATCATCACATCTAATATTCCACAAGTCCACATGATATCATACATCACATATTCATTAATAAATAATTCACAATCAAACCATATAGTTTTTGGAAATCTACAAAACATATCTAAGCTCAATCTTTTAACTATCCACCTCACGTACCCACATCGCATGGTCATATATACTAATGTAGCACAAAAATACATGGTAAAGGTAAAGGCAATCCAAAAAAAAATTAAAATTATTGCAATAGAAAGTTTGAAATAAGCATAAAATCCTTAAAAATCTAACAAAACTCTATTTCGCTCCAAAGAAGTCCTACACCCATGTAGATACGACCACAACAATCCTAAATCTAGGTTTAGAGCAAAGAAAAATCCACTCACAAAGCTTAAAATTTAGAAAAAGAATGAGGAAGAAGAGAAAATTGAAGAAAAACAAAATTGGGTTTTGCTTTTGTTTCATCAGAAAAAAAAATAAGAAATCAAAAATCCAATTTCTATGGATATGTGGTTGCGACAAGGTGGTGGAATAAAAGATGAAAAAAAATCATATCAAACAAAACTTTCCTTAAAGCATATACCTTTTATTTTATAAAATAAGCTTCTTTCCCTCATGCACTTCATGTCACATGCATAATCTAATTTTACTTTTAACTTTTTTTTAATAAGAATTATTATTATTATTTTATAAGTCTATTATTTTTTTCTTAACTAATTACTTGCACTTAAAACATGCATAACCACCACATTGGAACTCCAAATCAAAATCCATTTGAATCTATGAGATCCATATCAAATGATCTACACGTTCGCATGTTAAAATCACATCCAAACATTACACAACATAGCACTATAATTCAAATGAATAAACATCGAAATCACACATGAAGCATAAATACATATTGAATAGGTGCTCTTATACCAGAATCCAACATTCTTGCTAGCAAGATCACCTATCTAACACATTAGATGAGGCTAGTGTACATAATCATGTTAGTTAAGCATGTAAAGACATCATAATCATAGCATACAAACTAAAGCATTGTAACATATAAAGTGTGATCATAACAAATTAACTTGTCCTTGATAAACCACTGAGACCAAACATGTAATGCATAAATCATTATCATATTGTCATATCTAAGGCCTTTAGAAGAGATGTAACACTCTTCCTTCCTTGAGAATCATCCTCTAGAAGATCTCAAGATGAGTTGCATGCATCTCAATCTCCACCTCCCAAGTAGCCTTTGAATCTCCATGTTTGCTCCACAAAACCTTGACCATAGACATAAATTTACTACATAGTTGCTATACCATGTGATCAACAATCTCTACTAGCTACTCTACATAACTAACATTAGATTGTAGTTATATTCCTAAATGATCAATCATAGGATGTTTATTAGGCACATATCATCACAACATAGATGCATGGAATACATCATGTATATGTGTCAACTAAGGAGGTAATGCTATCTAATAGGCTACTCTCCCAATCCTCTGTAACACTTCAAAAGGACCACTATACCTAAGAGCCAATTTCCCTTTCTAGTCAAATTACATAAGGCCCTTCAAGGAAGAAACATGAAGAAATCCATTATCCTTGACAACAAACTTTAGTGATCTTTAATGTCAATTAGCATATATTTCTTACCTTTCCTATGTAGCTCTTAATCTGTCTCAAATCTCATGAACCTTCTATGTGGTTTGCCTTACCAAATCTATGCCTACTTACTGGTGATCTTTTATACTATTCCAACATAAAGGCATGCTACATGACCTGCCATATAAAATCTCATATGGTGATACCCACAAGCTCTCCTAATAACTATTATTTTATACAAATTTAGCTAGAGGTGGCATTCAATTTGATTCATCCACTTAGACTGACCATCAATTTATGGATGATATGCCAAACTCATGTTCAACTTTGTACCCATCTCCTTTTAAAATGTTTGACAAAAATGTGACATGAATTAATCATCTCTATTACTAATAATATGTCATGGCACACCATGCAACTACACTATCTCTATAAGAAAGAGATGTGTAGTCTCTATTGCATTAGTTGATGTTCATGTGGAAAAGAAAAGGGCATATTTTGTTAAGTAAATAACTACTAATATAGTGTCATAGCCACTTTGACCCCATGGAAGATCAACAATGAAATTCATACCAATTACATTCCATTCCACTAAGGAATATCATGGGAATGCAAATATTCCCCAGGCCTCTAATGTTCTATCTTCACTTGGTGGAAAATTAAACATCGAGAGACATACTCTCCTACATTCTTCTTCATACTAGGCCACCAATACATCAATCGTAAACCTTAGTACATCTTTTGACTACCTAAATGCATTTGGTATTTACTCATGTGGGTCTCATTCATCAACTAAGATTTTAAAGCTTTTCGAATACATACTCAACCATTCCTTTGTAACACATCATGACTATCCACAAAGAGTGGTCTATCAAAGGTGATCTACTACCTCAATTCTTGACACCATGGATCATGTTGTTGTTGCTTGTGAATCTACTCCTACAATTCTAATTATATTTTTAGGCTATTTAGCTTACTAGCCACCTTGCTTAATTAATTAGCTACTTTATTAGTCTTTCCAGGCTTGTATTTAATAGTAAAATCAAAGTCAGCAAGTAGCTCCACCCATTTATGTTGTCATAGTTTTAACTGTGGTTGACTTATAAGATATAGGCTCTTATGGTTAGTCCAAATAGTAACCTACTTTCCATATAGATAATGCCACCAAATCTTCAATGTAAATATCATAGCAACCAACTCTACATCATGCACATGATATCTATTTTCATGTGGCCTCGATTGATAAGATGCATAAGGCACAACCTATCCATCATACATCAACACACAACCAAATCCATCCCCCAAAGCATCAATGCTAACATCATATGGGTGTCTTCATGTATGAGATACTAAAACTGGAGCAATCACCAATCTATTCTTTAACTAAAATGCAACTTAACAAGGTAAGCTCCAAACAAAGCTAGTGATGAGTGGCAAGGTACCCCTACACTCAACCATACGAATACACGCATTCACGCATGATCCGGTCGAACTACACAAATGGACTAGTTGTCGTATCTAGATAGTTATAGGTTGATCACAATTCGTTGTCTTCCCACCTAGACTAGTATTCACTTATCATGTATGGTTTAGTCTAGAGCGAGGTGTATGATGCGATCCTAAACTAGTGCTACTCCTAGAGACAATGGAAAATAATCTTGTTGTAAGCTAATAGGCAATGAGAAGAAAAATATAAACTAGCCTAAGTGTGATGAGAATCCATCCTTAATCATCTATGTGCATCTTGGACCTCATGTACTACTTCTAGGATTACCAACTGCATATTACTTGAGTGCTCCTACTGTGTTACCAAGTAGTTACACTTAAATGTTCGTGATTAAGTTGTACTCATTCCGCATTTAACAATAGGAATAGTAAATGATGGTAAAGAAATATTAATTAAGAAAATGATAAATAATAATAACAATTAAATAATTAGACTAAGTGAATGATGCAATGATAGAGTAATCTCAATCTTTATTGCTGATCATGTGCATGTCCAAGTACATCACATTCAAATAAAGGTTCCGTACAATTACAATCATCACATTGTGGGCATGCACTGGGGAAAGAACTGAAATGAATTAAAAATGGATAAAAAGACTCTACAGCTACACCTACTAACTCCCCCTTTCCTATGTGCCCAAGTGCTATATTTATAGGTTGACACAGGAATCACAATATCGTTTCCCAAGACACGATATCGCGTATTCGATATCGTGGATCTGATATCAGGGCTTGGCAAATCATGATTCATCATACCCCCATGACTAAATGAAAACTTGTCCTCAAGTTAAACAAAATGAGAACAAGTTCAATTGATTACATAGTGGCTAAGTATGAGATCATTGACTAACTAGAAATTTATTCATGCCGCAGTGGAGAATTGAACACAACAAAATTGGGACACGAACATAGAATTACAAAAAGATAAAATTTTGCTACAACTCATGTGGTTCCTAGTGGAAGTGGTTCCTCCATGGGTCTCTTCCCCTCATCTTGTACTCCAGGTTTTGGAAATTGATGTCTCTGAAGGAGTGCCTAGAGCTTTTCTTCCTCAGTTCAAGGATCCTGTGCCGTCCATATTGATGCTCCAATGTTTGATCAAGTTGGCACCTCCCATGAACATGGTAGTTGTGAAAATATCTGGTTTGCCTTGACATACCAAGCTGTAAACAACTGTCACTCCTCTTTATAGGCTCTATCTTTATCCTTGTATTATTGGTAATCTGTGAGCCTTCGAGCCAAATCTGTCATGACATCCTTCTATCCTTGATAACTAGTCTTGACCACCTCTAATTCAGAATTCACCACTTCTAATTTTTGTAGTGCCTTCTTGTGCTTAGAAAATTCTATTTCATACTTCATGTAGGTGGTTGCTACCTTCCTTTCCAATTCTATTCTAGGGCATCCTGCTATCAACATGGCTAAGTTGGCATACTACAAGTTTTCCAACTCCATGTACTCTGTAAGGTCTTATATTTGCAAGTCCTGACTTTTTAGTTCATCTTGATGGGCAAAGGCATAAGTATCCAATATGGTCCACCAATCAGTGTTTTGAGCACTAAGAATGTTAATATGTGCTTTGGCCATATGGATTTCTTTTTCTATCACCTGTTTGTACATCCCCACCTAATCTCTGAAGTGTTCTTTAAGCTTTTCATATTGCTTAGCCTCATTCTGCCACTTTCTTATTTCAATTGTCATCTTTTGATGGATCATGTGTACCTCCTCCATTGAGAGGGTTCTATTTTCTCTGGCCAAGCAAGTCATATCCTAGTTGACCCTTACTAATTGTTCTCGTAATTGCTTAAAATTTTCTTTGAGAACATTCCTTTGTAAGGCCTTGAGTGCTTTGGCATGTGCATACGTTTGAGCTTGTGCCTTGGAAGCATTCTTTTATTCTCTTCTAGCAATTTATTAAGCTACTCTATCTAGAAGGACTCTAGTTAGTCTACGGGGATAAATTGAGATGGATCCTGTTGTGCATCTTGCAAGGTGATAAGCTTTTTTTGGAGTCTTTCTAACTCTATCTTTGCATGCTCGGCCCTAACCTCTGCCATGACCAGCCTCCCTTTTGCGGAGATGAGGTCTGACTAAGTTGCTATGACATCCTGAGGGATGTCAAATAGGCACGTCATCATTTGTCCTGTCTGCAGCAACCAATATAATACATCCTCATGATCCACAAGAATCATTGAGGGATCAACCAATGTTTGAGCATCGTGTGCTCTTGTAAATGATTCTTTTATGTGATCTGTGATCACTTCTGCTCCTCTCGCTACATCTTGATGCTACATGACCACTACTGTGGCACCTTCACCAGTTTCTAATTGTACTTGAAAGGATGCAGTGTTTCCAAAGATATGTTGTGACCAGTGGGATTACCCTCCTCTTTTTCGGATTGATACTTCATCTCGTGCACGATCAATTGAGACCGTGGGTTGTATGACATCGTCGATGATCTTGAAGAGATTGGCCTCATCACGACTTCCCTAACTGACCATTTTAGCGATGGCCCTAAGATGGCTCATCGACGATCAATAGTCCTACAACAGTGGTGGTAGCTGGTCTTGCTGGCTTGTAAGTTGTGTGCTAGGCCCCGCTTCCTGTTCTTACTTTGGCTCTAGTGTCTTACTAGCACTTTTCCTTGGGGCTGGTGGCTTCAGTAATTCAACAAATGAAGCATTTTGGGCCTTTCTGGGGATGTCATTGATGTACCCCAGAATTCCAGCATGCCGGCACAACTTCCTAATAAGACAAGGAAAGGGCAATGCGAACTTCCCCATCTTTCATTCTTCGAACTACCTCAAAATTTCTATAAGATACAGATGGGGAAGGTTGGCATTAACCCTACCCATCAAGATAGCACTTCCTCTAGTCGCATATGTGGAGATTTAGTTTAACCCTTTTATGGGGAAGATGTGATATGTGCCAATTTTGAAGTAGATTCTTTCTTCAAGTGTTAGCTCTCCATATGCTTTGTCCTCCTTGTCGTATGCCCTTTTCAACCATATCTTCCATGCATCAGCATCGAAGTGAGTGGACAAGTAAGCAACTTTTTGCCCTATATTTGGAATATTAAATAATTTTGAGATGTCCTTCGTAGAGAAATCAATAGAGATACCACCAATGTCAACGGTGGTGCCTTCTTCTTTATTATGCCAAAATTGGTATGTCTCTCCCAGGTACCAATCACCAATTTCAGAGAGAATAGGCCATAGTGGGGACCCTTTAAGTTGGTCCCTGACTACTTCAGGACCAAAGTTTGTGAAAGGTCCAAAGTTAAGTTCCATTATCACAGCTGTTGACATGGACCTTTCGTGAATTTCCTAAACACATTCCAAGGACAACATGAAATGTTATCCCTGTCCAGGTGCTCCACTGTCCCCTCCTTCAGCATGTTCCAATTGCATAGTAACAAGAGGTTCCTGATGGATGCTAAATGATTGTGCCTCCTATTCTATGCATTCCTCAAGAGATGCCTCGCCTCTACCTCTCCTTGGTCATTTGGATGCACCCTGAGAGGGTCCTCCTTGCTGTCCTCTTTTAGAAGCCATCTGCCATCACACAGGATGATTATTAGTAAGGTTATTTTTCAAATTTGATTTATACCTTACTCTTTGCCTAAATAGATTCATTTTTTGCTTAGTGTGATTCAGAGTTAGATATTTTCACAAAAATTCCCCTAAAAGCTTTGATATTGGACCCCATTTTGATTAGGTCATTCCAAAAAGTAATTTTCATGGTCTGGGTAAAGAGATAAGATTAATTTGGCAATCATTTTTAACAATTTTAAGGTCACTTCCCCTTATGATATCTTTTGGGCAATGATGAATTCCAAAAAAATTACGTGCAAATTGGAATGTACCCTTCCCCCACAACTAAGGTAAACACTCTAGGTTTGGGTACGTTCAAGTGGAAAGTGTTAATGATCAAGTTATAGATGTTTGAATGGTGGGTGCACAAGCTCGATAGTTCATGGAAGAACATTTCAAAAACTTCCCTTACATGAACAGTAAAGAATGATGTGGACATGCACAGGGGATCCATATATATACTATTTATAGACGTGATATCGCGTACTTGATGGTGCAGACCCAATATCGCGTCAGACCCGATATCAGGTAGCTGATATCACGGCCCTTCTGAAATACGGTACTTGGAAGAATTGATGGATTTTCGAATTTCCAAGGCCAAAAATGAAGGATTTAAGGTTGAATTGAAAGATCTAGGGTAATGTCAAAGAGACCTAAAGGCACCAAAAGTGTAATAAAGTGGAATCGGTCAATAAAAGTCATGAATAGGATAAGGAAAAAGGACATGTTGTGATGCATAGGAACATTGGAATTTAAAATAATGATAAAGGAAAAGATAACTGTAGCAATGCAATACTTGGAGGGTGTAAGATGATGTGGTGATGTGCAAAGAGTGCAAATTACAAAAGTTATGTAAGTGGGTCCTCCCCAAAGTAGGTTCGTACCTATCATGCCCTTACGTAACCACACCTGAAAATGTTCGTAGGCATGAAAAGGGTTAAATGTAATCCACACTAATTCCATAAAATACACACATGTAGATACCACTGTGATGAGGTATGAGTTCAATGCTACACAAGACATGAGTCACAAATTCATGAACAGTGAGATGAGGTGAACTATACAAGGGATTGCAGAGATTGGAACATGAGGTAACTAACCCAGGGCACAATGAATCCTGAGTGTAGGACATGATTAATGTGTCATTAGCCTATCGCTCTAAAATCAAGACCAAGTCTATTCCTCTGATCAATGACATCACATTGTTTCATCCATTGATGGACAACCAGAAGAGCACCATGACAACAAGGCATACGATCACTTGGCATTTTGTCAAAGGGAGGAGTGATTTGGAATTTCTCTACAGTACACAAATTTTTTTTCTTGATCTTTCTTTGTGTTTTTCTTTGTTTATTTTATTTTCTTTTTCAAGCTGCTTTGGCATTGTGTTCTTTTCAACAGTGAACTAGAGAAGCCACCAACCTTTAGGCATAGACGCATGTCTTTCCAGTGGGATCCCATAGAACAGCATTGAGTTTCTTTATTGAGTGCCTTTATTACTATTACTTCCATTTTTTGTTAGATCTACAAGAATCTTAGTACAACCAGGCTACATGATAGCACCTACAAATGTCACCAAAAAGAATCCACAAGTCCCCTTGATGTCAACCCATGGCCATTCCTTCTTAGTCCATCATTCTTCACTCTAGGCATAGTGAGCACAAAATTACTTTTAAGTTTTCATGATGACAAGAATATCATCGTACCCAGAGTAGAACCTCTTATCAAAAGAATGGGTGGGTGGATGTTGTGGGCTCACTTTCCAAATAATTAGTTACCTGAGACTGGATAGCATAGAACAACACCTCAACCAATGAGTTACATGAGTGTTTTACTCATAGATGAGATTACCCATAAAAAGATAAAACAATAAATAAAAAGATGAAAAATTGGGAAAAAATGGTAAAATTAAAGAAAAGGAAAAACATTTATAAATTTTGCTTGTTAGAATGGAGGATATCCTCCATAACTAACTTTTGATCATGGCAAAAATTAATAAATGGAAGGTTTGGATCCAAGCATTTTGGGAACATTGGAGTCCAGTCATCGCCAAACCACTAGGTGTCCTTTAATGTGGTGGTTGGAATGTACCCAAATTGGGGTTTACACACTTGATTAAAGTAGGCATAGTGGGGCAAATTATAAGATGTGGTTAAGTGATAAGGAGTTGACCCACCATGGCACCTGTGACTGTAAGATGGTATGCAAAGATCCATATATCTCCTTATGTGGTGATATTCATTGGGCCGCATGGTAGTTGGAGTATTGATTGGTGGCCCTAATAATGTAATAGGAGGCATTAGATTTGAGGTGAAAGATGCACCATAGTGTTGAACTCGTGCTAAGTTGGAGGATCCAAGGGTTTCAGAACTATGTTTTCTCTTTCTACAATCATGCCTAAAGAAAGGACGCTTTCAACATTATGGAGGATTGCCATTGCAGTTGACAGTAGCAGCACAAGTAACATTTGTGGGTTCATGCTGTGGTGCAAACCCTTCTAGCACAACTAGTGGCAATGTAGAAGGAGGTGAAGGATGAGAACATTGAGCGCAAGAAGAAGTGAAAGGCACATGAGGTGGTGATCTTGTTGGAGAGGACATGGGTTGATAGTATTTAGGAGAATGATAATGACATGGTGAGATAGAGGATGTTGACCTAGTTGGGAAAATAGGATGTTGAACCTGATAAGCGCTTGGATTTGGATGGTATGAAGGGTATGACCAGTTTGAGGGTGGCCTCCCTCACGACTAGGATTTTTTCCACTATGATTGAACATGGTATTTTTGTATGAACTCTGGATGTAACATTCCTTTCCAATGCTCATGTAAATGTGACAATATTGGGAATTGACCTTTGGGGTGATCGTACAGGAAAATGTTACATTGATACATATGATTAGCATTTGAGTTCTTATCCTTATCCTCTTCAACCATTCTTTTCGATTGTCTAGTGATGTTCTGTCCTGTTTCTTCATTCGCCATGGTTCTACCTCTAATAGTGTTGGCATATTCTCTACATTTTTCTTGTACCCATTCCATCATCTTATTGATTTTAGCCTTAATTTCATCTAGTGATTGTAATATTGACAAAGATGATTCCACCTCCTTGAGGTGAGTTGATTTCTTTTCTTCATGATCATGGACCTTTGCTAATTCAAGATCTTGATCCCGTTGTGAGCTTTCAGCATCCTCTCAATTAGCCACTTCTCCTTCTTCTTTTGCTCCATGCTTAATAAGCTCTTGGAATTGATGGGTTTATAGCTCATATAGTTAACATCGGGCATACATCCCTAGGGTTTCCCTTGTTTCATTACGAAGCCCATCCATGATATGGTGCATTAGCCTTTTCTCAAAGAACCCATGGCTTGGGTAACTGTTTAACAACAAATAGTACCTTTCTAAGGCCATGTCCATGGGTTCATGTTGCCCCTATTTCTATTCTTGGATTTTTCTCCTTAAGGCTGACACTCTTGCATAGGTTTGATATCTTTCATTGAAGAGTTTACCATTGTCATCCAACATCGGATTGATTTTGGTCTTAAGGACCTATACCATACTTTTACTTGGCTGACGAGTATCATATGAAAGAGCTTAAGTTTTCACCACCCATTATCAATATTGTTCCATACACAAGCATCATGGAAGGCTTGTAAATGATGTTGTAGATCTAAATCATAGCCTCCTAAAAACTTAGGAAAGTTGTTTAAATCAAGCCTGGGTAGACGGCTTTCCTTACGATGCCTGTGGGATATTCAAACAGCCTCTTGTATATGCATTAAGCTTTTAGTGGCCAGCAGGGGTTCATCGTCACTAGGTAGGTTATGAGTTCGTGATTTGGGATGATGTTGTCTTTGGTTATGTACATACGAGACCCTTGCATAAGATTTAGTACTCCAAACTTCATCTTCATCATCATAAAATTCATTAGTTCTCCAATGAA
This sequence comes from Gnetum montanum, assembly GCA_015680685.1. NCBI lineage: Eukaryota > Viridiplantae > Streptophyta > Gnetopsida > Gnetales > Gnetaceae > Gnetum > Gnetum montanum. The sequence continues at coordinate 91,136 of MNCI01013622.1, forward strand.
TTGCCTTACTAGTTGTTGCATTATCACAGACTTGTGAGAGAGACATTGTTGTGAATTCATGTGTGACTTTTTTTGCAATTACTTTTTTCTGAAAGATATATCATCAAGGCTTCGTCACAGCAATCAAAAGTTTCGACAAAGGTAGACCAAATGTGGGATTCCCTAGACAATAGATTTCAAACTATTCTTCAAATAGTAGAGGATTCTAGAGAGTAAGGTAGTGAGAAAAGAAAAAAGAAAGAGGCTGAACATGCACATAGCAAGGGTAAGGACAAGGTTTCCATCATTGAACAGGTTGTGGATTCGGAAACAGACAATGATAGTGGATGTGAGATATGTCAATATGACCATCCTAAGGGATGTTGCCCTGTAATCTCACATCTACAGGAGTCTGGGGTGTATGCACTCAACCCACAATTAAACAAAAGGCAAACACCCCAAAGGTTAGCTTATCCTTAAGGAAACCCAAGGCAGTTTCACCAACCCTAAACATATTATCCCAGTGGAACTCCACCACAACTGATTGAGCAATATCAACAGTGGCAACACCCAAAATCAATGGGAATGCCACCACCAAGGCAACAATATCCTTACCGGTAACTTGACCCTATGGATATTATATGTAGTAGCTAATCTCCCCACGTGACTCTACTGGTCACGTCACTCCTCAAGCTCACTACCAAGCTCGCGAGTTTTATGGGACTCCCTCTTCTAGAGGTGACATTCTGCAACCATGTCATTCTTCTCATCCGGCCGCATCTCTTCCACCAATAGCTCCACTACCACCTACTCCCGTGATGCAAGGTGAAATCCCTACCCAGCCATAGCAACATAATGCCACAAGGGTTGTTAACTCTTAACCTACTATTGGTTCCAACAACCACATGAAGAAAATACCTTTCTTTAGAACCAACAAACCAACCAAGCCCTTACAATCACAAATAGTTGATTCCTTAGACACCTCAATATCAATCAAAACTTTGGAGCCTCCTTCAACCCAATCACCGCACTCAATGCATATGGTTATGCTAACACATGTCATCATCGATTGGATCAAAGCTAGCCACCTTCTCAGGAAATTCTCTGATCCTAGGAGTCCTCTAATATACTTACAAATTGTTGGAAATGCACCATGCAAGGCTCTTTTGGATTCAAGTTCCGGTATCAACTTGATTTCTCAAGAGATGTACAAGGCCTGGAACCTACCTCCATTGAAAAAGAGCAACATTCGTCTAGAGTTGGCTGACCAGTCCCTCACTGTCCCATTGGGATTGGTGAAAGACATTGTTACCACTGTTTGTGAGTGGTTGTACCCAGCTGACTTCCTAGTGATTTAGGTAAACAATGGTAAGGGGGACTTCCCAATCATAATGGGAAGAGCATGGCTAAGCACCATCAATGCATGCCTAGGAATTCGTGATCTTTCCCTAAAAATATCAAAGAAAAACACATTCAGAAATTACATATAGTGACACAGGGTGTAATTACATGTAGAGGTCATGGTTTGTGCAAAGTTTAGCATTGCCTACATGCAATCAGTGTGCACAAGTGATTAACATACAAAGATGCTTGTATGCAATAGCCACATGATAGGAAGACACCCAATGACTGTTAGCTAATCAAGAAAGTAGTTCACTCATATGCATGGAACTAACTGAGGGTTTGACTTATGCTTACATCAATAGCATAGATACATTAAAGCAAGTCCACTGCCAACTTTCAAGTCTTAACCTTGAAAATATCAACTGGTAGAAGTTGGAAATCCCTCAGAAATTTAAGTAGGAGCCCCTCGAGCTGAAACCATTGCCCACCGGTATGGAATACACATTCCTTAAAAATGGAAAACTGGTAATTATCAACGCTAAGCTTGCTCCTCAACAGAAAGAAGAACTATTGAAGGTAACAAATAAATGGTCAGAAGACGGCGCTTGGTCATATCCTGAATTAACTGGAATAGATCCTAGGATATG
>MNCI01013629.1:1303-11895 GCA_015680685.1 Gnetum montanum
GTCAATGTACTTAGTTAATATTTACATTTTCATGCATGTTAATTAATTAAGCACATAAGTATGATTACTTCGAGCATGTGTATGACTCTTGGTAATCCCAACAACGCTTAACGTTTGATAACCCTGTAGTATTATATGTGTTCAGGATGTGCATAGGAAGTGGGATCGGATACTTATGTTAGGGTAGTTGATTATTAATTAGCAATTAGATTAGTTGAATTGATTATAAATTGAGTTTCAACCTATTGTTAATAGTAGAACAATAAAATATAAAATAATAAAAATCATATGCCTCACTCTAGACTAAACCATACGTGACAAAGTCACCACTGGTCCAAGTGGGAAGATAGCAAACTACGATCAAGGCATAGCGATCTAGTCCCATCCATGGAGTTTGACTAGATCGTGCGTGAATGCTTGTGATTTGTATGGTTGGATGTAGGGGTACCTTGCCGCTCATCATTAGGCATAAGAAATACCTGTTGCTCATCAATATTTATAATTTGGGTAACAAAATCTTCTTCGTTGACAAGTAAGAAGGTATTTGAATTAAATATTTCATGGCTTCTAGATGAAGAACAAGATATATGAATTATAAAATTCATACCTTTTGGATAAAGAATAAGATTTTTTTATTAATTTTTTTCATGATGATAGGATCAAAAGAAATATTTGCATCATTTATCATATGTTCTCACTGTAGGTTAAATTTGTTCTCTTTCATATGCATTGATAGACATTGCAAATTTGGGAAAAAGCAAAAAAATTCAATAAATGATGAAAATATTTTTTCTAGACCATGTCATTATGAAAATTTTGATAAACAAATCTTGTTCTTTGTCCAGAAGTCATGAAATATTTGATTCAAATAGCTTATTACTTATCAATGAAGAAGATACTCTTAGCCAAATTATAGATATATATTATAAATATGTAACAAAGCTAGTGATTTGTGAAAGAGTTCCAATTGAACTTGCATTGTTTATGGGACATTATACGTGCAAAAAAAATTGAATTCATATAATTTTCTTTTAATAACAAATACATTCATAATGTAAATAATAACCAATGTATTTAGAATAAAATAATTATACTAGTAAACTTGTATATTATTTCACAATATGAAACATGCTCTTTTTTTACATTGTGTATGATGTTGAACAAAATTTAAAAGCTTATCATAATTAATATCAAGATCCATGAATTACAATTGATGACTTTCAATCTCACATGGATGCCTAAGATTATTAATACCTTGCATTTGCAAATAATAGAATTGTAGAATATTAATGAATGTTACAAATTACTTTAATAATTTAAAAAAATTTAGGAGTAATCAAATAATAGGTTTAAAATTCCAAATAACTTAAGTCATTGGATATTCCATCTTGATTGAATCCAGTATTCTATGCATTTGTTATTGCATCAAAAAATTCTCTTGTCTTTATCTTCATTCCAATTATTGTCTTCTATGTTTGGAGCTTCCTTGATCCAAAGAAAGCCATGGACATGTGGTGATTCCCTATGCTACCACTCATAACTTGTCTAGTGATCAAGCACATCAAATTCCTTAAATAATATCTTTTTTCGAAATGCCTTATGTTGAAGATGCATAAACTTAACAACTATATGTGGATTCTCAATAATATTTTTGATTCTCTAATCCTTTGTTGCAAAAGCATTTTTTGGTGGTTTTCCAAGCATTATTTTATGTAGGTTTGGCTAGTAAAGATGGTGTACCCAAATCATTTATTAAATCAAACAATTACACTTTGCATTTTCTGCAATAGGAAGGTGGTCCTTGTGTGTAGTTCCAAATCTCACTAAATTATGAACAAAATTATTTGTTGGTGCATTTTGTAGTCGTTCACGTAATTCTTGGATTGTGAATGGTGCTTTGGTAGTATTTTTTTAAAAAAAGAATACTGACATTGATTTTAATGCATGATGTCTTGTTTTCATGCTCTAAATGTGGTATCTAAAAATGAAATTAATACAGAATTAGTTCATACAATTTTAAAAACATTAATACAATCTACTAATGTAAATGGGTAATAGTTGTGATACCAAAATCTTTTGTGACATTCCAAGTCTACCATTCTTATATCGAATTAGATGTTTAGCATATTCTTGTAATATGACATCCTTGGATCTTTTGTTAAGTCACATTTTCCACATGGAAACAATGTTAGAAAGCAGGGATGAAGCATTCCAACTAAATCTCTTCATCATCTTGATTTAAGATTCCCATTTCTTTTTCTCTTAAACACCTTGAACATGTTGGACTAATCCTTTCTACAGGCATCATACAAATACTTAAAAAGCTTTTATTATAGATATCACATGATCAAGAAACACTAAAATTAGCAACGTCACTCAAAAATCTTGTAATTGCGTGCATGATTTGTGCATTTGACTTAAGAAGATTTGGATTGTTCATATGTTTAGAAGGTACATGTTGATTCGTTGTATTTGAATTATCATGTTGATGATGTTCCATTCGTTGTATTTTTTGTTGCCTAAAATGTCATTATTTTTAATGACCTTCACATTCTTGTTCTATGTTATTAACCATGATGTAGTTCATCTTCTACTATCAAATCATTATTATGTGTAGAGACCAAACAATGTCCATGGTCGTGGCTACATTCATAACCATGACCACAATCATGTCTTCTTTGCAAAGGAACTTGTCATTGCAATGGAGGTGCTTGCATATTTTCATCATTTAGAATGATTGCTAATTGATTTTCTTGTTCATTTCAATGTCTATGTCTTTATCCTCATCCACATCCTTATTCCTATTGTGGAATATTTAACCCTCATCCACATCCTTATTCGTATTGTGGAATATTTAACCAAAACTGAAAAAGTTCTTCCATATTTTCCTTAAGTTCATTAACTAAATCTTAAATCTTTCATATTTCATATTTGTTGGAGATGTACTACCTATGTCATCAAATTTTGCATGTCCTCATCCCTGTCTGTGTTGTAGAATATTTAACCGTTGCTGAGAAGGTTCTTTCATGTTCGCTAACTAAATCTATTATATTTGGAAACTAGAAATTCCTGGAAACTAGAAATGTCAAAGACCCACAAAATAGTTAACGAAAATGAAAAGGAACCTTGGGATTTCCCCACCATGTTTTGCCCTGGAAATCGCCCTCTCCATGTTGCCTTTGGAGCAGGGATTTATGAGGACTGGTCTGCTGCATCCACTACTCCCAGTCAGACCTGCCACCACCCAACGCATAACGTGCATGGCAATCACCACCCACGCGCAGCCGGAGGTGACACAAGGAAGGAAAACGTAACTCCGGCGCCACCATCGATTTAGAAAACGGACGGCTGTTACAGGGAAAGGGAAATGCAACTCCAGTGCCAAAAGGCCCCGGGCAAGACAAGCGCAGCTGCAGAAACGGCTGGAACCATGTTGAGTCGAGTCGAGTCGCTGCATCAAACAACAGCTATGCATCAAAAGAATCTGATTCGAGTATTCGTGATTCTGAACGTGTTTGGGTACATGTGCCTCAAGAAAAAGTGGGGACTGGTTCGTAGCGGGCACGTGATAGAGAAAATTTAAATATATTAGTTTTTTTTAAAAAGAATTAAATCTCATATGTCATAAAAAAACATTGTAGAATATAGAACACTTACAATGTAAATCCAAAATATTGTTAATGCTTAAAAATTGCACAGAAGATTGCAATATCACCATTAAACTGAATCAAGAAAATTTTTTCAAAGGTATAGAGGGCATCGAATCCATTTCCTTACTCAAGTGCCATAATCTGGCCAAACATATAATTTTTGCAACAACAATAATGATAGCGATAAAATGAAACCCCCAGTCTTTCCAAGAATGAAATCAAGCCTCAAGCCTCAACCAAATTTATAACAAATCACATTTGCTAATACTTTTGTTCAACAATGACCTATGAGTAACGCCATAGGGCCATGTTGAAGACGACCACGTTATAAGAAAACACAACTTAACTCAACTAGGCACACCCCAGTAACTCACCTCCCCTACGAAGATTGAAAACGTTTGAGCACCTCCCCTACGAAGATTGAAAACCTTTCAAATGCTGGGGAATGAGTACTAGTCATGATGAAGAAGGGGAAAGTAAAAAAAAGTGGCATAAGCTTGCATATGGCCATTGGCTATGTGCTGGTGGGCTTAGTTGGCTCATAAGCAAAGACATTTTAAAAAAAGTTGAACAAGCATCCATCCGCCATCAAGTTCATGACTCATGATCCATGACGATGACCCCGTTTTACTTTTTCTCAGCAGAGATATGAGAAAAAGAGCAAAAACCAGCAATGACCAATAAACCCGCGTGAATGTGTGCGTGAATGTGTGCGTGAATGTGTGAGTCATGGCGGAACCTTTGACGCTCCCAAAGGCAGGCCAATCCATGCAAATGCAAGGTTTTCCTCGCACGCCCCGTCCTTGTTTATTCATTCGTACTCCCCAAACTTGGCCCATCGGCCTTCGGTTACCAAAGTGGCCCTTTAGTGATTTTCGTGTGTTTGTTTATTCATTCGTACTCCCTTGTTTTCTGTGATCTGCATCATGCCGGTGTCATGCCAATGCCAAGAATCTTGATTGCTTGCTGCCCACTTATGAAATGAAGTTTCTGGTAAGATTCAGAACAGGAAAAGATAAGTAAGATTTTAATGCACAATTCTGACATCGAGAACACGGCAAGAATACCAGCCAAGACAAGGCGACCATTTCAATGTATATGTACAGATCCAGACAAAATTTCATTGGAAATTATGAAATATGCACCCATCCCGAATCTATTGTAAAAATTTGTCTCCCGAATCTATCGTAAAAATTTGTCTCCCAGACTCGCGAATCTCCCAGCGTTTCTACGCCTGCCGAAAATTTAGAACCACTAAACCTAGGTTATTTCTGTTTTTCATTTTTAACGTTATATTCTGAGACACTACAGGGAAATTTCCAAAATTGACAGCAAAAGCACTGTTAACGGCTGCCGTTTTTATGTTTTTATGTATTATGGTTAAACGTTGCTGGAATTGGTATATATGGTGCACCACGTCAACCTTTAATTGGCCACCTAGAACGCAATAACACATATATTCTTTTTCACCCATTCAAAACTGATATTTAATTTGAAAGAAAAGAAAAAGATTTTGATGAATGTATGCCGTTAGATTTAATGGCCAATAACACATAGTTGGATCCGCTACAGGTAAGAAAATAAATAATTTGTATGGGTTTGAAACTCATGAATTCCTCATGGTCATGGGATTAAACATTATAGATCACCCCGTGCTTAGCATGGGAGATGTTGGTACCAAAAATCATTTGCTTGTTCCTCCATTTCATCTCTTCAAGACCTTGCGTCAACACCTTAGTCTACCAATTAGGTTGAAAGCAATCAACAATTGCAGCGAATCACTTCACAATATGTGGCAAAGGATAGCACTCGCTAAAAGTTTCCGAAAGATGAAAATCTGCCTTAAAAAATAAATTATTAAAAACCAACGGACTTTGTTAATAGGTGGAAGGCATCCTAGGAGCTATGCGCCGGAGATTCGCGATTCCCAAGAAAATCTCACGAACCGTTCGCGGTGGATTGGGCACGCGTACAGAAGCGTGTAAAATCCGCATTGGGTACGTAAATTATAATTTTTGGTTCGATTTTTCAACGAGAACATTTATTGTCGATTAAAATCTTACCTATTTTTACTGCAAATCGCGTCAAATCTTACCTGTTTCTTGCAAATTGCATCCGCGTCCAGTATCTTTTATTTACAGACGCTCCTCCGATTTCGCCATTGATAGGGATTTGAATGCTTCCGCACTCTCCAAACGCTTTGTTTCTCTTTCAGCTTTAAAATTTTTTGCTTCATTTTCAGTTTTTCATTTGCAGGCAATGACGAAGAAGACGATGAACATTTTTTTTGATGCAGGGGTCTCGTCTGCCCAGTTTGATTTAGGTGACTGGGTAGGAGACTTGCCTTATCGGATTTATCTGTTGATGCTTAGAGAATGAGTTGTTAGCATTATCATATTATAAACTTGTGACCTTTACAGAATGCTCTGCACATCTATCATTCTATACTTTATTATTCTATATATATTTTTCAGTTTCTATATTTTTTATCATTCTATATTTTTCAGAAAATCCATCGTTTTCTTCTAGCGCAATCCGGATGGGCTTGCCGAGCCTGCGTAAGCACGCATTGCGAGCGGTTCTCTTGGATCCTTAATTCTAGTTTTTGTTCTTAAAAAATTTGGATGATATTTCTTCCATTTTTAAAATGTGAGCGCTACATGCTTTACCTTTGTAATCTTAGTGCATAATTTTTACGGTGAACATTCGCTCTTGGTTCTCACTTGTTATTTTCCGCTTCTTTTGCTGTAAAGATTTCTCTCCATCTCTATCCTGATTCGTGAGCACGAAATCTGCTTTTCTTCCCCTTCCGTCTTGCTCTTCCAGTTTGCGTGAGAACACGTTCCTGTCTGATCTTTAGTAGTGGATTTTAGTGGATTTTCGTATCAATTGAGTTGCCTATTTTGCTTAGATTTACCTGATCTTTACTTTTCGTTTTAGTTTATTCACATGATTTTAGAGAAAAGATTTTTATTTAGTGGATTGGTTTCGTATTTTTATTCATGGGCCATGGCCATCTCATGTTGCGTCTCTGGTTTCAGGTAACGGCCATGATTTCGGCCAGTCATAAATGCACAACTTGTGGCCGTCATTCCAGCCAGTCATTAATGCACAACCTGTGAGGGAAGGGAATCAGTTGATTACAAAACTGCTTTCAGGCCTCTCTCCCTCTGCAAGTGCAAACAGAATAGTTTGAAGCATACATTTGTTCAAAGTTCAAACAAAATTTCAGCACCATATCCTTCCCAAATCTTTTTAGGAAGCCCTAGTCAACATCTGCAGTCAAACATGCAAGAGGCATGAACTCAACCCACAACAAGAAATTCGAAAACTCCAAAGATCCGCCTTTGAATCTCCTGCTATCCCAACTTTATAAAGCAAGCCCATAAGTCCAAAACATGTCGTGAACTTGCCGAGAGCATTATTAATAGCGCAGGATCAGATAGAGCTCTGTGAAAATGGTGGTGGGGAAGGGATTCCTGGTGTAAAAATCTGATAAACTTTATTGGCTTATATGCTTGGTATTAGTTTTTTATGAAAATGTAGCAATATTTTTTCTAATGGCACAACCTATTGTTGATTTCATTTTTTATGTTGATAAAGATAAGAAATTTATGTAATTTATGAAAATATGGTATAGAAATTGATAGCTCTCTTGATTTTTATAATGCTCAGTTACTTCCATTGATTCTAAAAAGATGAATGCTATAAATACCCCATTGCATATGGCTGCATATGCATTAAATATTAAGAATATGGCTGAATATGCATTAAATCCAACAAGGCCTTGTGACGATTTTGATTTTGATGTAAGAATAGGCTTCAATTTACTAAAGGACATATAAAAGCATTTAAATGTGAAGATGCTATACTTGATATGGATAGAATAGCTCAAGAAGATCTAGCTGGATGGTGGAGTTTGCATGGTGGAGATAGTAGCAGATACTCTTAGATTTCAAACTTTAGCAGTGAAGTTTCTTTCTCAGATCAGTTTTTTTATTAAACATATAACAAATATTAATACGTATTAATTTTCTTAATTAATTTATGAAATGTGATGTTTGAAAACTTGAAATAGTGATGTTTTATATATCATGCATTTTTTAAACACCATAATTAATAGGCTATTAGGTCTTAAGTTTCAAATGAGTTTGTTTATTGATGAAGTTTTGAATAATTTATAAAATGAATTTTTTAACAATGCAAAAATTTATTCTTATTTTTATCATTTATGTAGGTTGCATCTTTTTCTGAAAGAAATTGGTCAACATATTTTTTCATTTATCGGATCAAAAGAAATAGTCTAACTCCAAAAAGAGTTGAAAAATTAGTATCTCTTCATAGCATGATTAGATTGGAAGAAAGAAAGGAAATGTTAATCTGGAAGATGATGATGTTCCAATAGTTGATGATAGATAAAGTTATTTTACTGACTTAGCTAATGTTTCTGGACCAATGAATCTTAATATTGATGATTCAATCCTTGATGAAGATGATTGCCATGCAAATGATATTAATGACAAACCAAAATGAAGCAGGTTTTACAAATGTACTTTTTAAAGTAGAGCTACAAATTTACTTTCTAGAGTAGAGCAAGGAGAAAATATAGGTTAAAATTAGAATTTGAACAATGTGACAATTTCTAAGCTTTGGCAAGAAACTCTTTATCATATATATATATGATAATGCTAAAATATTTTATAATACACATGAGACTCAATACTTAATGTTTCATTGCAATCTTTTATGCAATTTTTAAGCATTAACAATATTTTGAATTTACATTGTACTTGTTCTATATTCTACAACGTTTTTTATATGATATATGAGATTTAATTTTTTAAAAAAATTAATATATTTAAATTTTCTCTATCACGTCCCCGGCTACGAACCCGTCCCCACTTTTTTTTGAGGCACACGTACCCAACACGTTCAGAATCACGAATCCTCGATTCCTCGCGTCCACGAATCGGATTCTTTTGAAGCATAGCCTAGGAGTGATTGTGGCAACAGTGGTTGCAGTTTTTAAAGAAGTTGCAGATAACATACTCAAGAACCTTTGTTGATTATTCCTTTTCCTAGAAAGAAAAAGACGCATCCGTCTATACCTGAATCCATTACTCTGAAATTGATAGATGGCAGGCATCCTGGGAGTAATTGTGGCAGTAGTGGCTATAGTTGTTAAAGTGGCTGCAGAAAACATTTGAAAAATTGTTTGAACTCAATGTTGTCTGCAAACATGCTCTTCTCTGTATACAACATGACATTCCTGTATTTCTACTGCTACTAGACATTGCTCCGTGTTGCAGCTCTTACATTGTGTACGTAACTCAAGAAACACTCCCATTTCCAAACTGTGTTCGCAGTTTCTATCGAATGTAAGATTGTAATGTAGCCATAGAAGCCTCAGCTCAGCTAATGAAGTTTAAACAGTCACTGAAGATTCTCCCCTACATCATAAAGATACATCTTTGAGGCTTTGAAAACTTGTTATCACACTTTGCCAATTCTATGCAATACTTGTACTCTTTGAAAATTGGAAATGCGTATTATTTCAGAGAAGGCCGTTGGACTGAACATGGAGCCACGTCTGTAACAGTCAGAGTGGCTGTTTTCTGATAAAATACCCTTTGAAGTCTTATTATATTTTGAATCTGTTTATCATAGCATTTACCATGGAGTTTTTCCCACTTCCGAATCTGTGGTTGTACACCTCAAACCTAGCACCTTCAAAATCATATTAGTTTACGTTTCTTTCTCCTTAAAATCATATTAGTTTACGTTTCTCCTTAAAACGTTATGGATGCATTGTTATTTAGTGTTACCGATAGCTTCTCCTACAACCTTATGAATGAAATACTATTTAGCATTACCAAGCCTTTTCCAAGAGCGTTATAAATAAAATATTATATTTAGCATTACTGCTTTATGATTGGTAGTTGAGCTCACCAAAACAAGGAGAAAATACTATTACATCAAAATAGAAAATAACATATGAGATGTGAAGTTTAAAAACATAGTCAAGGGCCCATAAAAAACAACAATAATCATGAAAATAGTGAAAATTAAATTGCACCACTAAACAGATTGGCAAAAAATGTGTTGGGTTGGAGCAAAACAATAGGAAAAACAAGAAGATGATAGGTGATGATTGTAAACAATGCACATTAGGCAGCATTATATCAATGTTGATGAGGGAGGGGGTGGAGGCTTTGTTATCCTACTCTGAGAAAACTATGATCTAGTTGAAAGCTTATAAGTTACGCATATTGTTGACTCATAGAGGGGTGAGAAAACTATGATCTAGTTGAAAGCTGATAAGTTAAGCATATTGTTGACTCATAGAGGGGTGAGTTGTAGGTTCTAATACTTGTGATAGTCTAGGAGATGTTTGGGGTATAAGAGCACAATTGGTTGGTCATTTGGAAAAGTAAGGCTAATGATAATGTCCATGGGTTTGGTTGGTTGGTAGGATTTAAAGGTTTTGAACGTTTTGTACTTTGGGAATGGATATGATCCTACAAGTGTTTGATAGTGATGGGACACAATATTGCATGGGCTGCGATATCGTGTTGGCCCCTATGATATCACGTTTGCGATATCGCAGCCCATCACCAGTTTTATAAATAAGAGGTGGCTTTCCTTTGTTTCCTCATCTAGATCTAGACCCTTACCTAAACTTTGGCAGTTTTACCATTCCAGAGATGGAATAATTTCCATGTGCCCGCAGTAGGAGTCTTAAAGTGAATGAATCTTTATTCGAGCAAATTTTACCTGAGCATACATTTGTGTACGGAAATCAAGACGAACTTTTTGATAAACCTTGCAGTGCATGGACTAAGCTAATTAGGATTTAATTAATGTTAAATGCTTTCTTAGATAATTAATCTCTCTCAACCCTCAACTCCTAGTTAAGTGCATTCAGTATGACCTCTTTGAGCA